>CM075008.1:13934205-13952866 GCA_037576675.1 Pangasius sanitwongsei
TATATATATATATATATATATATATATATATATATGTGTGTGCATGTCATGTTTAATCTTCTTTTAGTTGTTTTATATATTATAGTTGTTAATGTGGCTTTCACAGTACAGTAAATTGCAATTCTATATGCGTAAAACCACGGTTCCTGCAGGGTTTGCTACATCCATCCCTGCTAATGTTCAAGAACACACTGAGAATTTCAGCAACTGACCTTAGACTTTACAACTTTGGTGACATTCTCCTTTAGTGTGGCCTCCACTGCAGTAAGCTTGGCTGCAATAACATTACTCATCTGTCCAGTCAAGGGTTCCAGACTCTTCGTTATGGCTGCAACACAAGGAACACTATCACGATCATCCTTCATTTCCAACAACTGTGTCTGAAGTAGTGCTTTCAACACAAACTAAGGTGCAAGTGACTGGGACTGTGAACTACTGACACAAATGTTAAAATGTAAATTAAGCATGTGAATCAGCACACATTAGCATAGATAGAATCAAAGGTTATGCTTGTTTAACCGTGTAGACTTTTGCATTTTGATGGTTAATAATTGGCTCTTACACTGAGGAACCGATTTCTTCATCTCCTCACGCAGCACTTTGTCCAGGCGATTTGAGACAGTAGTGCCCAAGGTGTGAGCCAGCTGCTGTGCCATGTGCTCCTGAAGCTGCTGGTTACGTGTGTGTCCCTCTGCCAACACCCGCTCCATTGTTCTTTCTGACACACAGCAGCCAGTCAAGGTCCAAGCACCAATCAGTGCAGAAAATCAATGAGGCATTAACTGGTGTCATAAAAAATTTACCTTCAGGAATCTCATGGCAAGAACAATAGAACCTTTATATTAATTTAGACCAGACTGAAACTTTTATTTAAAAGAACTGCAGATCCGTACATGCTGGATCCTTTATTAACATTGTCTAGAAAGAATTATTTGCATAAATTAGTCACAGGTGAACCGACGCCTTAGGCTTGAAGTAAAGCAGTATCCGATGAGTTCAAATAGTGGGATTATTGCGCTTTTGTTATGACGTTTTGATTTTATTTGTAAACATGGACTTTGAGTGACTTTTTTTTTTTTGGAGTGAATTTTTTTTAAAGTCATTCAAGCCACACAAAACAGGAAAAGATGAGTAAATGTAAGAGGAGTTCACATAACCAGAAATTAGTCCACTCATTCGTTTCCACACTGTCAATAAGACTAATTTTATCCATATTCCATTGCATGGCATTCATCTGGAGTTTCCCTTCCCCTCTGATTTGTTTTTTTATTGAATTGCAAAATACCCATGGCTCCAAACAACATCAATATCATTACTTTAAAACACTGGTAATTGTCACAGCTCTACAGGAAGCCCAATTAAACATTATATAACAATATAATATAACAGGATTTGACTGGACAAAAGCATTCCATTGCACAAATAAGCTTATTTGAGTTGATTTTCATTTATTAGCAATTTTGCTAAATAGAAATCCCATTTGATGGCCCTCAAATGAATAACCTTTGGAAAATTACTTTGTAATGTTCTAAGGCTGTGCTTTTGAAAGCTGTGAACAAGGGCACCTAACCAAATGGCATAGTGTGCACAAATGTCTTCATTTTTACATTTGTGAATTATTTATTGACTGCTGTGTACTGGTTTGTGCTTTGGATAAAAGTGGTGAATTCTTGCTGGTCTCTGTACAGCTTCGTTGATTGTAGCTGTTCAGTACAACAAATACTGCTGACATTTCAGGCAAGAAGACCAAAGGCTGTTATATTATGAATATTTGAAGGTTATGTGCAATGTTGTTTATTACCTTGTTAAAAAAAAAAAAAAATTTTTTTTTTTTACAGCACTCATATTCGGTAACTAGTTTCTGTGCTCATGGGAATTAATCTGTAAAAAACAATCCTTTGTCTTCTGCTATTTGGGGGACTATTACAACAACCCTCAATTGTTAGTTAAAGCTTGCTGATCTATTTCTGTGCTTTTTTTATGTTGTGGGGAGTTATTATGGTCTATTCTGGTTGGTTTGTGAAATAAAAGCACACCATCTGTGATTATGTATGCTCTGAGTCACCTTTAGACCAATATTTTCTGATTCCAAAATTGTGAGGGTGAGGACCGTGCACACGCAAAAACTATATTTAATTTGTTCAGACACGGTGGATAGAACCCAGCGACGCAGTGTGCACAGGGGCCAGTCATGACATACTTCTGCCACTGTATCCTGCAGCTGGAAAATGATACGTTGCTTGACATAATTTTTGTTACCTAATGGAGTCATAACCTCACTACTTTCACTCACAGAGCTGAAAATTAATCACAGCTGTGCACATATCCAGCATAGGGGCATGTCTGGTATTGCTGAAATAACATTACATTGATTTCTGTTTCAATCAGAATCAATTCTTCAGAAAAGTGATCCACAAAACAAAATCGGTATTATGAAACAAATTCTTTTTTGTAAAACACTGAGACTGCACTATGATCAAAAGTATGTGAACACCTGATCATCACACCCATACGTGGGCCTTCCCCAAACTGTTGCCACAAAGTTGGAAGCACACAGTTATACAGGACGTCCTGTACACTGCAGCATTCCAGTTTCCTTTGACTGGAATCTAAGGGGCCTAGTCCATTGTTCTGATAGTCTGCATAATGCCATTTGTTTTGGTATGTTCTGTAACAGTCTAGAGCCTTCCAGAAATAGATATATTTATATTAAGATCATTTGACACTTTAGGTGCACACATTAGTGTCATTCAACTAATAATATGGAGTTCTGAGGGCAACTGGTTGCACCACAATTCATTTAGGGGTTTTGTAGCAATAGGGGTGAACACTTATGCGATCACAATAATTGCAAATGATTTACATATAAAAAATTTTAACAATATTGTTTTCCCCCTCACTTCAAAATTATGGTTTACTGTGTGTAGATTCATGACAATCCCAATTATAACAATAATCCCAGTTAAATCCACTTCAGTTCCAGGGTGTAATAATACAACCAAAAGGGGGGGGGGGGATACTTATGCAAGGTACTGCATAAGCTCTGTCAAGCAGGTTCACACACACATTCTGATCTGTCTTCATCACTAAACTGTTTAGCACATACCCCACTGACATGCTCCCTCTAGTGGAAGGATACGTCCCTGTTCCTGCTGCGTGAGCAGAACGTGCTCTACGTGAGCCATTATGGAGCTCTGGACAGCATCCATGTGGCCCGTGAGCCTCTGCAACAACTCCTGCTGGCTCTGCCGCAGCTCATCCAGCTCCCTCTGTTGGCTCCTAAGCAGCAACAGCAGCTCTTCCTGTACCTCCATGCTCATCTGCAGTAAGAACAGAGAAACATGCAAGTGAGTTATGCTAGAGGTCTTTTTTTTGCCATTACAAGGACACAAAGCACTGCTGCAGCAAATCTTTACTGGGCAGACTTGTATTGGTCAATCTTGCAATCATGTTTGCAATGTGTACTTTCCCCAATAGCATGAGCACTGTCAGGTGCAGCGTGTAGATATTATTTATAGCATGCGATATGAAGCCACTGCTAGTCCTCAAGTATATATTATGTAATGCACAGGAACAGTTACCTTACCTGATTATCCATATGCCTGGACTGTGAGCAATCACTAGCAAAGAAACAAGATGAAGTTAACACACCCAGAAGTAGCTAGACTTTCCAACTCCAAGTCATTTACTACAACTTGACACAGTGTTGCTTTGCTTGTAAAGGAGACATGGAAGTGCATATGGCTCACCCCTCATCTTTCTTGCTTTTACGCTTGAGTTTGGGCGAGCCACGAGGTGAGGTCTTCCAGTCCTTCACTGGCAGCCTGTGAGAGGCTCGAGAGCCACAGTTTCCTGAAGATGATGCCAGACTGGCCACCTCATCATCATGATCGCTGTCCATCATTGCAAACATAGGATGTTTTAATTCAACAAATTCTATAATGGCTGAATCTATTTTGCATTTACATTATGATCATGAAACGATCTGAGGTGAAATATTTAATTCACATGACTCAGAGTCGGGTAATTTATTTTCCAAGAGCTGATTACTCATTTTGAAAAAATAAAATAAAATAAAAAAACACAATCACACAGGATTTGTGGTTAATAATTATGCATAATGTTAAAAATGTGTGCTGTGGTACATACCTCTGCTCTGCACTGGCATCCTGGCTGTCATTCTGTGTTAAGTGGTAGGTGCGTCTGTGGAAGGGGGAAGACATGTGCATGTCCTTCAAGTCCTCTCTAGAGCTAGAGCACATTCACATCACAAATCATTGAGTAAAGTTTTTACATCGTGATATTGGTATTGGATTGTATTCAGTATTTCAGAGCCCCTCTCACCATTCTCCCAGGCCGTTATCTCGCAGGCTGTTCCTTGTTTCGCGTGTGATATCGGGTGCTGCAGGCCAGCTACGGCTGGCACCACTTTCGGAGCAAGATGATGCAACCACATTAACGGCATTTTCCTGTGACAGCGCTGTCTCCAGCAATGACGGTGTGCTGCTGAGCCTTTGTTCGCCATCTCCAGATGCTCCTCCACTCAGTTCCAGAGGTGAAAGCAGGTGCAGTGCTGAGGCTGCTGATGCCATGCTGTCTTGAAGGCCCTGGAGGGGGTCACGTGCCTCGGCCAACCCCCTTGGCAACGTCTCAGAGGCGATCTCAGGGATGATGTCCTGCGACATAGCCGTGGAGGCCGAAGAGATTACGTCAGGTGAGCGAGCTCTAGTGGGGGACGCCTGGGGCAGCAGCACAGGTTCCATGGCCTGGAGGTCCAGAGACATCGAGGGGTTTGAAGAGGGCAGCACCTGAAAATGAAAGAGCGGGTGGGGAAGGGGAAGTGCAGCGTGAGCGTAGGAGGCCGCCTCACACAACCGAGAGGCCTCACGCAGGAAAAAGAAAGAACGGACTAGAGGATGTGAGAAGCCCTAACATGGGGCAAGGATGGAGGGCGCCAAATGGGGAATGGGGTTGGAGGTGTGTTGCTCCATTTAGATTCAAAGACAAATCTAAATGCAACAGTCATTGACAGAATTATGAGTTTTCCTGCATCATTTTGAGTAAACTGTGGGTCACATTTCCTCATACACTTTAAATAAACTTAAATCTTTAACAGGAGTGGACAAATTACTAGCCTCGTTCTAGAGACGAAGTTCTCATTTGTCCACCCATGCTGAAGAATACGTAAACTCAATGAACATCTGTAAACTACCATACAATCGTTCTATTAAAACATTTATCCATGAGTTCCATGCTGGTGTTTATGTATCTGGTTATGGGTGCATTAAGTACCTGGATATTCTCGCCCAGGCCTGAAATGAGGATCGAGTTGGCTCTTGGGCTGCTAGTGCTGCCACTGAGGTTCAAGCTGCTGCTGGCTGCATCTGTACACAGCTTAGGGCTCTGAGTGAGGTCCTCTGCAGCCCTGCAACAGCAGCATAGGCACAGAGCTAAATATTACCTCAGAGCTAAAATAGCTAAGACAGAATAAGAGGCCGAAAGGAGAAATATGACAAATAACAACTGTGAGGCTGCTCGGCTTGGAAGAGGGTGTACTGACCCTATACAGCATGGCCAGTTCAATTAGACAATTTGAAAACTGAGTATACCAAAATTTCTGCTGAAGTTACAATATTTGGATATTAGGATGGTAATTGTATTATGCTGTCTGTGTATTAAATATATTGTGTTGTGACCAAACACCAAGAAAAATTCCTAATGCATGTAAATGTATATGGTGAAGAAAATTATTCTGAAAAAATGTGAATGAACACAAAACTTCAGGCCTTTAAAAGGAACTTTTTTTCTCAGACATGTAAATATTAGCTAACCTAAAGTCTCCATGGTGCAGTTCACTAGTTGTAATATATACAGACTAACTTACTGTTAAAATGGTTAGTAAGACATCAAGATAGCTACGTAGTAGCAAGCAAGGTAGTTAACTAGCAACCTGACATTATTTGAGTAAGCTAAATGATTCAAATTTAGTTAGAAAGCTTGCTAATATATATAGGCTACACCACATAGCAAATGTTGTCTTAAGCATTTAAATATATCACACCGATGTTTCATTTTAAAAAATATTTTTTAGATGCCTGAATTATATTTGTGAATTACAGAACAGTGCTTGAAATAAATGCAAACAAGCAGCCTCTGGATGGTTTTCAAATAGCCAAATCAGACTGGTTGTGCTCTCAAGGGCGGTACACAACTTTACAACCGATATGCAACTTTGCAAGCTGAACAGCGTCTCAGTCGATATTCGTGGTACCTTTCTCCCTTGTGCAAATAAACACATATAGAACAAAACTGTATGCATTTGGTGTAAACTGAATTAGCACGGTATAAAACATCTCAAACAGATTGCATTATAGATGCAACCTTGGTGACTGTAACCCTGGGGACTAACCTTGGACCACTGTCTGAGCTGCTTATGGCCGTTACTATAGTCAAACTGCTAGCACTGCTGCCAGGGGAAGCTGGTACCTGAAGAGGAACACATACAGCACAGACAAATGAAATTATTAGTGCAAAAATGTTATTAAATTTATTCTAAAATGAAGATGTTTATTCAATTTTCATGAACATCTCAGCAGAAAGAACATTAGGCTATAAAGCAATGAAAGGCCTTTGGCTAGTGGATGAGAAGCTCACAGATGTGCTGGGTGTCATGAAGGCATCTGGGGTCATGAGCTTGGGCATGGTCGAACCAGAGGGGCTCAAGAAGTCAGCTGGAGCCGGGAGAGAGGGGATCTTACATAGGTCAGTCTGCGAGCCACTTGCACCAGATTCCTTATCTGAGCTCAACACCTCCATGCTCAAATCAGTCAAAGGGTCTGCAAACCCTGGAGCACATAAACACAAAAAATCAGAGCACAAGACCCACACAGTAGCCACCCACATTTACACAAAGGGCAAAAAATCATGAAACTAAGCTCCACTCGGCTCAGGTATTAGGACAGAGATTAGTGGTTAGATCCGGGAGAAAAGTAATAGTGTGTGCATTAATCTGCAGTCATACCAAAGCCGTCCTGGGAGCCAGAGCATGTAGGCAAAAACAGGGAGGCAGCAGCACCCTGGTTGGGCTGGAACCAGATCTGCACATCCTGAAGGGACCTGTGGGATGGAAACCAGCCAGAATACAGTGAACATTTCATAACTCAGTAGGCAATTAATATCCATGAATACATGCCGAAGCTCTGGGCTGAACAGTCTAATAAATATTGAGCAGAATGCAAGGGCCCAGAGCTAAATGTTATCATTTGCATGGATTTCTGCAGAAATGATGTGCAATCTAATCAGCTCACTTTGTATGCACACAGTAAAGCTTGATCTGGATTCCTGATTTTGACTCCAAAGGTCCCTGGCTTCCCTCTGTGAGGAACAAAAAATTATTATTAATATAATATGTATATAAAAAAATCTGCAGCATCAAATACTATGGGTTGATGTTCTTTATAGAGACTACACTAAGACTGAAAAGAAATTGACTGCTAAATCCTTCATCCAAAAAGCTTTCAAGCTAACAAAACAAATATAATTCTAAGTTCATTTAATCTGGTTAATAACTGCACTAACATTACTTTAAAGCAAGAACAAGCAATGAGAGGAGCTAACCTGTAGTCATGCTTTCACTCTCCTCGTCTGGAGGGAGGACTTCAGTGTGGCGCAGGCGAGCACGGCTGACATCCTGGACGCCAAAGCTCAGAACAGGGTGTGTAAGCAAGAACTCAGAGACAGCCATAAAGCTGGCATGGCCCTTCTCCTGATCTTGGAGGAGCTCCATCACATACAGAACCTGCACAACATACACAGGCAGAGGGCTGATCTGGGATCAGGTCATGCCTTATTCTAGCCTAAATCTAATGTAAAATTTAAACGAATAGATGCTACTCAAACTAGTATTAGTACTGAGCCACTCAAATACTCAAAACATTCACTTACATTCCTATATGTCAATTATTAAGAAGGCTTTTATCACAAATGCATATAGTGCATATGGATCATTTCCACTTTTTACATTAATATTTAATTTTGATTTATTCACTTTGTTATTTCAGTACAGGTATTTCATGCTGTTTGTCAGCTGTCATGTTAAAGTGAGTATTTTTTTGCAGAAGTGCATGAATAATGGAAACGGACAAGGTCAGACCTTCCTCTGCACATCTGTTAGGATGAGGCACTCAGCAGACAGGTCCAGACTGGCTTTCAGACTGGGCAGAACACTCGAGTTTACTGGGTCAGGACTAAACCTGTAAGACACAACATAATAACAGAGCAAGGTGAGAATATTCCTGACTATAAAGATGAATTCCCATGATGACTGTGCATAAGTCCTGCATATTATAAGAAACATGTTTTTAAGCATTTTAAGTAATTAACTGATGCAGAAATGAAAAGGATTTGTATAGGACCAGGAAACGTTTTAGCACTTCCTGATGCAATTGCTATATACGCAATTGTGTTTAAAATACGAGTGTATTGTATCGAACACTTGAGTTATAGGAAAAGAACACACTTAATAGTCTGTAGACAGGTCCATGATACTGTGCACCACATCTTCAGTTCCTGGTTCTGATCTGCTCCTGTGATTAAGAATCTCCAGAAGGGAACTCTAGAGATCACAAAAGAGAACAAGTTAGCAATTGTGAACACACACTGAGAATATCTGAACATTAAATCACAAACATAATCCCTGTGCCACATTTCCACCAGGAAAATAATTCTCAGTATTAGAGTTTATTCAGGATTTGCAGGTCCTGCTGGTGAAAGGACCATATGGTCACTCACTCTGGGTCCTGCTTCTTATGGTTGTCACAGAACAGGAGGCAGGAGAGAGGCCTTCCGTTATGTGGCTGCCACTCATGAAGACACCTGCAGGTCAAAATTTATTTCTTTGAATCACACGAGACTGAGAAGTACAGACTGATCCTTTAAAAATTCAGGCGAAATCCACCATATCAAAACTATACTTACACAAGCGACATGAGAAAACTACAAGCGAAGAAAACACAAAAAGCCATTCCTGATTTAAAGATTCAGAACAACACTATTACTAACACAATTAACTAATTAAAGAAACCTTTCTGCCAAGACATCGTCCTGTTCAAAAAAAAGTTGGAGAACTAAAAGTGATACCTTGGTTGGTCCTGTCCTTCAATGTAGATCTGCCAGAATTTGACATAGCCATCATGACTGGCTGTGGCGAGGACAGTGCCGTCTGGAGACAGAGCTCCCTCGCTGATACGCTGTACAAGAGCAGAGAAATAAAGCATTCTTCCGATATGCATGTTAAAGTCCACATCAAACAGCTTGAGAGCAGCAATGTGATATTGCCTGCTGACATATTTCTTTTTAAAACAGGAATTCAGTGAGACAGCGTGGTAGAGTGCTTGACCGATTTACACAACAGTCAACAGCATTTGTGACACACCACACCCCCTGCTGGATCTAAACAATCTTTACAGAAGCTTAGCGATTTCACCGGTGCCTTCACCCACACCTATTGACTTTAAGACAAATATCATTAAGGATAAGATTGTGTGTGTTCTGTGAGTTACACCAACCGCGCTTAAGCCAAGGTCAGCTGTCAGTGGTGATGCCCCAAAAGTGACGAACTATACAATTAAAATGGAAATATCCCCAAAATGATTAAATTGTATTTTTTTTTCTAGATATACTATCATATTGGTGACCATAACACTAAGAGACCGATACATCAAGCTCTGAAACACCAATTCTGATTTCAGGAACGCTAGGTTTTTCTGTTACCTGCAAGAAAGGAAATTATTCATGCTTAGTTAATGGCATGGTCTCATTTTACATGCAAAATGTATTACTCACTATTAATCGTTACACGTTCCCATCAGTCTTTGCATGGTTTGACAAGTCTAAAGAATTCAGCACAAAAATGACTGTTTTATGATTAATATAGGATTAATAAACGAGGAACAAAATGATGAGAATAAAATCGCCTACAAAATGGCTGCTTAACGTGCTGTCCTATGTTGCTGTGTCCCTCATTTTGATTCGACTCCCGTAAACACGTTATCGGAGCAGTTATGAACATCAGTTAGGCAATTTAAAAGTGATTTAATTGTTTGCTCCTTGACCCAAACTCGCATTCGGGCCATGAGAAGAGCAATAAAAATACGTTTCTATGAGAAGGCTGCTATTTGCAAAGAACTGCCCATCATTAAAATGATCGTATTAAAGTACTCAAATGGGTTACTTCATCTTGTTTTTAGGTTCCTGCCTAGTTTTTAACATTTTTAACCAAAAATGAAAAACTTTGCTTTGTTTGTGGTTTACTGAGGGTTCTACATTGTTTGTTTTTGGATTATGATTATAGATTAGCCCTTCATGCCTGACTGCATGTGTTCTGAGCCCTGCTGCCGATTTTAACCAGTAACCTGGGTGGGTCCGTATCACAGTCATCTAAAATGATCTCTTGTATTCATGTAACAAATAAAAATGCAATATGGTAATTTGCACCATCATTGTTCTGCAAGAAAGATATTCACATTATTATTAATATCATAAATATCAGCATGAATATTTTATAGAAATGCCTAGGTTACAGGGCTCCAGAATAGAAACTGTAGGCCCTACATCATTCCTTTATGCTGTAATCAAACATTCATTTCCTTTGAAGCACTTTCAATTTAGTAATCATTCATTTAATTAATCAACAACTGATTTTACTCGCTGTCTTGCAGTGTTATTTAAAATAAATAAATAAAAATTAAAGGGGGAAAAAAAGGAAAACAAAAAACCCAATACCTAGCTTATGTCTGGGCTACAGGGTACCCCCTAACATATATTAATAAAAATAAACAATAAAATAAAAAAAATTAATTTTAAAATTAAAAAAAAAAAAAAAAAAAGCTCATCCAAGCCTAGCTACAGTTTGCAAAAAAAAAAACATTCAAGCCCCCAAAACCGTATGGAATAATGTGAATAATGTGTTATGGTCAAAGTTGAATTTTTTTGGCCATAACAACAAAAGATATGTTTTGCGCAAAAAAAACACAACACATCATCAAAAGGTCATCATCCCCACTGTGAAGCATGGAGATGGCAGCATCATGTTTTGGGGCTGATGTTCTGCAGCTGGAACTGGGGCTTTAATCAGGGTGGAGGGAATAATGAATAGCTCCAAATACCAGTCAATTCTGGCACAAAACATTAAGGCTTCTGCTAAAACACTTAAGATGAAGAGGAATTTCACCTTTCAGCATGACAACAACCCAAAGCACTCCTCCGAATCAAAACGAGATCAAGGTTGTGGAATGGTCCAGCCAGAGTCCAGATCTAAACCCAATCGAAAATCTGTGGGGTGACCTGAAGAGGGCTGCCCATCCAACTTGACAGAGTTAAAATGCTTTCGCAAGGAAGAACACCAGAATATTGCTACGTCAAGATGTGCCAAACTGACTGACTCTTACGCAAAATGAGTGAATGCCGTGATAAAAATCTAAAGATGTTTCGACTACGTATTAGTTTAAGGGTGCGCACACTTACGCAACCAGGCAATTTACATTTTTCCCCCCTAAAATGATTGTTTTTAGCTTTAATTCCTAGGTTACAATTTTTCAATAAAGGCAGAAAAGGTTTTGACATTATCTATCTTGGTTTCATTTTTTTACATCACAAAAACCTGCCATTTTCAACAGGGGCATGTAGACTTTTTATATCCTATATTTGTGTGTGTGTGTGTAGTATAAACGGACATTAACCTTTTAATCTTATTTATTAACTATTCATATTTGTCTCAGACACTAATTTCAACCATAAGGCTTTATCAAAATATCTATTGCAATGAAATATATTCAGTCAATAATGTGTGTCCAACATTTGGCTAGTTGTACATATTTATGCAAAAACTAACCTCAAATAACCCTGATCACCTCAAATAATTGCAATTATGTAATAATTGTGGCAGATCTACATAGCAGTGTGCTAGAGCCACATGTCACTCAGGGTCATTAGTGTATATTGTATATTCTGCAATTCCAGCATCAGGTAGCTGATCTGTGACGGGAGCAGAACACTAATGAGCGGATTATGGCTTACCGCTGTGTGTCCTTTAATGGCAATGAAACCCTCTTTAATCTCTGTAGCATCCACAGGCCATGTAGTGTTGCTAGAGCGCAGGATATCAAGGTCCCAAACCTCAGCCTACGAGCAGAGCGGAAGAGAGGAAGAGACAAGTGAGTCAAGAGGCAGTGCAAAAATAGAAAGCATGAATTTTAGATTAAAATGAATGAATGGATGTGATGCCCACCCTATCTTCATGCAGCAATGCCAGTGTCTGGCAGCCGTCCTCTGGGTTCTCCTCATTGTCCTCGGGAATGAAGGGGCACCAGATGAGCCTGCGGCTGGAGTTCAGCGGTGTGTCTTCGGGTCTCCGGACGTGCACGATCACTTCATCTCTGAGAGACACAGTTAAGGGGCAACAAAATCTTTCCTTGATACACACTCACTTCTGATATTGTGCTATTACTGCTGTACACTGGCTATAATTTTCTATGTCTTCTATGAAAGGGATTAGAGGCAAAATCAAAGGGTTTCATCTACTGCATCTAGTTTATCTAGTCTGTGCTGCAGATGGTCAGAAATAACTACTGCTGCTAGAGGAAGATACTGTATTTTGCTGTTCTGGCTGGTAAGCTGCCAGATGAACATGTTGCCAGCTTCATCCACGCAGCCCAGCAGGGTGGAGTCAAGATGAGCGAAGGCCAGGTCTGTGACGGCCCCGGTAAAACCCTTCAGCAGCGTGCGCTCCGTCGAGCCCAACCGCAGGACTCGTATCATATAGTGATTATTGGCACCTAGAAACAGACAAAATAAAAATCCATGTCAGACACAAGCCAATATCAGATACTAAATATGCCTAGGTTGATCAATTCATTTTATTTAAGGGGGAAAATTATATTTTCCACAATATCATTTATTTTATAAATACTTCAATCTTTTTACTAATAATAATATCCAATTATTGATCAATATTGTTAACATAATACATATTTTCTGGGAAAATACAAAACATTTTTTTAAAAATATTTAAAAAAAATCAGAAATTCTGTTGTTTCACCAACTAAGCAATGTACGTAACATATACATGGTATCAGTGCAGAAGAAGAGTTGGATATAAAAGTGCATAGAAAGTAAAATATCAAGCACAAAGTAACCCAAAGTTAGAAAGGTTTCAATTATGCTAGCAAGACTGCAAGACAAGGTGTGTGAGTCAGGCTGTAATCGTCTGATACTGTTATACACGATGCAGGGATTTCACCACCATGGCAAACTACAGGGTGTCCCAAAAGTCTCCATACATAGAGATAATTAACACTTTTTAGCAAAACGTCTTCCAAATTTTTTCAGAATTAGTTTATATTATATATATTTTCGCAGATAGTCTTTAAGAATGCCTTTGACAAAAGAAGAACGTACTGAAATCATTCTCATGGCTGGATCGGGAAGGTTGCGATGGACATGCAATTACTGTACATGCAAAACACCAGATGTGTTAATACGAATTCATCATGAGTGGGAGAGACGACTCCGTGCATGTTTACAAAGAAATGGCAATCATGTAGAGGATGTTCTGTAATTAAACTTACATTCTGCTAAAAAGTGTTAATTTCCCCAAAGTATTGAGACTTTTGGGATATCTTGCACTTTACTGTGGTTCCATATGCAGTTCATGTAAATGCATTGCTTTATCTTTAAGTGACGATGCTTCAATCAAGCTGACTCGTTACCTAAAGCAGATCGATTATTCAAACAGTTGTACACTTTATACTGATTGCATGGTGTCTTATTTCCCCATTCTGGAGAAGTACTTGGAAGATTTATTTTTATTTTAGTCCTTCTGACACTATCTTTCATCTAGTAGCACTGTGCGCTTACCAGTTCACTGTGCCATGTTGACTTTCGGAGGAATAAGTGGGTAGTGTAAAGAGGTCCTGCTGAGTTTTTTTTATATAAAGCTTGTACTATCAGGAGTATCTTCGTAAGTGTTTGTAGAGCTGAGTAGACTCTCAAATGTTTTATCCATCTTCTATCAGAGCAGCTCAGTTTAATATCAGGGTGGATTAATATCAGGTGACTGTGCAGGCTATTCCACTGCACACAGCGCTGCACAACACTGAGGTGTGTTTGTGATGGCTGAAAAACATTTCACTTGGATGCATTTGAAAGCAAAGTGTCTCACTTTTAACAAGCAGTGCATAACCACCAACCCATCAATCCCTATTGTTCAGCAGTGTCACTATCTTAACAAATATGCCACCAGAGTCCACAGCAACAACGGCATACTTCACTGTTATCCATACAGCTTCAGTGAACAAAAACAAAGGAGTATAATTTGTATCTGAGCACTGTCTCTTGAGGGTGCACCCGAGGTGAAACCACCATTTGCTTTCAACATCATCTCTGTGGTACAAGTTGTTATTGTTACTGTCGCAACAATACATTATATAGAACTGGAAAATCAGAAAAAGCATACATTTTTGCCTCGGTCCCAGCCTATTAACACAAACGGCTGATTTGAAAAGAATCAAAGCTCAATTCACATCCGTTTCAATCAACGGTTCAAGCACCAAAGAAATAATCAGCCATAAACTCAAAGTTTGTGCACACTTACCTCTAATGGCATATGCCAAGTATGCATTAGACACTGCTATTAGGTTGCCATAGTAATACTTGTGCTCCCAATCATATTTTGCCACTGGCTGGATTTTAACCTGTAAAAGGAACATGTCTGTATAAACACTCTACTATATATTTATAATCTAATGTATCATGTATCAACAGACTAACATACCTTGTTACTCCCACGAGCTTTACTGTCAATACTGGAGTCTCGACTGGCGACAATTACCACATTGTTAGCAGTTATGGGAATACAGGTAGAGCCATCGTCACCAGTCAGGGAACTACAGAGTAAATCAGACACACACATTCAAAATTAACAGACATCAGTGCAGGTGGTCACACTATACACACACATAGCACTTACTGCCTAGGACAACATGCAACACGCAGCTCCATAGCAGAATCACGATTTTGGTCAAAATAAAATAACTGTAAATAAAGCTTGAAAAATAATCCTTTGCAAATTCACATATTTATTGGTTATTTAGGAGTCTCACTCAGCTTAGCCAGTTCACTAACATAATGGCAAAGAAGATAAAGATTCAAGATGAAGATTAAAAATTTAGAGACAAATGGACAGATGTTTCTCAAATAAAAGTTGCAAGCTGATGTTAGACTTAAGTCACATGCCCTGAAACTGAAAATTGTGTGTGGTCTAAAAACAACTAATCTGTTTACCCTGAAGCATAATTTATTGGGGGGAAAAAAAGCTATGGGGTAGTGATGAGCATGCATTATGGTCCCCCATGGCATTTTTTTTTATTTCATATTCTTTGTTTTCCACAGTAAGTTTCACTTCTTGGCATGAGGCTCGTTTCTTTTCAGCGGCAAGTAAGCACTATTTCAGAAAGCATTCTGCTACGGTTGCTCCACCTGTGATTACGTCACATTGTCCAGCGGCCAGTGTCAGAGTCTGACAAAGACCAGTGTGACCACAGCAGTGTAAGCTGGTGTTGTTGCTCTTTAAAGTAAATAAGAATGCACTGAGCTACAAATGAAAAGACTCTGAGAAAGAATGCTTACATTGTCTGAGTATCTGCCATATTCATGCTGTCAGAGCTGTGAGCTGTTGGTTCCATCATAGCACTTCGAACTCCTGCTCCAATAAGGTCAGTTCCCAGCAGGCCGTTTAGCTCTCCATTACATGAGGTCTTCCTCTGGCTCTCGCCTGCAGTACTGTCTGTTAAAAAAAAAAAAAAAAAGACAGAAAGAAAAGATAAATTGTGATTAGAGTTGCATACATACAGCACCCATTATACCTGTCAGTTTATACCTGTCACCTGGCAGCTAGAAGTTTCCAAAATAGCACTTCAGCAAATAAATTGCAGTCTTCCACAGTCACATACAGTAATAATTTACCAGACAGGGAGTTAAGAGACACATTTAGATGTCTGTACATGTTCAATGTGCCTGAATACCGGAATTAGGACTAGTAGGGGTAGTTTCATTCATGACAATGAAAGCAATTTTGTAAATAGCTGCATAACTACACATTTACACTTTAAAGCAGGACACTACACGGAGTCTTACCTTAGATTCCACAAAAACACAACAGAAAATGTTTATTGTTATTTCTCCTTATTTAGTTTTTGTCCACTTGCGACCTACAGCATCATCTACAACTTAGCAACTTTGAAGCAGGCATTAAGCCCCGCCCACTTTGCGTAATTACGTCATGTTCTACCTCCCTGAAAAGCTTCCCTGATAATATGTCTCTGTGACATTATGATATAAATGTCAATTTCCTTTATAAACCTTATAACCTACACTTAATAGAGTGGAAACACGTTAAACCATATTGTATTTTAAAACCTATTTTTTCTAAAAATCTGTTTTTTTTTCTACATTACATAGAAATGATCTGTGTTCATGAAATTTTACTTTCACTATTTAGAAGCATATTACTGAAGAATTTCCTAGAATGTTGATAGCTGGATATATGTTAGATTTTATACTAAAAATGACATGATTTTTAATTATAGTGCATGTTATTTCCTTGAGTAACCTATAAAGAAATGATTTCATAGAACTTCTGTAAAGTTTTTCTGTTGTAAATCTTTTTATCCTAACACCATCAAAAAGACTAGATTTTTTACGTAATCAAATGTACGCATATTTAATTAGACAAAGCCTCATTTGCATGAATAACTGTATGTTCATTTTATACCTTTAGGTTATTAGAAACATGTCAGGTGAGATAGATTAACTATCGATGCTGACAAATTTTACTCGCCACATTGGCCAGGAGCAGCTCGTGCATCATCTGTATATATTGCTAAATATTCTGTTAATCATAAAGCAGACATTTCTATATAAATGTATATCTTTATAAGCATTTATGACTTCTGGATATTGGCTCAAATGAACCAACCAGCGAAGTCAAACGTATGTGGCTAGTCAGTGATTAGCATGGTGTGCTAGCAGGCTAACAGCCGACGTCAGTCTGTTGTCCTTCTCTCATTCAACCATGAACACGGAGCAGAGTGCAACATTCGGTTATAAGCTATATAAATTCATTATTCACTTGGTTGAACAGTAAGTCATTATGTAACAGAAGTTGAAGTAAAAGCAGGTACGAGGCTCCACAGGGCGACAGCGCACTGCTGCGGCCTAGCGCGCTAATGCTAAGAGCAGCGCCAGCTAACCCGCTCCACCTGCCCAGTTCCCGGTCAACTTACCGGCTGAGTTAGCGGGTCGATCCAGTTTTAAGATGTCTCTGAGGTGCTGAGTCGCGCCTTCTATGTCTATACTGGAACTGGAAGCCATAAGGTCTGAAAGGGGCTGAAATGTTGCAATGTGACAAATTCCCACTTGTTTTTGTCTTGTACTCGCCCCTACGAGAATCTTGCAACTGTGTTGACTTCCGCTGGTGCACCGGTTTTTTCCTTCCCCCCCCCAACAAGAGCCGCCTTTTTTAGTTCCCGCCGTTACACGCACGTCCCATTACAACCGCGTTCGTCCTAATGTACTGTATAAAATCTCTTTCTTGATTTATAGTCATATCGAGAACTAAGTAATCTCAGACCATATTTAAAGTATCATTTCAATGAAACAACGCGATATAGTTGTAAAAACAACAGAGAAATCATACATCGATTTGACGGCCTTTATTTCCATATAACTTGCATGTCAGAAATTGAAATACTCTCCGTATTACACGCCATTTGTTGCTTTTGTTTTAAAAGGAAAATACCCGACTTTCTTTTTCCTTCTTCTGCTACCACTTACTGGAGAGGTGAATCTCCATAGAGCAGAGCACTCATGCAGAATATAACAAAACAAATCATTTCAACAAACCAAAGAAATGTAGCAAACGAGACTTGGGGTAAATCACGCCAGCTTCTGTCTGAAGTTCCAGTAACACTTCTTTAAAATCCTGAGTGCTTAAGCAAGAGGACACGAGCCACAGTGAAGCCTGTTTCCAACATTTGTACAGTCAGCTCAAAGTCATAGTCATGCCAATAGGAGTAGCTTCCATGTAATCCTTTACACCACTTTACTGCTCCTGTAAACTGATTTTTCCTCAAAGCCTCTCTTCACTGTCTAAACAAACTAACTTTCACAAATCCAAATAGTTAAAATTAGTCTTAATTTAAACTATTTAATAATAAGACCTACTGGCGAGTTGGTGTACATGAGGAGAGGAGTAGTCAGATGGAGGCAGTGATATTTCAGCCTGCAAGGTATTAGTACTTATTTAATCACAAACCATTTCCACATAACTACTTAAGCTTGCAACCATAGAAGACTGTCTGTCTTCTACCTTCACAGAATATTTTCTTGGCAAAAGTATTTTTTCACAAGGCCAAAGACCATTAAGGGCTCCACAATGTTATCTTCCTCTTTAGTCTGTTATCATTATTGAACAAAGGAAGTTTGATATAACTATGGGTTCAGTGCTCCCAAGACTGATTTTATATCTGTAATGCATGCAAAACAAATACAGTAGGTAAGTCATTACTACACTAGAAAACCATATTTATATTTATTTATATATATA
>CM075008.1:13952966-13963490 GCA_037576675.1 Pangasius sanitwongsei
TATAAAAAATATAATATATTATATTAGCGGATCGACTGCTTATTCTGCTAGTTACGCAAACAATTCCTGATAGATTACCAGATTCTTCAATTCTTTTTCCTCATTAAGGAATGCTATTTCCAAAATGATTTCCAGTAGCATTAAGAAACTGGTTATACATAAACAGAAAAGACATATGTAAGACCAGACAGTGGGAGGAACAAGATGATGCCATGGTTAAGAAAAAGTCAAAGGTTTTATTGTGTCTTGTGGCTTGGTAATTATTGTCACAGAGAGCAGTGAGCAGAAGATGAGAAGCACACTGGTCTGAAGGGGTGGGGGATCGGGGGGGGTGTTTACGTTAACGTTTCTTTGGATAGCTAGAGCAACCTGACATCACAATGAATGGAGGCTCCAATGTTCAAGAGGGAAAAGGAAGAAGAAAAAAAAGTGCCAAGAAGCAAACTCTAAAAGCAAGCAGATAACACAATAAGTACTAAAGCAAAGAAAGGCAGTTAAGACAGCTATTAATTCAAAGTCAAACTCAAGAACTAAAATGTAAATAGTAGTAACTGGCAGAAGGTATGTTAATATGTCTTTTTTTTTCTTTTTTTCCCAGGTCAGTGTCCTCTGATATTCGAGCTCGCCATCATCATGCACATCAGCAGAGGGGAAAGGGGTCACTTTGATGGAACTGTGGGCTTTCAGCAAAGAAACACTTCTCATGTCTGGAGCAGAGGCGCTACTGTGTGCCTGTGTGTTATCTGTGATTTGACTTCTTGGAATCCGGTGCTGAATCTCAAAGATGAATGAAGGGCAGACTGAGGTTCAGGCATCACTGGGGGCGATATGCCCCGATCTCCACCTTCCCCCATTTCCCCCGACAGCTGTGGTGCTTTTTAGCCAAAGTTGTGGATCGCTAAGCGGAACATGTCGTTGGTGCACACCCACGCATCGTTAATGTTCTTCAGGATGAAGCTCTGATGGAACCCCATGATGGGATCATCATCTGCCTACAAAGACACACAGAGCAACGGGATTAGTTAGAACAGTATGTTTCCTTATATCATATTTGTTTCAACAATTCAACAATCTAGATTAAGCCACATTAGTGTCTATATCTATGCCTTGTCAAGTCTATGCCTTAAGAAAAAAAAAAAAATTATCACAGAAGACAGCATTCTCTAACAGTCAGCACTGTTCATATACATATACAGTTTGCAGATCATATATCAGGCAAAAGGCACAGCAGAGGCGTATGGCAAAAAGAAGGCAGATGTCATAATACTCAACACACACAACACTCAACAAATATATAATATACTCAAATACACCCTCACCAACAGCTTTATTAGGAACACCTGTATCCCTATTATTCATGCAATTATCCAATCAGCCAATCATGTGGCAGCAGCGCAATACATAAAATCACACAAATACAGGTCAAGCACTTCAGTAAACGTTCACATCAAACATCTGTATGGAGAAAAATGTGATCTCGGTGACTTTGTGGCATGGTTTGAGTATTTCAGAAACTGCTTATCTCCTGAGATTTTCACACACACAACAGTCTGTGACAACAAAAAAAATCCAGTGTACAGCAGTTCTGCAGGCACAAAGGCCTTGTTGAGAGAGATCAGAGGAGAAGCTGACTCAAATAATTAATTGCTCTTTACAACCGTGGTGAGACACACAGAGAAACAGGATTAGTTATGACATAAAAGGATTAGTTATGATATAAAAGCATCTTGCCGCACACATACACACAGTGTGTGCACATATATATATATATATATATATATATATATGTATGTGTGTGTGTGTGTGTATCGTTATGCCCTACATTTGCAAGTCAGTGACCAAGTGACAAACAAAAGCCACATCTGGTATTTTTTTTTGCAGCTGAGAGAAGCACTAATTAGAGGTACATCAGGATTGAAACATGTCTGAGGAGTGGGCAGTTTTTACTCTCAAGTGACCATTAGCAAGCAGTCCTATGAGGCTCACAGGACAAATGACAGAGAATACGTTTTGAATAATCCTTAATACAACAGCAATGGACACAAAGCAGTTTCCCCGGGTTTGCAGATTAAGCCCATTTCACAGAGAATGCGGCACATCCTAACCACTCCACAGTGCGCTTAATTTTATACCTGCCTCTCCGTTTCATTCACTGGTTTAGTGGTTTATTCAGCAGTCTATAACATGCAAGTATCTGTTTGAGATAGATATAATGGAAATATAGTGTATAATATAGACATGCATTACCACGGTGAGTACAAAGCTGTTAGTGGGCATGAGCAGACAGTTAATCGAGTAATCATTACGTGAACTAACCGATTAGGAGAATTCTCGAAATTAGGCAAATAGATTTTCTGCTGCTTTGCTTCACGACAGAGTCTGTGAGAAAGTATCTCCCTTATCAAATGACATTTCAACATATTTATGTACTCAAAAAAAATAAACATTATATATAGTACCTTCCAATTTCAACCTCCTACTGAAGTCACTCCTTTTCTGTGAGAAAATATTCAAAGTAGTTCTCATGGGCATAAAGTGCACTATAAAGGTTCTAGCGAGCCTTATATATATATATATATATATATATATATATATATGATATATGTTTATATAATACCCTGTAGCATGGCGTGACTGAAATATCAAATTAGCCCATTACATCAGTCAGGAGCTTTCAGAAGTGGGCTGGCCCACTGAAATCACAAGATTATTGGTATTGGTGAAAATCACACCAGTAAATGACCACAAATTTCTCTTTATCTGTTCCATAGAGAGAGAAAAAAAAAACAGCAGAACAGCAGCAAAATATCCTGTAGGACACTAGGGGGATGCTGAACACTTGCTTCTGTTTTACTCAGTGAGTATGCTAACATCACTGTTTGCTACAGTTTAACCCAGTACAACAATCACACATCTAATTTTAAAGTTTTCTAAATTGTGATTTTTGTGACTGTTTATATAGATAAAATAAGTGTGACAATGGACAGAGAGCTGCATGAGCCTCTGATTCTGCAATAAAATAAAAAAAAAAAAAAACACATACACCATTAGTTGCTAACTAATGTTTGCTAATTGAGAACAATTTAAGTCCACAAATGAACAGATAAATGCTAGAGAGGAATCGTCTGTAATGTGGCGAGCGTCTGTAACGTGGCATAATCAAGCATCATTAACTTTCCTTTTGTCAGCCCAAACATTAAATGTATGGAAAAAAAAAGCTTTACTGAATGACAGTAAATTGTTTAAACCTGTAGCGGTACTGCAGGTTAAAACAACAGCACACGCTGGCTTCAGTAAAATGAACTGACAGGGAAAATCTCAGGGGATTGAAGACCTTGGAATCCCTGTGGTACTGCATGTTTATATCAATCTGTCAGTACAGATATTGGCAAGTTATATATGATTTACTAATACAGTGAATGAAAAGTGCATGGATACTCTATGAGAGAGTAGAGGCAGGTATAAAAAGAAATGTGCCTTTTTTATTTTTTTGTTTAAATCTCGGTTCACACTTCTCGAACTTGCACATCACAGCAGTGCTCCAGACAGACTGGCTTTTCTTTTCGCCTAGTCATTACACTTCAATATTCTAATCCTAATGAGCATAATTTGTGGCTATGTTCATAACTCTACAGTGCTGTTAACTCTCTCTGAGACTCCTTCCTGCGGTACAGATCTGAGTGATTGACTCATGTCTAATGTAGTTTTTTTAAATCAATATTATAGATCTTGAAGAATGTTTGCCCGGTCATTTAATTTTTTCAGTCAGCTGCCTAGTTTCCACAAGGTTATGATTGTTATTAAACTGGTGTTATGCATTTCGGGCAAAATAATTTCACAAAACATAGCGGACTGTTAATTTTAAATATTGAGTAACTGAGTTTTCAAAATGGCCACCACACAGTTATAAACCCAGCCCAGCAAAGTGATTTTAGTAGCAGGAGCACTGTCTGAACCAGGGCAAGCAGAGCACACGTCCTTACACACAGTCAGAGGGGAAGGGAAGGCCATGTGACCACAGAGTGTATGTGAGGTCAAAGGTTGTGCAGAGCAAGCCTGAAGACCTCGTTGGTGCAAACCCAGGCATTGCTGTAATGTTTCAGCAGAAAGGTCTGTTGGAAGCCCAGCACCTGGTCTTCATCGGCCTGACACACACGAATACACACACGAATACACACACACACACACACACGAATACACACACACACACACACACACACACACACACACACACACTACAGCTCTGAAATAATACCTGTTCAATGGAAACGTGCACCTCCATGTGTTATCTGCCATTCTTTTTATTATATATATTATGTAAATACGGTATAGTGGCAAGGCTCATTCTAATCCAACCACCAAAGAAACAGTAAATGAAATTCTGCATTTTTCAGTTACGGAGAAGGCAGAGGGACGCAAGGCCACTTAAATACTTACTTTTAGTTGTCCTACTACCATACTCAATATGCAGCTGTCAGGAGTGGGCTGGTGATCTTGTGCTGTTATGCTGTGGGCTATTTTTGTGAAGGGCAGGCTCTGAGGAGACAAAAAAGATTCCCTTCATATATATATTTGCTCCTTGATTGGAAAGATCACTTGTACCTAAATCCTGGTATCTATGCAAAATTCACTATTCCTATTAAAAGACATGCAGGGAGACATCACTGCAGAATTAGTGCTGCCGCCTAAATCATGTAAGATTTCATCTGCTTACAGCTCCAGGCATACACAGAGAGCTCTATGCCTTGAAAACTAACAACACAATATAACAGGGTGTGGAGCTCAATTTGCATGCATTCAAACTTTAACCAAAAGTCATATCAGGCCAAATTATGATTTGAAGTCATCCATATTAAAACTCCTGCAAATGGCTACCCGTTATTACAGTGTATTCCAGCATAAATCAACTAAGCAAAGGCTTACAGAGAGTTTCTCGACAATCGCTGCTTTTCCCTGGAATTGCTGTCCTTCCCACGTAAGGCATGACGCATCAATCTGTAAAAGAGAACACGGTCAGGTAAATGAGCTGACAGACCAATGTGACAGATGTCACAAGCTCTCCAGGAGAGAGAAAATAGAACAGACCTGACACCAGATAGTTTTCACTACTAGATAGAGGGGAACAATTTGGGGAAAATATCTGCAATTGTTCTAACAAACACTGTGTTATTAGTTTATCATCAAGGCCAGTATAGGTTCAAATATCTACCAAGCATAATTTTAAATGCATCTTATTCCTTAACAAATCAGCTAAAATGTAGTACTGTAATGTTGAACTCTAGTGTCATGATAAATCAATGAAAATAAAGCAAACATTTGATGAGAAGTGAAGGCTACTGGTCTTAAGAGGTCAGAGTAATATCTATACGGACTACTGCCTGTCCAAAAGTCACGTATGCGTCACGTTTCTCACAGTCAACTTTGCTGAGATTGAAACAAGCAGACATTACTGAATCAGAGCTCAATATTGCAACACCCACATAAAATAGGGGAGTTTCATTGTAAATTACAGGGTTCTACGGCGAGTGTCTTGCTCACATATGCGCCTTAATTTTGTTTTTAATGCGAGTTTATTTTGAAGCAGACGTGAGCCCAGATTTTGACCTGTGCAGTCTATCACTGTGACTTGATCTCTATTTAGCTGATACACAAGAAGTCTATATTTGAGCTATATGTGCTCATCACATCTCTCTCCTCTCCGCATGAAAGATCTGGATTCCTGTTCAGCACAGCTTCATGCAAAGTGAAACAGCAGTGGTACATGGTACATCCTTTACTGGCAGAGAGATTGCATCACAGACATCACATACATTCATTACCATTACATAGCATTCATTCATTCATTCATTCATTCTTTCTGCCAGCCACGTCTGTTAGTCAAAGTTTGTAACTGTTAAAAAAAAAAAAAAAAAAGTTTCAACTTTTTATACTCGGAGTAGGGTGGATGTTTATTCTTCTGGTGTATGGTTGCGACGGTGTTGAGCCGCTTGCTGCTCCACACAGCAATTGTTCTTTTCCTTATCTTTGCAGCACATCACAAGAGGGGCATTACAACTTCTACTGGCTTTAAGTTCTACTAACTTTAGCTTTGTCATAGCGAGACATTGTGAGAATATGGTCCGGCAGCAGACTGTGCATTATTCCTGGTTATAGAGGCTCTTTGTAATGTTAGTTATCAGATTAATTCGTTTCCAGTTTGATCTAATTATCTACCAGTTAAAAACACGCCAAGCTGGTGCTGGTAAAGGGAAATAATTTATGAGACAATGCTATTAATGGAACATTGCAGACAAGTTTTTTTTTCAAGAAAATAATTTTGTTCTTGTACATTTTTGTGTTCTCCTCTTTTCTTCATGTCAGGAGCAGCAAAAAAAAAAAAAAAAAAACTACAGAACCCTGAAATAGAGGTGTATGTTGATAAACTGGGGCCTTATACATATTAAAGTGTATTATATTAAATAAAATAAGGGACTAGTGGGTGAGAACTTATTTCCACGGAGCTGAAGATTATCCATTCCGGATCCGCACAGCTCGTTCTGATGTCTTATGACAGCTTCGTGAATAAGACGCAGCGTTCATACGACATTGCAGGAGCTCAAATCTAGTGAAAACCACACAGGCGGAAATCCTGATTTGGATATACAACTAAACATTCAGCCTTGTGTACTACCTTACAATTCACAGATCATAAAATCTATCATAACCAAGAAATCAATTGTGAAAACCTGAGAAACAACTGTGTTCTTGTGAAACAGGATGGGGAAAAATATGGTGCAGATGGGAAAAAATATCCTATGACGCAGAATTACTCAGACTACATACAAGCATAGTGTATACGCTCACTTTTACAAGCATGACAACATACATAAAACAAGCAGACTGAATTATGAGAGCCATTAGCCAGATGATAATGTGATGTAGAGACATCCATTGCTGACACAAAACCACTCCCTCCATAAAAAAAAAATTGTCTTAATACTAGGTCAAATACAACTTTCTGTAACAAGACAAACATGATGGAAATACACAATCAGGGTGACAATGATAGTTCTGCTAGAAATATGAAGAATTACTAAGAAAAATGATCCATGTGGTCTTCCCTCAGTGTAACATGGAACTTCTGTATGCAGCAATACTTACATATATTGATCCAAGCTGAGTTCTGTCTGTGTCAAACAGTTGATAGTAATGTTGAACAAAGCTGGATCCTATTTGTTCCCAGATCGGCTTGTCTCCCATCCTGATTCACCCAGCTACAGGCACTGGTGGAGAAAGAAGCAATCAACCGGCTGTATTTTGACGTCTCCTTGCTATAAGATGTTCATGCACTCTAACTGTAATTTCTTCTGATTGCTCTGATCAATAATAATAATAATAATAATAATAATTTAAAAAAAAAAGCATCCAAACGAAATGGCATTTCCCCCATATCTTTCTCATCAGTCTCAGTCAGGTCCTTTTTTTGGGTACCTTTAATTTCTCTAAGATGCTATAGCCTACGTTATAGCTGCAATTCATAATTACTTTCAAGTGTCAGTTGACTAGTTTATTAATGTGAGCTGAAAATTAGTCGCAATGAGAGGGAACAAATTCGCATATCTTGGAAGGCCGCTTGTGATGACTTTTAGAGGCTGGAATTAAGCCACAAGTTGCTAATAATGTTTCTTAGGTTTTTACTGCTGGTCATGCAGGCATTATAAACTGTAAGCAAAGCAAATGTAATGTTCAACTGCAAAGTATTACATGGCGTAATAATGTCAAAGGGTTTAGCGTTAAAATTTCGGTTGCTTGTTCAGCCATCATCGGTGAACTCAGAGTTCAGCAATGTCTGTGAATCGGCAGAAGTAAACCGCATAATTCAGATTTGTGATCAGATTTAATTATTATTATAAGACTTAAACAACCGTCAGTGTGGGTTTACTTTCTTTTGCCATCAATCAGGGTAGCACAAGCGCAATATTTGTGGACAGTTATATGTATTGCAGTGTTGGTCTCTGAAATACTGATAGTGCTGAAGCCTACAATATACAAACGAGCGCTCTAACCACAAAGTTTATAGTGATCTGATTAATCTCAGAGTCTGTAGATACATTTTTGTCACCATGGCATCGCTATAGTAGAAGTATAATGACAGTGTTAAGGGTGGCCTAGGCACCCGGGACAAGTAGCTTATACGTCTGAGCCATCAGGTCTAGTAGGTTCAGTAGGTCATATAGCAGTTACCTATATCAGCAACGAGCCAGTACCTAATTTGTTTTGCCTAAGTAAAGTTCACTGGAAATGTATAAGTAATCACAAACTCCATTGTCTGAACTATTTATTAGCGGCACTACTCATTACCGAATCCTGCAACACTACACACATCAGCCGAGGACGCGATCGCTAGGATTGAGTAGCTTTCACAGTTACTAAATCTTTTCAGAATCACTAACATGCAGTCCTCTACAGTAGAGTACACACTCATATTGCTTCAAATCAGTTCTGATATTTTGTACAATAGACAGTTAGGTTATGCTGAGAATGCATTTCAGATTGTTCTTCAGCTTGTGCAATGAACAACTCAAGTTCGCATTAGTACAACACACAAAGGTTGGAGAAATTCAGCATGTTACCCGCAGTGTCCGAGCGATGGTGTAATGCTGCTAACACACACTGCTACAGGAGAAACAATCTATTCCTCTTTAAGTGCGAAAGCCTGCAGTGCGTTTCATTTACAAACCGCCAAATAAAAACGCTTGCCTGACAGAAAGGTGAACTTTCATCGAAGAGCCACTGTTACATTCTATACAGACATCCAGAAATGATTTCACCCTGATTTTGTGAGCGGGCTTTATGATTTTCTCAGTGGTAGAGAATTACAATTAACATTATCCTGCATCCACACCAGCAAGCTGCAAGTCACATGTCGCTTGTAGTTTGTCTCTTGAGGGCATGCAGTGGACGCTAGCATTGTCACTTGCAGGTGTGTACTGCCCAGCATTTTTCAGTTCCAATGAAAAAAATAGCAGGAACTAAACATAGCTTCTAATACCAACTAGCTCAATATCAGTTAAACAATGCACTCATCAGTGTGAAAACAGGTTATGTTAGACTTCATACTGGCTTTCCTGCCAGATTAGCAAAGCAAGCAAACTGTACTAGTCACATACACTCAACAACCATCTCCCCTACTTCTTAAGCTGTACTTTTCTCATTCATGTCTCTGAACACATTTAACGAGAGGTTCTATATGACAGGATGAGATTAAATGTGTTTTCATTTTTGCGTATCAAACAGTAAACATGAACTAACTGCCGGTAGGAACTAAAGTTGTGAATGGGGAACTGAAGAACGCATCAGCGGATTGGTCTGAGGAATCATTCGAGCCAATCGCACGGGTTTGTCGCTTTACCGTGTCATCAGTAATTTGCATAGAATTAAGACAATCTCAATTCAATTGTCACCTGTCATGGGACTCCAAAGTGGCACAACAGAAAAGCGTTCGCGTTATCATCGGGACATTGCGAAGAAGTCCTAGAGAGCAAATCCAGGAAGGGAAGGAATTTTGTGACACTTTCCTGCGTCCATCAGAGCGACACTAAACAATCACAGACGTCAGTGAGTTCGTGTATGCGGAAGAGGGCAGTTAGCATTTTCCTCCGAGTGCCTTACGCTGCTCTGTGATGTATCATAAACAGCAGTTTTAACAGACATGACGGCTGACTTCACACGTCTCTGAGGAAGCATGTGTTTGCCCTCTGCCTCCCGTTCAGTAGCAGTGGTGTGATAGTGGAGAGCCGGCTGGTGGGTGGGATTTAGCAGAGAAAATGGGGGAGAATTGCTCATCATGTTTTCGCTTACAGATGTCACTGAAATCATGGCTTATCACACACACACAGAAAATGAACGGTCACTTGTTAGCATGAATGTAGAGTTACAGTTCTGACACTTTGTTTTGGTCACTACTTAATAATGTTCTGTCCCAGAATTTCAGGCCATCTTTTTAAAATGTACGGTGATATAATTAGAAAATTAATTTTACATAATTAATATATGTAGATATATATTCACTTCAATAATATAGACTTTATAGGGTTGGACACACAAAAAAATTTCACGTTTTGAGATCCTCCCTGTAGCAAGCGTGTGTGTGTGTGTGTGTGTGTGTGTGTGTGTGTGTGTGTGTAAATATAAAAGAAATGTGACTAATTTTTTTGCTTCCTTTTTGCATGGAATAATCTAACACTCGTGTTACTCTCAGATCATTTGGTCACAAATGAACAAGAGTTTTTCCTCTGCTCCTACCTGAATGTTGGCAGTGAGTTAGTCAGTGTTAATGCGCACTTATGAATGTTTCATTATAATAAAGTCATATGCACTCTACTCCAGCATTACGAGTTATTCAGGCTTAATGCACGGTTATGAATGTTTCTTCATAATAAAGTCATATGCACTCTACTCCAGCATTACGAGTTATTCAGGCTTAATGCACGGTTATGAATGTTTCTTCATAATAAAGTCATATGCACCCTACTCCAGCATTAC
>CM075008.1:13965716-13985716 GCA_037576675.1 Pangasius sanitwongsei
TGCTTCTGCAAGATGCTCAGTAACACTTCCAGCTCATTTCCTTATAAAACTGCACACACTGTACCTGAGACTACTAATTTTTTAAAGCCAAGGATCGTCACACCAGATATTAACTTTGTGTCATTTATTACTGTTTACTGCTCTTTATAGTATTTTTTTTAATGTAGAAACATTTAGTTTCATTATTTTTGAAGCATCTTTGCTCTACAGCATTTCTTTGCATGTGCCTAAGACTTTTGCACAGTACAGTACTGTATATAAGCAATGTTTTAGAAAGAATTTCTACATACACTACACTGAAAAGTACATACAGTATATACTGCATATATTGTATGCTAGGGTCTATGAGTCTATGTTTGTCTTATGTAGCACCTTGGTCCTGGAGAAACGTTGCTTCATTTCACTGTGTACTTGTATATGGTTGAAATGACAATAAACTCCACTTGACTTGATGAGCATTGTTATTCCTTACCACATAAGAACACTCAACTACACTAAATAAAAGTGTCTGAAAAAAAGTAAACAATGTAAAACTGTTTTACCATTACCATTATTAATTTCATTATAAGCATGTTTATAGTCATCTCATCATATTCTTGTTGTACACAAGTATTACTGGCATTTTCAGTAGTGTCTTTCCAACTAGTTGGTCCCAGTCCCGTGTTTCTAATTTTTTTATCAGTAACAAAGGCAACAGTGTAATAAAGTTTAAGCCAAAATAAACAACGGTGTAATAAAGTTTATAAGCCTGATAACTATAGAAATTGATCAATGTCTTCAAACTGGAAGAAGTTTGGAAAAAATAGTAAGACCCAGTTGTCCTCGTATGAGGATCTTACAAGCACATATGCACAAAGATTTTAGGAGAACATGTGATGTTTTCACATACATGTTTTACAAAACACTTTCTCATTAAGTCATTTTTGTGATCAGTTACCGTTATCTTAAGATTTCCTTAAAGATGCAATAGACATTTTCTTTATTCTTTACTTGTACAAATAAACTAGAAGACACATATGACATGATAAAAACCTATGCATTAAGCCATGGCCTTAGCAAAAGTGTATTAAGTCCATGAGAAAACCTGTTTGGAAAACTGACTTCCTGTCCAGAATGCTTGTTTGTGTTTGGATGCGCCTCCTGTCAGTCATTTTATAGACACTCCACAGGCCACCATAGATCATGGGGGTGGAGCTTCGTGAACATGGGCAGGAATCATTCATGATAGTTGTCAAACCCAACTAACTGTTAAGGTATCTTTTGGGGAAAAAAAAAAAAAAAAAAAAAGACTAACCTTACCTAATGCACCTTTAAACAACATGTTGAAGACAAGACCTTGAACATATTCTTTTTATTAGATTAAAAAATTATTTTATGCAGTATATTTCCTTGATTATGTTTAAATATAAGAGTCCATTTATACACGTGAAATGTGTGTAAATGAATTATTCCGACTGAGGCACGGGTCCTGCCCTGCTTACATTAGCTGCAGAGAGGCGCTGTAGAGCAACCTCAGTGTCCAAAAGTGCTGTGTTCTCGTGCAGCTCTTTCGTTTGAAAGGCCGTACTCAAATAACAGTCCAGAGTCTCAGAGTCCAGCGTGGGATCGATCGTCTTGAAAACGGCTCTTAAATCTTCCACTCCCACTTCCCTGCAAGAATAATATTTAAGTACTGAGTTGAAATGCTTAAATGCTTAATTCACTTAAATAATTAAAGTAATAACATCAATTAACATTCACAAAGAGCATCATGGACTCTCACCCTTTGCCTCCCAGCTGTTCCCTCAGCTGGGTGATGTACTGGCATCTCTCGGCCATAGCCTGCTTTTTCACTAGGCCCAAGAAATCACTCTGCTTTCCATCTGTGTCCTGAAGTAAGATAAATATTAGGTGGTGTCATTTTGTGATGGTCAGAATAAATCATGCAACATGTCATTTAATTGTACCCCTTACGTAAGTAGACACGAGAGCCATGTGAAGGGTGAGTACACGCAAAATCTTTTTTTCTATAGATACCTCTAGTTTTAGAGCTCACCTCTGTGTACAGCCTCTGATAGGCAATGCTTCCTCCGCTGGTCTGCAGTTCTGACTGAGCAGCCAGCACCAGTTCCTCTATATCCTTATCTCCTTTGAGGGGGAAAGCTGTCCTCAGAGCCTCACTGAAAGCCAGCATTAAATATACACCTGTTCATTTATTATGTAAGGAATAAACTTTGGCGGGGTGTACTGTTATAGGAACATAATCAGTGGCAGGGTTACCACCACAAAGGCACAAGAAGTGTTTCATAGCTAGTGCACAACAGCAATTTGCCAATTATTACATTTTTTATTAAAAGAAAGGTATGCTTTTTATCAATTTATAGTACATTCAGTGTTGTGGAATATGCATGAAAATGTTTCTGTGAACACTTTCTTATAGCATCTATAAGCAGCCATTCTCAAGCAGCCTCTCTTGTTTGTCCCTCTTGAAATTAATAATAACTGAGAAACCACAAAGCACAAAGTTCTCTGTCCTGAAGATTCTCCCCACAGAAAACAAGTTTACTTCAAAGCGCTGACACTAATCCTTCTCTCTGAGGGTTTTACATTGGTGGTAATCACACCCCACCATTATCAGAAGTTATATTTATTATTGGCTTCTTATAGTTACTGGTATATTTGAATTGTCACTTCAATTGAATGGATTTAATCCAAACCTCAATAACTCAAAAACAAGTAGACCTTGGACCTATGGTGGAAAGTTCAGAAATATAAAGGTCTCTGGCTCCATTAAATAGCCAAACTATTACTGTGCACATTTAAATAATGAACTGACTATTTTTATTTTTAGATTATGTTCAAGCTTTACTGAGGTGGTCAACAAATGCAATAAATTGAATTTATTTTACAGCTAAAGGGGTCCCTGGCTACGAAAGGATTGAGAACCACTGTTATAGAAGAACTCATAAATTTTGTTTCTAATTTGCATTGCAGCAAAGCAACCAAAACAAGTGCTTGTTTCTAATGCATCCCTCACCTGAATTGGGGTGTACTTAGCAATCCACTCTCAGTGCTGTCGCTCTGTATGAACACCTTGAGCAGATGAGACAGTAGATGGGTCTGGCCATGGTACACACTTTCATCCACCTGCCCCATATCAACATTTAATGAAACCCCATGGTCATCTCTCAGTTAGTACTACCTTAACATTTTCATTTATTGTTCCAATTGTTATCCACCTGTTGAAAATGGCAGAACAAAACCCACCAACCTTGCCTTGGAGAATGTCATAGAAGAGACCAATGAAGTCATCATCTAGGTATCGCTTGATGCCATCGATCAGGCTGTAAGCCCACTGTCCTGCCCTCTCCTTATGCTGCTTTAACAGATACTGATGCAGAAACTCCTTTAGATCACTGCCTTCATCCTTCTGTGTTTGAAAAACAAATAACCAACACATACATAGATACCTTCATTCATTTATCATATTTTTATACCCGCAGGCACTGAATTGATGGGTGCTACCTTCTCATCTTCAGATGCTTTCTCTCTCCATATGTCCTTTAGAACTCTAACAACATCATTCTTTTTCAATCCGAGGTTCCTCTGTTGCCCCTCATAGCGCAGGTAGATGGGAACATCGCTGGAAGTACCCTGGAGGGGAAAAGTTTCATGAAATGCAGTTCAACCAGCCATAAGAAATAAATTCTAGAAAAGTAATAAAAGATGCGGGTAGTAATTTTATATGATGGGCTTCTCACCAGTCCAGTAAAGAAGTCTTTCTGCTCCAAGCCCATGCTGTTCAGCTCCTTCAGCAAGATCTCCAGTCTTTTTTGACTAGACTGGCCCTCAAAGAGCACAGAACAGCGATCCCCGCTACCAAGTACATCTTACATGCAACAACAGCAGTTCATTTTCAGTACACTTTGTCCACTGTCCCTTCAATAGGTCCTAATTTTAAAAAATCACTCTCACAGTCAATTATCCATCCATCCATCCATCCATCTATCCATCTATCTATCTGGCCAAAGGATTTTGGACACCTGATCATCACAGCCATATGTGAGTCTTCCCCAATGTGTTGCCACAAAGTTGGAAGCACATAATTGTGTAGAATGTCTTTGTATGCGGTAGCATCAAGATTTCCTTCACTGGGTTCTAAGGGTTCTAAACATGTTCCAGCATGTCAATGCCCCGTGTACAAAGCAAGGTCCATGAAGACATTGTTTGCTGAGATTGGAGTGGAAGAACTCGAGTGGCCTGCACAGAGCCCTGACCTCAACCCCACTGAACACCTTTGGGATGAACTGGAAGGCAGACTACATATCAGGCCTCCTGGCCCAGTGCCAGTCAGTGCCTGACCTCACTAATGCTCTTGTGGCTTAATGGGCAAATCCCCACAGCCACACTCCAAAAGCTAGTGGAAAGCCTTCCCAGAAGAGTGGAGGTTATTATAACAGCAAAGGTGGAGTAAATCCAGGATTGGATGTTCAACAAGCATGTATGGGATGATTAGGTGTCCGCTTACTTTTGGTAATGTAGTCTATCTATCTGTCTATCTACCTATCCATCTGGTGAACAGTATAGAACAGCCCTATACCTGCACACTGCTCCCACTGTGGCCTAGGAGTTGAGGCTTTTCTGTGAAGGCTGTCTCTCTGTGTGCTGATCTGCTGATGTAAATTTAGCAATGTGTCATATTCCGTCTTCAGTTGGTTGAAGTCAGACTGTAGGGTTTCCAGCTGAAAAAGGAAAACTGGGTCTCATGCAAGTCTAGATGACATGATGGCACGATAAATTGCACAGTATATAAACATCATTATACATCATATACTTCTATGTCTCGTATGTACTGTCAGTGTCTGTGCTTTTATAAGTCTATAATGACTCAACAAGTAAGTGACGGGATCTTAATATCTATCTAACCTGATCTTTTTGTATATTTAGATTATTTTCTGTCGTTCATGAATACATTTTACACAGTAAAAATTTATAGAAGACAAAAAAATGTCTGAAAGTTTGAAAAATGTTTTTGTGCTTTCTTAGCGAAACCAAATATTGTGATACACATAGTGTACTTTGATGATATATTGTGAAATATAACGATATAATTTTTTTTTGCAATATTGCCCACCCCTGGTTTCAGATTTTGAATAATCCAGGTGTAAAGTAAATTTGTTTGTAGGGGTGAGATATAAATGTGTAACAGTCAGGCTTTTGTCTGTTCCTTTATACTTAATATAACCAGAATAAAAACAATGACAAAACAGTTATACGCTTTGATTTCAATAGAATATGTGACTCATATGAGACAGTGCCTTATACCTTTAGGAGGTTCTCCTGGTACGTACGTTCTAGACTCTCCCAGTCCCTACGGGGAACCACATCTCCATATTCTGCATGCAAGTGGTTGAGCTCCATCTGGGCCTTGTCTAGATCCTCTCTACACACATCCAAAGCCAGCTTTAGATTCACAGGATCCTCTAAAAGAGAAGACAAGAGTTAAAATACCCCAATGTGAATCATGCACTTCTTCCACATGCTATCATAGTGCCATTATTCGGCTAAAAATATAGAATTCTCAGAACTGTAATGCAATGATTGCCACCATCCAGTGAGTAACCAGGCTCCTGTGGGCTGTAGCTCATGCTGCTGATATTGTCAGTGAGCAGCCTGCGGGCGTCACGTTCCTCCCTGTACAGCGCATACTGTCTTGCAAGGTCCTCCTCTAGATATGAAACCTGTGACAGACCCAAGATAGAAGATAGCAGAATTCAAGAAAAGATTATGTTCTAGTGTTAGAGCTGAGCAATGTCTACATTTCTACATTTTGTGATTTATTTCTAAATTTGTCTAACCATTGTAACTTACTGAAAAGTGTAAGAAAAGAAACAGCAAACAGGTTAGGCTGCATATAATGTAATAATCTATAATCCAACAATTCATTTCTTTTACATATTAACACATGGCTACCGTGCCATGCCATCAGGTTCAAGCTTTGTTCACGTGTGTCCAGACCAGTAGAATTTGTTTAACTCAGACACCTACCATATAGGGTGCTGTAGGTGTTACTGACTCTGGCCCAGTTTCTGCCATGCACAATTTGTCTAACAGCCTCTAGCCTGTCTATTAGTGGGTAATCACCACCACAGCACCACTGCTGGGTACATACCACTACTATTTGCCTACGATTATATATTTTTATTTGTTAATGAACAACGCGACATGCTTTTGAACCATTTCTTGTTTCATTTAATTTTGTAGAACGCCTGTAAGAAAAGTTCCTGCTATTGCTTATTTTCGCTCATGTCATAAAATCGCTTCTGTTATAAAAACAGTTGTCCTCATCAGCCTCTGTTTTTTGGTTAATACCAAACACATTTTGTCATCTTACTGAGAACCTAGAAGGTGCAAAATCCTCTGTCCTGAAGACTCTCTTGTAGCAGAAAGCTTGCACTGACACCCAAGATTCTTCCCATAAATGTTAAACATCTCCTATCAGAAATCTCACCATATCAACAAGAATATGTTTTCGTTGTTAAATAACAGCACATTTACCAATCACATCTGAGAATTCAACAACTCTGTGGTATGACTATAATTTAGTGGTGAATCATTCTTAGCACAGAAATGACACTGATAGAATAGCTGCATGGTGGGGTGTGTGCAGCTGGTGTGAAATTATCACCCCAATGTCACTGCTGGGCTGAGAAACAGTCCACCAACCAAATAATATCTAGCCAATGGATGGGGTACAGGGTAAGCCTGAGGGATATAGGCAAATTCAGTAGGCAAATTCAACTAATATTTCTCGTCATTAGACGAGATAGAGATAGAAATAGGTTTAATGGTCTTATATTTGTTATATAACAATCTCATAATGAGAAATATTTTCTTTGATCATGATATCTTCACTTGCTAAGATATAATATATTTGCCGTGTAGTCTGCTCGATTTTGAGGCTGTTTCACTCTTTCCAATAATTTTAGGCAGCTCTTAAATAATTATCTGCCCAGATTATCCTGCGGTGTGAAGTGTATTAAGTCCAATCTTCACCTGTCCATCTTCTCACAGTACAGTTTTGGCTGCCTCAATTTAAAATCTGTAAATTCCATGTTCAATATTTATGCTTCAGTGTCCTTTCATTGGTTGGTCTCAATCTTAATGTCATGCATGAAAGACCAGTAACGAACAACAGCCAAGCTGTACTGCCATCTCCATATTTGTTTTCCAAAGTCAATTTTTGTTCAAAAGAAATTATGTGAGATCCCTGGTTCCAAGAGTCAGGTCATGAAGTTCCACTTCATGAGCATAATCTGAAAGTGTGTGGTGTTTTGGGCCAGTCTGGTGGGCGAGGTTGAAGCCAAAATGTTTCAAATGTCCAACCTGGGTCTGCAAAGCTGCCTGTTGCTCCTTCATGCTCTCAATGACTTGCTGCAGATGTTGGCGCTCCTGTTTCAAAGCCGTGATCTCGGCTCTCTCTTGCTCCCTCAGGCCCAGAATCCTCTCCTCGCACCGTTCAGACAGCAGCACCATCTGGGCACGGAGAGGCTCCAGCTCTTGGATCTGCTGTTGCAGATACACTGCAAGGACACTTTAGTCATGTTAGGAACTTCTACTTAGTCACAACAACTTCAAGCCTGTTTTGTTCAGAGGAGAATGTGCACATACCTAGAGTAATCTCATATTCATTTTTGATAGCAGACAATAGTGGCTTGTATGTTTTAAAGTCTTCAATAAAATAGTCAAAAACTTCTCGGTATACCTTCAAAGGACAGACATAAAACAAGCATTTAACACCAGACAAACAACGCGACTCTGCTACATATTACAGGAAATAGTCTCTGTGTATAAAGTGTAAACCTGAAGTTTGAGCTGCTGGAGTTTGGGGCTATGAATGTCTAATGATGCCAGTTCTCTCCTGAGATAGCACTCCAGCTGTTCCAGGAACCGTGGCTTAGCTACAGTACGTCCAAATTCATCACTGTATCTGAGGCACATGATACATTACGAGGTAAGAGCCATCGTTGCATTAGTGTGAAGGATGTGAAGAGTCACCTTCTACTTAAAAAATGTCTAGAAAAGTGGGTTGATACAGTACACCAGTTTATGAATTATAAAAAATTTTTTCCTCTGTAGATTCTGTTTTTTTGATATAATAGTGATTGTAGTAAAAATGTAGTCTATAGCCGGGAAAGTAGAATAAGGACATACCCGTGGTTTCTGTTTGCTCCAGAGCAAGTGTGGTTTTGACTGTGTTGCTGGACAACCTGAGAGCTGACATGGGCAGGCCAGGTGGAAAGATAGCCAGGGCTACATCCATCTGTAACCTGGAAGAAATTAAATCAAGATCACATTCAAATCTACAAGTTAAAGTCTGTGAAACAGAATAGACAGAACAGACATGTTAAGGTACATACTAAGTTATGAAGCAACTTACTTTCAGTATTTTTGGCACAGACCTCACTTGCCCTTGGGTCCCCTTGCTTGATGAAAGCCTGCTACCAATACAGATACCATAGGAAGGAACTTATTTATTATTTTAAGAGACACAGCACAGTACAGCTTGTTAAAATGGTTAGAAATGGAGTAGTTTGTTCCTGGTGGGATCTTCTGAGCACTAACCCATTGCAGTGAATTTATTTTATTAAGCACAGTGAATGTTTTCTGCTGTGATTTACATGCCTACCAGTAATGGGAATTCAGGCTCTTTCCAGTGAGTCACATCATTTGACTCTGCTTACTAATAAGAGTCGGTTCTTTCGGCTCCCAAACGACTCATTGCCATTCTTTTCTATACCAGACAAAGTATGCAATCTTTGCCTAAATATGGCTGAAACTATTCCACGAAATATGACTTCTAATTAATAAAATGACAATACTTTGCATTGTATATTATTAGATCTATTTAAATAATTGCAAAATCAGCAAGGCAATACAAATGTGCATTGACAAATACAGTAAACATCCTTGCATTAATGTTGCTGTGTCAGCTGTGCCTGTAGAAAACATTTTTGATTAAATTACACTGTACAGTAACGCCACTGCCTGTAAAAAGCAAGAAAGCAGGAAAGCAAGCAAGCGCTCATATATGCGAGTCGACTCTCAACGTTCACCTAAAAGAGCCGGTTCAAAGAATCGACTCGTTTGTGAATCGTTGGCTACAAAACAGCAGTAGTCCCGAACAGGACGCTGTTTCTGGCATACAGTGACTTCTGGCTATTCGGGCTACAACGTTTTAGCATTTATTTAAAGTTACTAAGCTGCCATTTTCTAAAATATTTATCCTTGCCTTTCAAACGCTGACAGCGGTGGCAAATGGATGTCCTTCTTTACAGACATGTGTAGATTAAATATATATAAAATATATAATAAAATAAAATCTATAATAATTCTCTTCTCTTCCTTTAAATTAAAAATATTTTTTTGCGTAGTTTATATTGCGACTTCAGCAATAACGTTGCGACACTGTTGTTGTTTATGAGCGGTTGCCTTGGTATTGAAGGACCCCACAGAGCCCACGAATGGAAAGGAGGCCATTTCGTGCCCAATAAAAGTGTATCTGCCGTTAATTAGAATTATTAAATATTTATTAGTATATGGCTTTTCCAGTAAGCAGAATCGTATATAATAAAATATATTTTTTCTTTACCGTTATATCAGCTTTCAGTATTCCTGGTTTGTCTTTCCATTTCATTAAGGCGATATTTAGGCACCTAATGTATTTCACACATGATCCATGAACTTGTTTTTCTGAGCTTGTTTTCTACCCTGAATAAAGTGTGAAACATCTAGAAAAATAAGAGAAGCTACTTTAAGACTTACATATTATACAGCTTAGTTATGAATATTGTTATACTGAACATCGTGTAAACAAGCGCTTGTTATTTTGACACCACTAAATTAAGATATCATGGGCAATTTAACCACTCCAAACAAGTCGGTGATTTATCATTAAAAAAAGAAACCCAAGGGTTTCGCGATGAGCTAATCTGTATTAATGTTTGTGGGTCATTGGCAAAACATGAGGATTAGTATGATCTGTTACATAAAGAGAAAGAAGTTGGATCTAAACTGTGCCTAAATATAGGAATACTAATTCTGAATGCACTCCAATAATATATTTCGATACCCGCGCGTGTATTTTATGAAGTGAGTTGTGAAAACCATGAATGTGCACTTGTTAATTTCTAAAACTGCATGTTCTGAGCTCCACTTCTGCCTCTCTCCCCTCAGAGAGCTTCGTGTACAATAGTTTATGGGTGTTGTAGTTGTATGGTTCCCTGCCTGTCGTCTGTGTATATTGTGCAGGACAATATCTTCAACTACACTACCCAGAGTGCACTGCGCGTCTGACTGTAGAGCGTTGGTTATCCGGGGATATCGCTACTGCTATTTCTCCTCAGTCTATCGTTCTGCCTTTTAGAAGATTGACACAACTAGGTAGGGAAAAGCAAAGAAAGGAAAACAAAACACAACCCAAAAAATGGCAGAGCTTGGAGCAGGCAGCCTGTTACAGGGGGATCCTGCTTTAACTGACCAAGAGCAGGAGCTAAACGAGCGTTTGAAGCGGCTCTATCCGGCCGTGAACGAGGAAGAGACCCCCTTACCCCGGTCGTGGAGCCCCAAGGATAAATACAGCTACATCGGGCTGTCGCAGAACAATCTGCGGGTACATTATAAAGGTACACAGGCGGGACACTGTCTTTAACGCGTCTTTAACTGTCATGGTTTGGGCCTCGACGTTCTCCAAGGAAACGGGCTCCGTGTTTTTAGTTGAATGTGATTGTGTGTGTGAAATCTCCCCGATGTGGTCTGAGCTGATTTTCAGTCCCTCTGCTTTGTTTCAGCAGAAGAAAAGACGAATTGCCCAAATGGTTGACATGTACAACAAAACCAGCTGAGAGTCCGGCTAGCCACAGCAGCTAGCTCGTTAGCTAACGCAAAAAAACACCAGCCCTGGTTCCAGAGAGCCTGTGTTGTTTTGCAGTAGAACGCATTACAGTGCGGACTTTGCTAACTTGTTCTCCCAGGAGCTTTTTAAACCACGCCAAGCCATGTTTTCCTTACCCCAGTCTTCTCCCTCATTTTTACACTAAATTATTCAAAGTGTTAGCAAGCCGTGTATTGCTCATGGGAATACAGGTAACATTAACCGGCTGGATAGTGCTGAAGCCTTCTCCAGCTCGCTCAGCTCTAGCAGTGTGAGTGGTTTTCGGTGCTGTTGAGGAAACTCGGAGCGGCAGAGAGCAGAGCTTCATCCCGCTGAGCTGTCACCTGGCCTGCTGTCGCTAAAGCCACACCGGAGCAAGAAACCTGCATATGTGCGGTGTGATTGAGCGAGCTGTACACTAGCTAGCTATATTTAGTTACACATCATACTAGTCAGTCAGCTCGTGTGTGTGTGTGTGTGTGTGTGTGAGAGAGAGAGAGAGAACTCAGACTGGATTAAGCATTTGATAAACTCTCAGTTGTGGATTACTGGAACATTTAAAGTGTTATGAGTCAGTAAGCTCTGGCCTTCAGGCTCCTCTCTCTCTCTCTCTCTCTCTTTCTGTCTGTCTGTCTGTCTGTCTCTCTCTCTCTCTCTTTCTGTCTCTGTCTCTTTCTGTCTGTCTGTCTCTCTCTCTTTCTGTCTGTCTGTCTGTCTCTTTCTGTCTGTCTGTCTGTCTCTCTCTCTTTCTGTCTGTCTGTCTCTCTGTCTGTGACAGCTCAGTGGTATGAAGCTGTCTCTGTCTCTCTCTGTCTGTCTCTCTATCTGTCTCTCTCTCTCTCTGGGTCTCTTTCTGTCTCTCTCTCTCTGCCTGTCTGTCTGACAGCTCAGTGGTATGAAGCTGTCTCTCTCTCTCTCTCTCTCTCTCTCTTTCTGTCTCACTCTCTGTCTGTCTGACAGCTCAGTGGTATGAAGCTGTTTCTCTCTCTCTGTCCCTCTCTCTGTCCCTCTCTCTGACTGTCTGTCTGTTACTATCTGTCTCTCTCTTCCTGTCGCTCTCTCTCTCTCTCTCTCTCTCTCTCTCTCTCTCTCTCGGTTTGCTCATTGCAGATGCACTGTATAGTGTGTTGAAGCGTTAATGTCCACTATCACACTTTGTTTAAGCCCCTCTTTTTGTTTTATAGCCTCTCCAGCAGTGAAGCTGATTTGTTCAACCTGTCACAATACAGAGCGCAAAAAGCTGTGCTGCATTAGCTATTTATGAACCTGTTAGGAAGGGTCAGAGCGCATCGACCCACTGAAAAGACGATAATTAGATAAAATTACACTGTCGCTCTGAACTGGGTACATTCATCAGTCAGACATGGCAAGCAGCACCATTACAGCACATTTCACACCCAACCCACTTCAATAATACAGAAATAAACCCCTCACTTCAATAATGCAGAAATAAACGACCCGTCCAAGCGTAAATAAAAGATCAGATCCCTGTGCTGCATGATGTCACGACAGTTGCAATGGCGTCACGCCGAGACTGCGGCGTCTTAACAGCTGTCAACTCGTAAACATTTGCATTTTCACCTGTATCCTTTGTACAGGCCATAAATAGCAACAGCTGCTTTGTTTATGAAAGAAAATACTTAGTTGCTTGCTTACTAAGGATTTAGTCACATGATCTCAGAGCTGAAATCAGAATAGATGTTTTGGCACTTTATTGTCTTAGTGTTATGTTCAGTATAATAGTATATCTAGACATAAATACAGAAAAAAAAATATTTTGGAGTTATTCTCATTTTAAGCTTATAGTTCTTCTCTTCTGGGAAAATGAGTAATTTTTTGATGACTCATACCTGTACTAGTTCTGTGTCTTGTCCTTTTAAATGCTCTATAGAACGTATATGTCCTGCCCCTGGCCGTTTTTTTGCTGTGTGTCTTCTCGCACACTTTTCTTTTTCCAGTCATCCCTTGGTTGAGCATAAGTGGTTGCCATTTATTTATTCGTTTTGAAGATCATGGAATTTGTGCCAGGTCCTCAGAGTTTCACCAACCTGGGACAGGGAAGTGGTATCATTGTATCAAGTAGCATAATATTTAAAATTAATTTTATGACACACACCCAGTGCAGCCGATTATCAGCACGTCAAATAACATTGTTTTTTAATTATTGCACTATAATGGTGTTCATAAAAGTTCAACAATCATCATTGTCAACAAAGGTCAACAAAGTCATCATTATGATACACTGTACGGCCAAAAGTATGTGGACACCTGATCATCACACCCATACGTGCTTGTTGAATATGTTGAATATTGTAGATTTAGTCCCCTTTTGCTGGTATAATAAGCTCCACTCTTCTGGGAAGTCTTTCCACTAGATTTTGGATCGTGGTTGTGGGGATTTGTGTTTATTCAGCTACACGAGCATTAGTGAGGTCAGGCGCTGATGTTGGGTGAGGAGGTCTGGCATGTAGTCATCGTTCCAGTTCATCTCAAAGGTGTTCAGTGGGGTTGAGGTCAAGACTTTATGCATGACACTCGAGTTCTTCCACTCCAACCTTCACGCACAATGTCTTCATGGACCTCTCTTTCTGCACAGGGGCATTGTCATGCTTTAACGTGTTTGGGCCCCTTAGTCGCAGTGAAGGGAATCTTAAAGGTACAGCCTACAAAGACATTCTAGACTTTTAACTGGAAAGGAATCCTAATGTGCTTCCAACTTTGTGTCAACAGTTTGAGGAAGTCCAACATATGGGTGTGATGGTCAGGTGTCCACAAATCTTTGGCCATCCCAGAGGTCAAATGAATGCATTCCTTAGTTGTTTTCCCCCCCCCCCCACTCAGTTTTGGTTCGCTACAGGATTAGCCAATCAGAATCCAGCTTTTTTTTCCTTCTCGTTTTTGTTCGAACGCTACGTCAGGTAGCTACACTCTGAGTACGGGGATATCAAGATGAATGAGGAGGAGAAAAAGAGTTAGAGGTAGACCCGGTTTCATAAGGTGAGGTGTTTATTTCCCACTCTTAGTAGCGTGTGTTTTTCATTATTTTCAGTGCAGTGGTCATAAAGGTGTTTTTTTCTCTTGTGCATATCACTATTATTAACATGGCCAGATTGGATGACAGTAGCCTAGATTGTGCCTTAATGACAAATTCTGAAAATCACCTCTTCATCTGCTATCCACCCAAAATGCATGAGTGCGTCCTACTTATCAGTTTAAATCTACATTTAATTATTATTATTATTATTATTATTATTATTATTATTATCGTTATTGTTATTATTGCTCCACTGGGGACTATTAGGTTGATATCTGATAATGGTGCTTATTTGAGATTTCCATAAGTTTCCATTTGATTAGTATTGACAGAAGCATGCACTTCTTTGGCTCGGCTCTTTGTCCTAATCTGGATCTGGGCACCTTTTGTCCCAAAGCGTTTGCAGCAGCTCAGCTTCATACAGGATTTAAGCTGCTACTCCCCCTTGCCCTGGTGATCTCAGTGCTATTTTGGCTAGTGTGCCCCGTTTCCGTTTCTCAATGCTGCTCTGAGGCTAATTTGTTGGAGTCGCTGCTTTGTCAAGATAAGAGCTGTCTCGGCTTTAATTAGGATATTGGAATGGCACGGCAGTCCACCATGCTAAAGCTCTGTGTTAGAAATCTTTCAGATATTGTATTGAGGTTTATAGAGTAATTGAGGTGAACGTTTTGTAATAGCTGAAAGTTTACTTGATTCATTTTATTGTACCAAAACTGAAAGAGCCTTGAAAGAAAAGCAAGAAGATGGTGGGCTTAGACGCGCCACTCATGCTCAGCATTGTATTGAATTGTCATAGGTCATAGTGGCGCAAAGCCCGCTGGGATGCCAATCTATTGCATCTACACAAGTTAATAATGCAGATTCAAATGATGTGGCAACAAAAAAATGATGTGATGTGACCTCGTCTACACACAAACGCACCTGTATGAATTGAATTAGCTATATTTTGGTCTACATGGTGTGTGTGTGTGTGTGTGTGTGTAAATATTTAATGCTGTGTTCAAGGTGAAGTTGCAAGTTGTAATTCCCCTCATACAGGTGGTAAAAACCACCAAAAACTCCCCCTCAGCTCGTCAACTTAGGGTAGTCTTCTTAGCTACCGGTTGCTTCCCCGTTTACGGAGTGACGTTGGCCATACGAATCACTGTTTTGAGAAGGTAATCATCAACATTCGAGTTTAGTCCGCTGTTGTTGCTGTGCTGCAATTTCAGTTCAGAATGTTGCATGAATGTTTGAAGTTCACTATAATAGTAGTGCAGTACCAGTAGCCACTCAGGCCTTTTGACTGTAAAAGTGCGGTTAAAGTAGCTTTTTATGAGCTTTATGAGCGTTCTCTGACCGAGCAAGCAAAAGACACGCTTCCGCGGCGGCATCCGTATATTCTTTTGCACTTTGCGAGTTGAATCTGCCGAGGTGGGAAATTGTTACAACTTGCAAATTACCACTTACAAGGCACCACGAACACAGAAATGTTATAAAACAATGTTTGGTCATGAGAAGCGTAGAATTACGACCTGCCTTGTTACAAATTCACGTTTATTTTCGTTTTGTACTTACTTTAGATATAATCCTTTGTTTTATGTTATACTGCTTAATGGTTATGTAGCAAAGTGAAATGCTGATTTCATGAACGATCATAATTACATGCACTTGAACGCTGAGACTTTGTAATTATGACTTTGCAGATCAGATATGGGACCATGTGAGCATAAATGTACCTATTCCTAGTACCTCATGTTTGCTACAATTTTGTAAGCGGAGTGTTTGCTCCGGAGAGTCTTTCACATTGTTAATTGAACTTGTTTGGATACTGTAGCTTGACCTCTTGCTTTAGTATGATCTCCTTCCCCTTTCCTTCCTCTGTTTTGCAAGTGTTCAAAGCAAACCAAATACCAACATACACCATGCTCCTCACAAGATGTCTGCTGCCCCCAAAATGCAATGTGGCATGATGTAACTCCATATTCGTGTAGTCTGTAAGTCAGTCAGTTCCTGGTTCTGGTCTGACAATGTGAACTTGCAAGCCAGCGGATGCAGAAAAGAAATCTAAGCTTGTGTATTTACCAGTGGAAGGATGAACTGGTGGGTTTGCTCAGATGCTGTGTTCAGTGCCCCTTGTTTGGCCATGAAGAGGAATTTCTGCCTTCTAAACACCCAGTCATGCATGTTCCCTGACACTGCCAGATTGTTGTGGCTTCTTTTTAGTGTCTGGGCGCAAGCCTGGGAAGCTGTGTTTGCTGACACTGGCATGCTGCTCCTTGTTCCTTTGTTTCCCTCTTATCCTTTTCCCCTGTTCCTGGATTTATTTCGGTCCTGTCGCACTATGAACGTGCACTGCGTTGTCAATTCTGCCATTATCCTGCGTGGAAAGGCTTTGAGCACCAACATGGTGATCGGGCTTATGCGTTTGAGTTTATTCATGTGGGTCCCGTGGCTCCTGCATCTGAAGCGTGTCCTTAAAAGAAATCTGATTCGCATGTGTCTTGGTATTTAGTTTCTAGCCTTGTCAGAAGACCGAGAGTTAATTCATGCAGAATGGAGTATAGCCTATATGTGGACTTCAGAATCGTGTGTTTGGGATTGAATAAGGTTTCCTTTTTAATTAATGATTAAGCCATTTTGCAGTAGTCAGCTGATAACAAGACACAAAGTGGGGGAGGGGGGGGGGGAATCAATGTTCTGCAAATAAGACTAAGCAGCTCTGCACAAAAAAAAGATGATCAAGTGCTGTGTCTTAGAGGTTGAGTGTTGTTAGGGTGTTATCTATTCACCAATGACAGGCCTATGATTATGCAAAGTGGATGTAAGCTCTGTGAGGGTGTGTGCACGAGCGAGAAGCAGAGACACATAGTAAAACAGAAAATCCATCAGGGTCGTCTTGTGCTGTTGGATCGCATGTGTTTTTTTGTTGGTGGTATAAATAGAACAGAGTATGTGAGAGGACGGGGGCAGGAGTGAGCGCATATGTGTGCATTTTTGAGTTTGCGTGCGTGCGTGTGTGTGTGTGTGTGTGTCGTGCACATACAGGGTCGTCTAACAGTACTCTGCTCGTGTAATTGAGCTATAAATAGGTTCTGCCTATGTGTGAGCAATGTAATGTTTTATCACGGATGTTTGTCTGGACATGAGGGAGGGAGGCCTGCTATGGCTCAGAGGAATGAGGAAGCTAAAAATAGGGGTGATTAATATTGCTACTGTATTCAGAGAGGATGAATATTCACTCAGTTTATTAGTCGTAATATAATAGCTCGGCATAATAATAGACTGGAGTAATGCAGTATGAACAGCCAGTGTGGTGTTAGTACAATTCCATATTTGTAACTGCATCATTTCCAGTTGTGCGACGTCAAATTTCTTATGGACGAAGCGGGACTTCTCAGATGACACCAGCCTATATGATTTAGCCTATTTCAGAATGACTTCATGCACACATACATACTCAGCACTAGGGACGCATCAATACCAGTTGTTTCAGAACGAGTATGAGTGCATGTTTTTTTTTTTGGTGCTCGTTGATACTGATACTAATACTGAAATAAGTAACCTACTTAGTATTAAGCAATCCTGGCATCATGGCACATGTTCTACTTGGCACCAATATAATTACATGAACAGCTACAAACATACACAGATAGATACTCACCTCACACATCCAAACCGCTTAGTGACTGAAAGCAAATTAACACCCGGGCCCGTATATACGCGTATCAGGGCTGTAAGATCTAGGATATGTCTGCAGGGAAAAGTTGATCCTAAATCAGTCTGTGTTCCTGACACATCACTACAATCCTTGTGTTGCGTCTGGCTTAAGAGAAAGTCTTCGGGTGTGATCTGAAAATCTAACCCTAGACCTCATTCTGTTTTCAGTCACGCAGTATTGTAGTGTTTTTCACTGGCAGCCGCCATGCATCAGATTGTCTGAAAGTATTGTAAGTATATTTTATGTATCATAAAATCTATATTTTATTTCTCACATCTTTTAGATTTTAAATATATCAGGATTACGTAACATATGAAGTTTCTCATTATTATTTTACATAGTAAAATGACACTAAATATTTTAGCATGTTGGTTAAAATATTGTGTTGTCACGAGCATCATCACCTCCAACACTCGGGCCGAAGTCTGGTCTGAAAATTGAAGCTGAAAGATGGAAATTATTTAGTGAAATTAAGCCAATAATTAGAGGTTGAGCAGGAAGCGACCATTTTACAGGCAGTTACAGTACAACAGTCTGAATAGAAATGACAGTGCTGCTGCTGACTTCGTTTGGGGAGCTCTTCACTCAGAATAAATAGCTAAAAAGCTATTTAGCTTCATTTCAGGCCTCTGTTTACATTCGTCTGGCTCTGAGATACGTTCCACTCCCAAGCGGAAGCAGAGCGAGGGACTGTTCTTCGTACATGGATTACTGAATTAGCTGGATTGGATTATTGACGTTTTGACATGATCCTGGATTTGTCCATTCCTTGAAGCTGTTGTTGGACTTGTTACCAAGACGACAAGACCATAAACCTGACCATGAACCTGCTCCGATGCAGGCATATTCAGCACAAACAACATTAAATCGCACATTTAGAAGTGTTTTAAATATGCACATGATTGCACATTATTGATTACTAAATATGCTGCTTGATTATGAAAACAGTATTTTTTTTCGTCCACGATTTGAACTAGCAGCTTATAGCCACTTATGTCTATGGATAGTTAGTAGGGGTGTAATGACATGGTGTATCATATCGTACCATTTGGTACGAGGCTCTTAATTCAATACATCTGTATATCGAGCAATACATGCAACAGGCTGCATAATAAATTAGACTGTCAGAAAACACGTTGCATGAAAAAAGCATGCTGTTTTTTATGAGCCAATAATCTAGGATACTAGTGTACTAGTTTGATAGCTCATGTAAAACCTCTATGGCCATGGTGAGCAGCAAGCAGGGACCGTAAATTCCCCAACTCTGTAAGGCAGAGGTATTTAAACTGTGGGGCGTGAGATGGAAATGAGAAAAATGCCCATTTCAGACCTACACATTTTGCATACGAGCTTCACATATTAACAGTGGAACACAAAAATATGCCAAAAGAGCAGTCTTCTTTTTCGCCCCTAATAAAACCAGCAGATAAACCAATCAATATGCGACTGACAGTTGTGCAGGTGTTTTGAGCTCTCTGCTTGATGTGGCGCCATTGCTTTCTGTCACGGTAAGCGATTTTTTTTTGAGTTCTTTCACGTTCAAGCAAAGTCTAACAGTGTGTGTCCGACTTAAAGGGGCACTCTGGCCCGAATCTAAAATGTAACCACTGATACATTTGTTGTAAACATGGCTACGATGACGCAGCAGGCTTTGTAGCAAGACTGAACACTGTTTGAAGCCCCCATGTACAGCGTTTGTATTATGTGCTGCTAAAGGTCTGAGCGGATCACACGAGCGCTTTGTCATGATTGCGTTTCAGTTATTGTTCTGAAAGTTTTAATCAATTGAAAATGGAAACCTAACCCCCACATTGAAGCAGTGTTTATTTCTGCTGTATTGAGAATGTATCATATCAAGACACCACTATACTGCCTGTCTCGGGCTTTCTGTCCTCATGAACCGATCACCGATGCACTGATCATGGTTTCGAATCTCAGAATATCTGCCCTTTCCAGGCAACATGGGATTGTGCAATTATCTCAAACAATTCAATCCAACTACATTAATCGAGCTTTTAAAGAACTGTATTAGCCCAGTTGGAATTATTACAATCCGATATAGGTCATCTTGTTTTTTTTTTCGATTTGTTAAGCTACATATGAAGAAAGGGGCCCAGCTCAGATCTCTCGCCTTTCCGAGGCATACGATTTCAACAGAGGGGGCGAGGTTGGGACTTGCCAATGCTGTCATTACAAATGTGATTCTCCTTGTTGGCAGTGGAAGGCTCTAGAAGTTACAAACTGCTCCTTTAAAAAATTTTGCTCTGGCCAGCACAGGCTTTGACACCCAGTGGGGAAAGGATTGTCTGTGTGGTGTTTTTGTGGCACTCGCCCGTATCGCTGTAATAGTCCCT
>CM075008.1:13990125-14009189 GCA_037576675.1 Pangasius sanitwongsei
CCCCCCCCCCCCCCCCCCCCCCCCCCCCCCCCCCCCCCCCCCGCCGCCCCCCCGCCCCCCCCCCCCCCCCCCCCCCCACTGGATATCATACACCATGATATACCATAGCATAGATATCATAGCACCATGATATTTTATGATTTTCTTTGTCACATCACCACCCCTAATGTGATTGTGGATTGAATAAGATAAGTTTCAGTGCTTTTTCTAGTTTGATGCTGCAGTTTGTTTAGGTGACACTGTAAGTTATACAGAGATCCTGGTTACAACCTTTGTTCTCTTTTCTCACTGTTGTTTACAGGTACATGGGCATTGGACTGTCCGCCCAGGGGGTCAACATGAACAGACTGCCGGGTGAGTTAGTGGGGGAGGTGTGTGTGTGTGTGTGTGTGTGTGTGTGTGTGTGTGTGTGTGTGAGTGACTGTGCTTCTGAGGGAGTCATCTGTACAAACATGACTCCTGATATGTAGTGGACAGGTGGATTGGAGTTTGGACGGAGTGTTTGAGTGGCTTTATGTATCAGGTTTGTGTTATATAGGTCTTATGGTTTGGTTAACACTGGTTCTTAGGTGTTACATAGTCCTCAGATAGGAGTGTGTGGTGGCACAACAAAATTCTAATCAAGTACTTTTGAGTATCATGACTTACACTGACCAAATAAATTAGCATTTCTTCGGTCCTAGTCTTATTGAATATTGATGACCACATTGTATGATCAAATTCTGCTCTTTCCATATAGAATAGTTAACCTACATAGTATGAATGTTGTCTTTATATAGCTGTTATCACCATTTCCTGGGGTTGTAGAAGTAGTGGGCTATTTAAAAGGGATTATATGCTATGAATTTAATGTACCCAAAAGCATCTCTGCAAATCCTTGATAGTGATAGTAGAGTTACTTAAAATGTGCCTTGTTTAGCTTCTGATGGGCCCACTTTGATTTCTATCATTTCATTTGTTTGTGGTTTGGCATGACTCTCATCCCCACCCTTCCCGTGCCATTGCTCTGTTTTCTCTGACCAGCTTTCTGCGTCCCAGCTCAATGTTAGAATTGTTTTAAACATGCCTGAACGTGTGCTGTAGGCAGAATGATCCTGGACCTCTCCTTAACCACTCTTCCATCCAAAACACATTGTAACACAGCTCTTTGAGAATGCATGAGAGATCATTTCTCCAAATTTCCGAACAAGGCCTCAGTAGACAGGCATGTGTGCCAGGAGGAAATATTCTATCAGCCTTTTGTTCCTCAGTGGATTTCGGTTTCCAGGCACAGTCAGGCACAAACATGAGTTTTCTAATGTTATGGATGCTAAAATTGAAATGATAATGTTCCATTTCTTTCTTGCTAGATATTGGTGTGCCAGGCTTATGGAATGCTTGTTCTGTTGTGGTGGTGTGTCTGAGGTTTTATTAGATTTGTCGGGGTTAACTTAATTGGATTGAGTGTAATTAAACAATTTGTGGATTTGTATGTTTACTGTTTCTCAAACCATCCAATTAGAGCAGGTATCGTTTGTCTTGTTAGCATTAATATTCATAAATTGTATAACTCTATAAAGTGCCTGTAAGAGTAGATTGTTGGAGATTTCGAAATTGGGAGTAAGCACATACTTCTCTGTCCATTTGTCTTGAATCATTGTTTGTGGTGGTGTTTTTTTTTTTTTTTTATAAATCAGCAATGTTGTCACTTCACTAATCACACCAGACGGGGCGCATAAAATGAAAAGAAAAAAAAAAAATCTCTATAAATCTGTGAAAGGCCTCTCTCAGCTAAATCATTTGCGTATATGTACATGACTTCCCTCAACAAGCCACACCAGAGGTTCATCTTTAGAAAACTGGAATCATGGAACACTGGCCAGTTATCTTTAATAATAATAATACATAGATCGATTCTGCTACGGTATTTTTCAAATGCTTTGTTCAGTCTGCTATAATACTTTGCTAGGTCCACCATTTGACAACCCTTGCCCTAAAGGATGTGCATAACTAAGCATCTCTAATAGTTTTGCCATGAATTATGGGTAGAATAGGATCTTGAAGTGTAGAGAAAATATTGATGCTACATGGGGTGAAATATGGCTATGAATTGTATATATGGTATATAGTGCAGTGCGTTAGACTTATCATGTAGTCACTTATGGAAGATAATGTAATTAAAAGTGCTTTGTGCTTGATATGATTGTTTTGATGTATTCATGTAGTGTCAAATTGCTTGACCCTTTAAGTAAAATCCGATTCACCATCCAAGTTTCTTTTGTCTTATTAGCATTAATGTTCATAAATTACATAGCAGTAAAAATATCTGTAAAAGAAGACTTTGCATTTCTTCTTGCTAGACTGATGATTTCATTTTGGCCAGAAATGATGTGAATAGTTTCTGCTGAGACATTAAATTAACCCTAATGACGCCCTGTCGTTGCCTCGTGACTGCTTGGTCATGCCTTTACAACACCTGAATTCTGTGTAGTGTGAGTTTGTAAAACATGCTGAGGCTTTTTTCATGATGAGCAATTTATGTGCCTGTAGTAGTGATGTAAAAAAAAAAAAAAGAGTGGAGGAATGTGACATACACCCAGTAAAAGAGGTGTTTTGTGCAAAGGGTTTCCTGTATTTCCATGCCCCAGCTGTGGCCAGTCACATGACGGGTCCGGGGATCACTTGCCTCTTGGTTTCTCCATGGAGTCTGGAACGATCTGGAGTGCTTCTCCTGATTCTACATTGACCGACTGAACGAGAGCGAGTGTTTATGCAGCACTCTCTCCCTGTGCTGCTCTTTGTTTCCGAGCATTTGGAATATGATGGAAGAGTAAACATGCTTGTGCAGGTTGAGCTTTTTGTCTGCAGTGGTTTGGTGTTGGCCCGAGGTAGAATTCTAGTAATAGCTACCAGTTTGGATGCGTGCTTGTGTTTGTAGATGTCTACAACTAGATTTGCAATTTATTTCTTCGTTTAGTATCAGAGGTTACTCCTGATCACTACTCCAGCTCCTCACACTACATAGCTACCTTTTCAGATGTTTATTATTTGTATGTTCTTGCTTGTGTGTGTGTCATCTTGCACCCCACCTCCCCTTATCTCATAGTGTATACCAGTGGTTCCCAACCTGGGGTCCATGCCCCCCTGAGGGGGCGCCAGAGTTCACAGGAGGGTCGCAGGAGCTGATATGATTTGAGGTCAAATAAAGATGCATAAAATGTTCCACCAATAGTTTTATATAAAAATATTTTTGTATGTTTTTAAAAAAAATCATGTTCAGTAAGGCAGTCAATTATCTCTAATATAAAAATACGCAGTCTAATTGACAGTAGTCTACATCCGTCCATTCAAGTACATAACAGCATTCTAACGTCAATGTTTAACATTTCTTTCATAATGTTCAGTATTCTGTACATATAATAGCCTGAAAATAGAGAGAAGAAAATGTTCTGTGTATTCATGTCAAAAATGTCATTAAAACCTGAAATTATTTATTAACTATTTATTTGTTAACTATATACTGTATACGTGTACATGTGTGAGTAGCATTAATATATATATGCACACACATACACATACGAGGGTTGGGGGGCTCAGATTGTCATATATATATATATATACCCAGAAACTTATTAGATTTACTTCAGATTATTTGCTATAAAACAAGATCTTGGCAGCCACCAGTTATTTTTAACTAGTACAACCTTGGAAACCTGTCGTTAACTGTCCATCTGCTGCTCCTTCCCTGAGCATGGGGCAGCACGAATCCTGTCCCAAATTGGGACAGCACCAGGACGTAGCTCATACATGTCACATGTGGCATTTTTGCGCACTTTAGTGTATATACGTATTATGTACAAAGATATAGTCATACATACCTACCTTTTCAGATGTGTATTATTTGTATGCTCTTGCCTGTGTGCGTCGTCTTGCACTATATACCCCCACCCCACCCCCTCACCTTGTAGTTTATACCCATTTTATACTGTGTGTACAGTCTATTTATTGTTTTGTTACACACAGTCTTTGGAGTTGCCTCATCTCATTTTACTGCAGCTTTGTACCAGCTACGAATGCACACGCGACAAGTACAGCTTTGAATCTTGAGTAATTGTTCTGGTATCTAAAATGAAGGGTCTTTTGAGACTTGATGATATCACATTTTATGTGCATTGCCGTTACTGAAGAACATCTGTATGTATGTGTCTGTTTGGGGGTGTTCTATCTGGAGCCAGTAACATTGAGGGGATGCTGAACATGGCTTTAGATTTCTGTCAGTGCTCCTCTCAAGATTAATTCAATACCTCACAGCTCAGAGATGACCTCTCCCTTATTTTTCTATTTCTCTCTTTTTTTTTTTTTTTTTTTTTTTTTTTTGGTCCAATCTGTCTGTCCAATCTGCCTCCCGGCATAGCTTTTAAAGTGGTAGAATGTTAGTGCATGGCGATGCCAAACTGTTCACACACCACCATATGTGACGCCTAAGCCTGGCATGAACAAGTCACATTGGAATTCACAGTGTCTGAGGTGAACAGTAAGTGTTGCAGGGAGCTGAGTCACTCATTGTGGCCCGTGTGGATCTAACATGTCATCTGATGCCCCTTGTGGCTGGATTAGGTGTCTCATGCTTTATCTTTGAGTGGCTGAAATAATGAGGCTGAAATGGTATGAATTTCCTTTTAGCTGGTCCCTGATCTATTTCTTTTACACAGCAAACGATCATGAGATTTGTCATTTAAAGTCTGATTATTGTTATTTTTCTTTCCTTCCAGGCTGGGACAAACACTCCTACGGTTACCACGGTGATGATGGGCACTCCTTTTGTTCCTCAGGGACCGGCCAACCATATGGGCCCACCTTCACGACGGGTGATGTGATTGGCTGCTGCGTGAACCTCATCAACAATACGTGCTTTTACACTAAGAACGGACACAGCTTGGGTAACAGAACAAAAATGCTACCTGTCCTGTCAGAACATACACTAAGCATATAGTCATGGCCGTTTGGCTCGAAACCTGCTGAACTTGAAAACCTTTTTCTTTTGTTTGGCCTGATTGGATGTTCATCTGTCCTTTTTTTTTCCTTCCAGGTGTGGCCTTCACAGACCTCCCAGTAAGTGAAACATTGATCAGCCTCACAGGCCCACGTATCGAGACAGCTTGTTTTCACTGCCATGCCTTTGGAATGCTTTGTTGTCCAAGTTTAAAGGGTGGTAATGTGCTTGGCTGGGTTCTCTGCTGGGAGCATATGAGTAACGAAGTAATTAGTTACTAATTGACGTGTAGTGACTCAGCAACTAGTGTGAAAACATGCGATCACAAAAATGGAAACAATACCTCTATCGCTCTATGGCTCCTCTATATCTCTCTCCATCTCTATGGCTCCTCTTAGATCACTATCTCTTGGTGTAACTTCTATTTTCTCTTTTTTTTTTCTTTTTTTCTTTTTTTCTTTTTTTCTTTTTCTCCAGCCTAACCTGTATCCTACAGTAGGGCTACAGACTCCTGGAGAGATTGTAGACGCTAACTTTGGCCAGCATCCTTTTGTGTTCGACATCGAGGACTATATGAGCGAGTGGAGGGCAAAGATCCACAACATGATCGCTCGTTTCCCCATCGGAGAGAGACTCGGAGAGTGGCAGACAGTGCTACAGAAGTGAGAACCCATTTTTATAACTATTACATAATCAAACCTACTATGTTAAAGTCTCACATTTATATGTACACCATCATGCACAGATTAAACCCTTTTTTCCCTCTTACTCTACAATTTTCTCTATAATCTATAATTTCATTTACATACGCTCTGGTTGTCTCATGAAGCACAGATCCATGGAGTGCAGTCATGAGCCCGGTGACCAGGTTTTGGCTCCCCAGCTTAGCCTTGCCCAGCATATATAGCTATGGTGTTAAGTCAGCCTGGGTTCTAGTGTTGCATCTCTCTCTCAGGCAGTCTCTCTCTCTCTCTCTCTCTGTGTGTGTGTGTGTGTGTGTATAATTTTGTGGTTTCCTCTCAGCTGCTAAAATCATCCAGCTGTAATTGTACTGTATTTCCCAAATTATAAAATGCATTCCATGGCCACTTTATTAGATACACCTTCCTTGTAGCTATACTCGTTGACCCTTTCATCATGTAAATCTACCATATAAGTGCATGTTATAGGTCTAATGTAACCCCTATTTTTATTAAGTGTGTCCCCCCTGTACTCCATTCATCAATGCAAAATGCAGCGGTGACTCATGACCATAGATTTTGGTGGGACAGGACAACGTTAATAACGACATCAACATTAACAACACCTCAAACTAAATTAAGCCAAGAGACTGTCTTACTTGCCTTGATAAACAGCTATACAGTGATATATATATATATATATATATAAAAATTTTTTTTTTTTTTTTTTGCATAACCCAGTAATAGGCAATTGAGGGTTAACAACATACAGTCACCAACATATAGTCCAGCAGCTCATATTGAGTGATTTTTAGACATACCTTTGTTTAACTGTCTTTGATATAATATCAGTATCCAGAGCTGACACGTTTCAGCAAAATCTCCAGCCCAACCATCTCAAAAACCACAAAAAAAAAAATACCTGAAACTAGCCACAAACATTTGGGCATCAGAAAAGGGAGACTGTTTTCTCCTTTTTGCTTAGCCTTTACATGGGAAACAAGTTTTTCACATACATTTCTGATATATGGATATAATTCATACCATAATCCCCTTTTCCCTCTCCCAATCTTTGAAATACCTTTTACAGTAGAAATGGTTCTGTAGCTCATAGACACAGTGTGTGCACTTACACTTTGCTGTTTCACAGAAATGTGTTAGATAGAAGTCAGATTATTTGCTATAAAATAAGATCTTGGCAGCCGCGGGTTATTTTTAACGAGCACAGTCTTGCAAACCTGTCATTAACTGTCCGTCTGCTGCTCCTTCTGTGAGCATGGGGCAGCACGAATCCTGTCCCAAAGTGGGGCAATGAGCATACTGCCCAACGATTGTAAAACATCTAAAAAGGTGAACAAATCAATGGAACATTGGCTTGTATCTGTCAAACAGTGACAGTCACTCAATACAGGTAATTAGTATTTTAGCAGAATTAAAAATGAGCACTTTATGAAGGTTAAAGGTTGAAGGTTCCCTAGATTTTGGAGCATGGCTGTAGGGATTTGTGCGTTTTCAGCCACAAGAGCATTAGTGAGGTCAGGCACTGATGTTGGGTGAGGAGGCCTGGCAAAGGTGTTCAATGGGGTTGAGGTCAGGGCTCTGTGCAGGTCACTCTAGTTCTTCAACTCCAGCCTTGACAAACCATGTCGTCAGACACCTCGCTTTGTACACAGTGGCATTATCATGCTGGAACATGTTTGGGCCCCTTAGTTCAAGTGAATGTAAATTGTAATGCTACCACATACAGAGACATTCTAGACAACTGTGTGCTTCAAACTTTGGCAACAGTTTGGGAAAGGCCCACATATGAGTGTGATGATCAGGTGTCCACAAACCTTTTGCAGCATAGTATATGAGTGCACCAAGCATAGCAGTGACGCTAATGTGATACTGGATGTTGCACTGGTACAAAAGTATCAGCAGTGATGCTGTAGTTTTAAAAGCTGTAATCTTATTCCTTGTTAGTCCACTTTGATGGTATACAATTAGACTTATAGCTCTAACATGTCACTGTCTCTGCTGTACTGGTAATGGTCCATAATCCAAATACTGTCTGATTATTGGTGGTCCTGTGGTGGGGTAGAGGGTTAGAAGGTGGCTGAGACATAGTGCATAGCAATAGATGGGCTACAGTTGTTACGTACAAAGTGTACCTAATAAAGTGGTCACTGAGTGTATAATCATCACAACAAAATGATACAGAAAATAATTTTTGAAACCAGTTCATGACACTTACATACCAAGTTATTCAGATTAGGACTGCTGGTCTAAATCTGGTTAGCTCTATGAATCTCAGAAAATGTATAAATATACAGTATATACTGTACATTGAGCTGATAAAGGATCTTGGCAGAAGACTACTGGATAAACTCTATGCTGGCATTTTGCTTTAAAAAAAAATAGGTGTAATCTGTGTTGGGGAAACCAGCATGGGGCACCAAGGCTCGTGTTATGAAAACTGTGTGTGATTATGAATGGTAAAGGCCGCTATATGAGTAGGAGTACACGTAGTTTTTTTTGTTTGTTTTTTTTTTTTTTTTCCCCCTCTTAAGCCCCTTCCCCCAACAAGTCTATGCTCAGGCCTGCATGTAGATCAGGGATATAACTGAATGTGAATACATTATTCGGAATGAACAGATAATCTGTTCTAAACTTGTACAGATAGGAATCAGAGGCACACCATTTTTTCTTTGTCTTGTTTTTATGCCTCCACCACTGTGTGGGGTTAGTGTTATGTTTTCGGGTTTGTCTGTCTGTCCGTGGAGAATGAGTGGCTGAATGTTTGTAGGATTTATATGGAATTAGCTTCCTTCCTGTTTGTCATACAGTGGTGTTACTTACACCTTCATGGTCAGAAACCCAAGACCCATTTTCATTGGTATCTACGATTTTTACCATCAGTCCATCCTTCCGTCCAGCCATCAGTGTGTATGTGTGTCTGTCCACGATTCTCGTTAGCATGATATCTAAAGGTATGTGGCAAGGGACACAACGAAAAGTAATGCAAGTGAGAGGTTTTTACTTTCATGAGGATGAGCGGTCAGATGTTTAACTCGTGGATACAGGTGACTAGTCAGATATGAATGGACAGGTTTACCAAACCAGACTTCTTGTGAAAACTGTGATGGATTTACTGGTTTTTAGCACCCAGATGAGGATGGGTTCGGTTTGGAGTCTGGTTCCTCTCAAGGTTTCTTCCTCATATCGTCTCAGGGAGTTTTTCCTTGCCACTGTTGCCTCTGGCTTGCTCATTAGGGATAAATTCACATATTTACAATTTATTTTGGTTTAAATTCATTTCAATCTATTTATTTCTGTAAAGCTGCTCTGTGACACTGTTCATTTTTAAAAGCGCTATACAAATAAAATTGAGAGAATTGAGATATGAAGCTTATAGGGCATTCATTATTGTAAGCTTGAGTTGCTGTGTGATTCATTTACAAGGTTCATTCATTCATCCTTAGTAACTGCTTGTTCAATCCACGTCAGGTTTAATTCAGAATACAGATACAAACACTAAACAGATACAGAAAGTATCAATGCATTACACCCCTAAGGAACAATGAACATGATGCCATGCTGTCTGTAACTTTGTGTGTGATGTTTTCTTTAGTATGGTATCCAGCTACCTGGTGCATCATGGGTACTGCGCTACTGCCATGGCCTTTGCCCGAGCCACAGAGACCATGATACAGGAGGACCAGGCCTCCATAAAGAACAGGCAGAGTGAGAACCCTCATGCAGACAGAAACATACACCCAGAGCCTCCTCACTCTCACCATCTGTTCTTCAGCAACCTCGCCTATATAAGCGCAGAGAATCCTCATTGAGTGACTCAGTTTTGTCAGGATTCATCTTTGTTTGACCACTGTTGTAGAGAACATGTGCTTATTGATCCTTGGTGCTTGAGGTTACATGTTGCCTTGTAAGATTCTTCATAGTTTAAGCACAGTGTCAAAAGAGTATCTGAATAACTGTCAATCAAATGTTTTCAAGGCAATCTTACAAAGGAACAGTAATAAAATTAGAAAGCCCAATGCTACTGTTCAGTGTAGTTTTACTTTTTTCATAAGTGGAGCACATCACTGATACTACATTTTCCCCCACACATACACTCACCATCTACTTTCAGACAATTGTCCAATCATGTGGCAGCAGCACAACACACAAAAATCATGCAGATACAGTCCCTTCCCGAAAGTATTGGAATGGCAAGGGCAATTCTTTTGTTTTTGCTATACACTGAAGACTTTTGGGTTTGATATCAAAAGATGCATGATGAGATGACTTTCAGCCTTTATTTCCTGATATTTAGCTAGATGTGTTAAACAACTTAAAACATGGCACCTTTGGTGGCAGACCACACAATTTATAGGTCAACAAAAGTATAGTAACAGATATTCTTAAAGTAAATAACATTTTAATATTTGGTTGCATATCCCTTGCTTGTACATCAAGCCAGCGACCCACTGACATCACCAAACTGTTGCATTCTTCTTTCGTGACGTTATTTGTTTTGGGTTTCTCCCTTCAGTTTCCTCTTCAGGAGTTGAAATGCATGCTCAGTTGGGTTAAGGTCTGGTGATTGACTTGGCCAGTCTAAAACCTTCCATTTTTTTCCCCCCTGATGAAGCCCTTTGTTGTGGTGGCATTGTGTTTTGGGTCATTTGTGTCAATTAGATTGGATGTATTTCTCTGTAAATTGGAAGACAGAATGTTTCTGTAGACTTCTGAATTTATTCTGCTGCTACCATCATGAGTTACATTGTCAGTAAAGATTAGTGAGCCTGTTCCAGAAGCAGCCATGCAAGCCCAAGCCATGACACTACCTCCACCATACTTGACCGATGAGCTCGTATGTTTTGGATCCTGAGCAGATCCTTTCTTTCTCTGCACATTGGCCATTCCATCACTTTGGTAGAAGTTAATCTTGTTTCCAGAACTTTCTCTGTATTTCTTTGTGAATTCCAATCTGGCCTTCTGATTCTTACTGCTGTGAGTGGTTTGCATCTTGTGGTATGGCCTTTATATTTCTGCTCTCTAGAAGTGTTCTCCACTTTGAATGGTGGATTGTGATTCTTTCAACCCTGCCCTGAGGAGGATATTAGTGATGCCATTGACTGTTGTTTTTGTTTTTGTTTTTTTTCCCCACAGCTCTCATAATGTTTCTGTCATCAACTGCTGTAGTTGTTATTGGCCAACCTGTTTGACGTCTGATTGTTAGTACACCAGTGGTTTCTTTCTTTTTCAGGACATTCCAAATTGTTGTATTGGCTATGCCCAATGCTCGTGCAATGGCTCTGATCGATTTTCCCTCGTTTCTCAGCTTCAAAATGGCTTGCTTTTCTCCCATAAACAACTCTCTGGTCTTCATGTTGGTTTATTCTTTTTAAACAGCAAATACAGTCTTCACAGGCAAAACTCAGGGTTCAGACCAAGAGTAGACATTCAGAACTATTAATTGTTTAAACAATCAATCTAACAGAGCACACCTGGGCAACAAGAAACACCTGTCAGTCACATGTTCCAATATTTTTGATCACTTGTAAAATGGGTAAGTTCAAACAAAAGATGCCATGCTAAGTTGTTTAACACATCTAGATGTAAATATCAGGAAATAAAAGCTGAACTTCTGATCTGTCATATTCATATTTGGAATATCTCAAATATCTCATATCTCTCAAACCCAAATGTCTTCAGTGTATAGAAAAAGCAAAAGAAGTGGCCTTGCAATTCCAATATTTTTGGAGGGGAATGTTCTTGTCAAGAGCTTCAGTTAAAATTGCCTGGTCTTTTTCCAATCTTCAAATGTTTTGGTAAACCTGTACCCACTGTAGCCTCAGATTCCTTTTGTGATCCACCTCAAGGTTTGGCTTGTTGTGTGTTCTGAGATGCTTTACTGCTAATCAGGATTGTAAAGAGTGGTTTGAGTTACTGACTTCCTGTCAGCTCAAACCAGTCTGGCCATTCTCTTCTGATCTCTCTCTCATCAACAAAACATTTCCACCCACAGACCTGCTGCTCACTGGATGAAATATATTTTTTTTGGGGGGGTACCATTCTGTGTAATCTCTAGAGGCTGTTGTGTGTGAAAATCCCAGCAGTTTCTGAAATTTTCAAACCAGCCCGACTGGCACCAACAACCAGTCAAACCAGCCCGACTGGCACCATGTCACAGTCAAAGTCACTGAAATCACTTTTTTTTTTTTCTTGTTTGATGTGAACATTAACTGAAGCTCTTGACCTCTAGCTGCATGATTTTATACATTGTGCTGCTGCCACACGATTGGCTGATTGGATAACTGCATGAATGTACATATATACAGGTGTCTAATAAGGTTGTCGGTGAGTGTATAGTATTGCAAAGTAATATGAACAGATATGCAGCTTCAGTGTTATCTTGTGGAAATTGGTAGCTTCAGAAATGCACTCATGGAGTGATATTTTATTCATATTATTTTAATTTTTGTCAATGTAATTATTTTTCAAGCCGGAGCATTATGCTGATCATGGGTTCTGGCATTTTGGCAGCAAGGCATTTGGCTAGATTTTGCACAGATGGTAAGTGTGTGTGTTTCTCCTTTATGTGGGAACAGGAATACAGAAGCTGGTATTGGAAGGTCGTGTTGGAGAGGCCATTGATGCCACACATCAGCTGTACCCCGGACTCCTAGAACGCAACCCCAATTTACTCTTCATGTTGAAGTGAGTTTCTGCAAACATACACACACACATAAGCTCTAAAGTAAAGGAGTCTCTTACTTCTGGGTCAACAGTGTGCGCTCTGGTCGATGGCCCTGTAGCAGTGCACAGCCTGTACATATCTGTGCTTTGTAATCTATGTGCCTTTTAGATGTTATTAGATAAGCACTTAATTCCATGCTAACCCACAAATGAGTAATAGGCCCTCCATTATAATTTACATAATTCTAGCTTGTTGGAACTGGATACCTTACACTCCTCAGAAATATGGCGTATGACGTGTACTGTTGATTCAAGTATTCATTTTTACCAATCAGATATTAAAAATACAAATAATAGGAAAACCTGAGTACATGCCCTAGATGAGGTTTTCACCTTGTAAGTTGCTCCAGCCAAGAAATAGTCTACACAGCCTGTTTTTACTAGACCCTATTGGAATTTTCCTTTATTTTCCTCCTATTCTCCATGTTTTCGCCATGTTTTCTCATTTGTTTTACCTGAGATACAGCCACCCTAGTATTAATTTAGAGACACAAGACTTTTCAAGTCTCAGAGAACTGCAAGCATTTAATTGATTGTATTGATCAGATACATAAACATTATAGTTTAGATAAGATGATAATTTAGATAATAACCAGCAGCAGGGATAGGAGAAAAGAGAAAGCACTGGAAACCATACTAACTGCAATACCTTGTAGTAAAGTAGGCAGTTTGAACTGGTTCTAGTAGCACTTCTCCAGTGCGGCACTAAACCCAAGACTATTCGGAACTGAGTGTGTGTTGCTCTCTGGGAGGGAGGGATGGATGGCATACTCTCTCTTCCCCTGTCAATCACAGCGACACTAGCCAATCATGGCTGTCTGTGAGTTCGTGTATGCAGAAGAGGGTAGATAGCACTTTTCCTCTGAGTGTGTTATGCTGCCCTTTGATGCTTATTATATGATGTTAAAACAAAAACAAAACAAAACACAAGCTATGCATCTGTAGCTGAATATCAAATGTCTTTCTACACTACTTGTGAGGGCACTAGGCAGCTCTATTATGTTATATCCTATGTAAGTTGCAAAAAAAGTGAAAAGGAAGTCATTTAAATGAACAATGGCTGGTTTTACTTGGATCACAGGGAGCAAATCAATGAAATGTAACTGTGGATAAGTAAATAAAAATGGTCTGAAACATTAGATTGCTGTTTAAAACTGTGATGTGTTTAAAATCCACTAGAAAAAGGACTTTTGAAAAAGAGTAATAAGTAAGCCTTCACACCTGGTGTTAACCTGCGTCCTGCATGATCGGATCACTAGTGGACACGCCTGGCATTATGAATGCGTCTTCATTCATCGCTTGTGATTGGATTTCATACCTCGTCTCTGCTAGAGAAAGGCTGTCAGGAACAATTATTACGTCAGTCTTCTGCTGCATTTATTTTAAGGCAGAAATGTCCTGTGAATCATACCTCATGCACCTGCCTGCACTGTTTCAGATGTTTTACTCGTGTGATCTGCTAACAAAACTTACACATGAATGAAAGATCAGACGACAAATGAAACTATGAATAGCGGCTGCTTTATCCATTAGCCTAGTGGCACATAGCTCTACCGTTCAGCACGATTTCCAAACAGACTCGCAATGATTACATATTTTCCGGCTAAGGCAATGACACAGTCAATTATCCAGGCCTTCTTTGGTATCCGAGATGCATTCATGTTCACACTACAAACGTGACGTGGCCGTATGTGTCCCAGACCATTTCCGAATGTGGTTTGATTGATCAGATCACAGTGCATCTTCGAGACGCATTTGATCCCGTTCACGCCTGTACAAAGTACTGAGCACTTGTGATCCGATCACCCAGGATGCATGTTAAAGGCAGGTGTGAATGGTGAGACATGGGTTTGACGCTCTGCTGTATGTATTAAACGACATGACCTGGAGGTTCCGCCTGAAGATGTATTGCACATAGTCAAGTTTTATTAGAGGAGGCAATCAGTTATCAGAATAAGAGGAAATGAATCCTCTTAATGGAGCTTAGACAGCTGGCGCAATAACATTAATGCAGGGATGAGCCATTTGAGAGCCAAACGAGTCAGCTCTTGTTGGGGAGTTGAGCCAAATGGTCTGACTCACTGAAAAAAGCTGGGCAGTAGTCTATTCAATTGTGTTTTAATCAATAGGAGGTCTGCCCTGTTTTTAGGTTTTGACTCCTAACATTCAAGTCAAAATAATGACATAATATCTTGAAAGAGCAAGTCATTAAGGCTATGTTCACACACAGCGAGCAAAAATCCAAATCGGATTTTTGTTTTTGTTATTCTTGTCACACTGTGTTTTCAATGTGGCCTATATCTGACATTATTCTGCACAGATCACACTCCTAAGTGGAACTGCATGTGCAAAGGTGTCATGTGATGCATCCAAGCTCGCTGTAAAAGGGCCATTGTCACTCCTTTGATTTGTGTACTTAGTTTCTTTAAATTTTTTCTTGCAAATTTCTAAAATTCCTTTGGCACTGCAGCCAGGTTCTCCTGTTTCTTTTGAGATCTCTTCAAACACAGAGTGGTTGCAATATGTGCCTTCTAATTTTGCTTGTACAGCAACATAACTCCAAATGTTTGAGGCCCATTACCTCACTATCTCGACAATGAAATCCTCCTTCACTGTTATACTCCATCTTTCCTTCCCGGTTGCGTGAAATTATGATGAATGTTGAGTTGGATTGATGTAAAAGTCACATGAATTCCAATCGTGACTGTTCAGACAGAGGTTGCTTTGCTTCATATGGGATACGTATCAGATTTCGGTACCACATATCAAAGTGGCCCAAATCGGAATTGAAAAGGTCAGATTCAGTGTTTTTTGTTTTTTTTTTCTTTCTCTCTGTTTTTTTGCTTACACAACCATGCAACCCGTTTGAATGAATCAACTTAATAGAACATGCTGTCCATGGCGGTACAGACAGTGTGAGACTCACTCAAGCCTTGTATCTTGTATCACTTTGACAGTGAGTGTGACGGATATCATGGAAGTGTCTGGACTGCCAAGCTATGAATGTCAGTCAGGGAGTGTTAACGGATTGCAGAGATATCCGTGCTCATTTTGGCACATGAATGGCTTGAAGACGTCTCACACACGAATTGATGCAACATGGCCATCTCATCTTTTTCAGGTGTCGGCAGTTTGTGGAGATGGTGAATGGTACAGACAGTGAGGTACGATGCTTTAGTGTCCACTCCCCCAACAACCAGGACAGTTATTCCGGCTCCCCAAGCCTTAGCCCCCGGCATGGAGCCACCAACCCCCACCTGCACAGCACAGGTGACACAGTGCTTTATTTTATTTCTTCTTTTTTTTTTTTTTTTTGTTCTTTTGCTTATCAATGATGACACCAAATCATTAGTGTGTGCACTATTATTATTTGAAACACTGGAGTAGAGCCAGTAACAAGTGGCCGTAGTCTATCTAACAGGAAATGACTCAGAAGGGAATGCTTTTAGAAGACTATTTTGGCATCAGTCACAAAATGCATGGGAAATGATGTCTGCGAATATCATTCAAACAGCAAAGTCTGTAAGTGAAAAACGTGCACAGCTGCTGTTTTGTCAGTTACAACGTCTACTGTATACTCAATATGAGAGCTGAAAACAGAACATGCTTTTTAAATTGGTAAACTATGCATAGAAATGTAAAAATGTTTCTTTATCCTCTAACCACTTTACAGAAGTATGTGGACACCTGACCATCACACCTATATGTGCATTTTGAACATCCCATTCCATATTGAGGCACACCTTTGCTGTTACAATAACCTCCATTCTTTGGGAAGGCTTTCAGCTAGATTTTGCAGCGTGGCTGTGGAGATGTGCCCATTCAGCCACAAGAGCGTTAGTGACGACGGGCACCGATGTTGGCTGAGGAGGCCTGGCATGTAGTCAGCATTCCAATCCATCCCAAAGGTGTTCAGTGGGGTTGAGGTCAGGGCTCTGTGCAGGCCACTCTAGCCCTATATCAACCTTGGCAAACCATGTCTTCAAGAAGCACACTTTGTGCACAGGGACATTGTCATGCTGGAACATGTTTGGGCCCCTTAGTCCCAGTGAAGAGAATCTTAATGCTACAGTGTATAAGACATTCTAGACAATTGTGTGCCTACTACTTGTAATGGCAACAGTTTGAGGAAGACCCACTTATGGATGTGAAAGTCAAGTGTCCACATACTTTTGGCCATATAATGTAACTTTCAGTCTTGTATTATTTTTTTTTTTGCATTGTGTAGAAAATGAAATGTACAGAACAGCCCTCTGGAGTATACTGTATAGCTACTGCACTACTTTATTGGCTAGCCTGCTAAAATTTATTCGGATAATGCAAACTTGTAAATTTACATGCAAAATTATTTTCAAACAAATACAGAATTGCAGCATATAGCCTGTCACAGGCATTCAGGCATTTTTTTAGCATTTCATAATGACTAGCTAAAGAATTGTTATTAAGCTAGCCTGAGTTGCACTTATAGATTTTGCAGAGTTGGATACCTCAGGATATGAGCTGACAGTAACAGTTAGGTTCTCCTCTATCTTGTTCAATATGCCTTGAAGACCCACCCCAGACTGTTTGTTATTGGCTGACTCGTGGTCACACGCATTTTCCCCATGTGTTGGAGCTTGGTGTCCATTAACATATATTGCTCTGATAAAATAAGTGGATGTTTTTGATGATTACCAAAAATGTCTTGGGGAAAGCGTCGTAACATCCTAAGAATGTTGGCCATTGAATCTGTCTTGTTCAAGCTTCAGTTGGTAATTGGGTGGTAATTGAGTTTGGATGTGCAGTGGGAACAGTGCACTTTATAACTATATTCCACCTTGATCAGGAGCAGACAGTCCCACGTGCAGTAATGGTGTGACGCCTTCTAACAAAAACAAAGGCCACACCAAATATCCCGGAGCTGGCTCTGCCTCCTCTTCCCCTTCCTCCTCACCTTCCTCTGTCAACTATTCTGAGTCCAACTCTACAGACTCCACCAAGTCCCAGCCACACAGCACCACCAGCAACCAGGAAACCAGGTAGAGAAAGAGCATATTGTACACTTCTAAATTTAAGTTTCAATTCATGCATTTTGATGTCATTATTTTGTACTGTATGGATTTGTAAGCCTTTTTAAAGTCTAATTTGCATTCAGTGCTCTTTGTGTGTGTGTGTGTGTGTGTGTGTGTGTGTGTGTGTGTGTGTGTGTGTGTGTGTGTGCGCACAGTGATAGTGAGATGGAGATTGAGGCGGAGCACTACAGTAACGGTGTGGCCGAGAATTCCTCTACCCGCATCATGAACGGCACCTACAAGCACCAGGAGATCATACAAGGGGACGACAGCAGCGTGGGCAATGGAGTAGCAGGTACAACATACACTTGTTTTTGTAAGTAGTACAAGAGTGAGATTAGATTATTTGTTTTCCAGATATAGGTATCTTTGCACAATTTACATGGTAATGTTAAGGTGTAAACTATGCCGAAAAACATTATGCTGGTACCAGTTCTTTATACAAAAGGGTTTATAACATACCCAGACAGGTTTGCTTGTATCTTTTGTTGAAACGGTACAAAGAATTGCATCAGCAGCAACTAATCTGATCTCACTCTTGTGTTTGCACCTGATATTTACTTCTCATCTGCATTCTCTAAACATTTTTATCAGAACTCATTTCTCTTGCACAATATGCAAATAAGCTAACTAGGTAAAGTGTGCAGGAGGATGACAAATCTGCATCTGATTAATAGGACTGACATAAGACATCAAAAGTGAAGGAATTTGAGCACAAATGATGAATCAGCTTCAGCTGCGTGGACGCAAGTTCCCACTCATTAGTCACTCATTTACATGTTATATGCATATGGTGAGCCAAAATCTGCCCTTGTCTTCACATAATTTACATGAAACAGAATCTAATTTATGCAGGTCTTGGCAGGGAGGCAATAAGAAGATAGCTACAGTTATCCAAGAAACAAGGAAAGAATTAAATCAATAGGGGAGGTGGAATTAAATAATACTCTCCTAAAAAAAAATGGCATAAAATGTGCACACGGAATGAAGTCTTAAAAAAAAAATACTGATTGAAACACAGTTTCAATGAAGGAAAGGATGGTACATGAGGTTTGCCTTTGCAGTCTTGACTTTATACTGAAATTAAAGGTGTAATATAAAATATACAAACAGTTATGTCTGCATTGGTCTGCTGTTTTATTTCAGTTTTTCTTAATAAAGCTGTTGGAGCTGGTGCAATTTTGAGGTATTCAGTACTAATCCTGTAGTATCGAGGCTTTCAGAAGTTCCCAGTTCTGGGAACGAAATTTACTACTCAAATTACTATACTTGCTGTAATTATGATTGGTATTGCTTGTGATTAGATTATTGAACTACAAATCAAGCAATTTTATGGCTGTTAAAATATTCCACTCACAATTACAAGCACGCCGACCAGGAAATTGTTAAAGTAATTTGTGTACGCTTGTTTTACAATCAGATTTGATTGTATGCAGCTTTTTTGAATAAGGGCCATTCTGTTTATCCAATCTGAGGTTTGATCACAGCCACACTACCTACAGAAATGGTCTAACTAATCTGATGACATTTCTAAAAGCGCTGTGTGTGTGTGTGTGTGTGTGTGTGTGTGTGTGTGTGTGTGTGTGTGTATGTATGTATGTATGTATGTGTGTGTGT
>CM075008.1:14009289-14023200 GCA_037576675.1 Pangasius sanitwongsei
GTGCAAAAGTCTTAGGCACATGCAAAGAAATGCTGTAGAGCAAAGATGCCTTCAAAATAATGAAACTAAATGTTTCTGCATTAAAAAAAAATACTATAAAGAGCAGTAAACAGTAATAAATGAAACAAAGTCAATATTTGGTGTAGTCTCAGGCACAGTTTGTACAGTTTTATAAGGAAATTAGCTGTAAGTTTTACTGCATCTTGCAGAAGCAGCCAAAGTTCTTCCGGAGACTTTGACTGTCACACTTGCTTCTTATTTTTGCAGCAAAACCCAGCAGCTTTCATTATGTTTTTTGGTCTGAAAAGTGGTCTCTTATGTAATATGCTGCTTTCTTTACTGACATACAAACATTTTTCTGTAGCCTTTAATTTTGTGCTGGAAAACTGTTCCAATGTTTGGAAATCTAAAATGTTTTTGTACTGAATCAATAATGTGGAAGTCATAAAATAGAAATCTATAATAAATTTTGTACTAAAAAAACTAGGGTGCCTAAGACTTTTGCACAGTACTGTGTACTGTGTAGTTTTTTGGTTCCTCAAAAAAAAAAAAAAAAACCACATAGTTACAATTTTTTTCTTATTTACTCATTGAGAATGAACCTTGTGGTTTTTGATGCACTCATCTTGACTGATCACATATATTTTTTTTATGGAAAGATATGATGAGCTGTAGTCTAGGTAGTTCTAATCTGCCATGGAAGTCTCATATCCACATGCAGCTGCTATTGCTTCTCACTGTATAGCGTGCACACATTATCATCATCTACAGTCAGGTCCAAGTATTTGTACTTGATTAGGTCAATTTTTGTAATTTTGCCTCTGTACAACACCACATTGAATTTGAAATGAAGCAAGATGTAATTGAAGGGTAGACTTTCAGCTAAAATAAATTGCATTAAATGTTTTGAAATTATAGCCATTTTTTTTCCCAGAGTCCCTCCATTTTCACAGACTCAAAAGTAAATGGACGAACTAACACAATCATAAATACCAGGATTAATTTTAATACTTAGATGCAAATCCTTTGCAGTCAATGACTGCCTGAAGTCTGGAACCCATGGACATCAAATGCTGTGTTTCCTCCCTTGAGATGCTTTGCCAGGCCTTTTAGTTGCTCCTTGTTTGTGGGTTCTGCCTTCAGTTTTGTCTTTATTAAGTGAAAAGCATTTCACTTACTGACCCGAACTCAATTGGGTTGAGGTCATCAGACATTTAAGAACATTTAATTTCTTTGCCTTAAAGAAGCTCTTGGGTTGCTTTCATGATATATTTTGGGTCATTATCCATCTGTACTGTGAAGCACCGTCCTATCAGTTTTGCATCTTTTGGCTGAATCTGAGCAGAAAGTATGGCTCTATACACTTAAGAATTCATCCTGCTACTTCTATTAGCAGTCACATCATCAATAAACACCTGTGGACCAGTTCCATTGGCAGCCATACACACAACACAACAATTCCTCCACATGTTTGACAGATGATATGGTATGCTTTGGCTCATGAACCCTTTCTTTCCTTTTCCATACTCTTCTCTTCCCATCATTCTTGCATCTTGCATCCGAACTGGTCAGGCCTTGTACCAAGAATGTACCAAATTGTTGATTTGGCCACTCCCTAACATTTCTGCCATCTCTCTGATAGGTCTGTTTTGTATTTTCAGCCTAATGATGGCCTCCTTCACTTGCATCGACTCCTCTTTGAACCGCATATTGAGAGTTCACATGAACAGCTACCAAATGCAAATCCAACACTTGGAATCAACTCCAGATCTTTTATCTCCTTAATTTGCCATGAAATAAGGAGGAAACAGGCCACACCTGGCCGTGAAACTGTCCAATTACTTTTGAACCTGTGAAAATGGAGGGTCTGTGTAAAACGTTAAAACGTTAATGCAATATTTTTGTTACACTTCAATCACATCGTGATTGCTTCATTTCAAATCCATTGTGGTGATGTAAAGAGGCAAAATTATTGTAAAAAAAAAAAAAAAAAATAGTGTCTCTGTCCAAATATTTATGGACCTGACTGTATATCTAGAGAAGGAAATCTATCAGCTTGACAATATGCTGATTAAATGTTGCAATTCCTTTGTAAGCTCTCTGATTTTTATTGGGTACCCACCCTTAATTATTTTAAGAATATGTGTAGCTCTCTGTGGAAATACTGTCATGGATTTTGCGAATGATCCATGCCTAAATGAGCTTGTCTCATGTTCTTTCTCCTTCTAGAGGACAGCTGTGGCTCGAGGCAGCTGTGTGGGGGTAACCAGGCTGCCACGGAGCGCATGATCCAGTTTGGCCGCGAGCTGCAGGCGCTCAGTGAACAACTCTCACGCCAGTACGGCAAGAACGCCATGCATAAGAAGATGCTGCAGGTACAGCGCGAGGGGGTGTCAGGAGAACGATGATTAAAAATAAACCATCTTGCCTAAAGCAGAGTGCACACTACATGAATTTCAAAGTCCCTCCCTCACACTACACAACTTTAATTACTAGCGATCTATTGTTTGGTGGATTTAAGGTATGCCCACTACAGGAGGAGATCCTGAAGTGTTTTTTACGCCCATAATGTGTATTATGTAGGACTTTAGCTGGAATTCACATATGTAGTTTAATCATCATTTATAGCTCTTGTATATGAACTGTTCTACATTACAGTAAGAATCTCCTTATTTCCACAAACTTTGAGATATGCTTTTCATTATATGTGCTTTTCATATGACAGTGTGCCAAAATGCTATCAATATTGTGATAATTATGACAAAATATATTTTTAGAAACATATCTAAGGTATTTTGGTATCTCAGAGTTATCTCTACAACACTGACCAACTGCACTGTTTTTCACAGTAACAAGGAGCTAATTTGACATGTATTTTATTTTCCCAGCTTTCCCCATTAAAACATTTATTTGTGTAATTAAAAAAGGAAACCAGAATTTAAGCTGAATTTTAAATGTGGCACTGCTGCTTTGCTGACACGTTCTTAGCAAAATAAAATACAGCATATTGCCAAAAGTAAGTGGACACCTGACCATCACACCAATATGTGTTTGTTAAACATCCGATTCTAGATTTAGTATAATAATCTCTACTCTTCTGGGAAGGCTTTTCATTTTGGAGCGTGTATGTGGGGATTTGCACTCATTCAGCCACAAGAGTGCTAGAGAGGTCAGGCACTGATGTTGGGCGAGGAGGCCTGGGGCACAGTCATCGTTCCAGTTCATCCCAAAGGTGTTCAGTGGGGTTGAGGTCAGGGCTCTGTGCAAGCAACTCAAGTTCTTCCACTCCAGCCTTGACAAACCATGTCTTCATGGATCTCGCTTTGTGCACAGGGACATTGTCATGCTGGAACATGCTTGGGGCCCTTCGTTCCAGTGAAGGGAAATCTTAATTCTACAGCATGCAGGGACATTGTAGATAATTGTGCACTTCCAACTTTGTCGCAAGAGTTTGGGGAAGACCCACATATGGTGTGATGATCAGGTGTCCATCTAGTGTATCATGATGCATACTGTGTATCATGAAGCTGTGTTCAAGTATGTTGATATATTTTGCCATATTACCCACTCCAAAGCCTGTGCAGATTTTTACAGATGCCTGTCATAAATGATCTTAATGGCTAAGAAATGAATATTTTGACATTCTTTTGACACTGACTTTGTTTTTGATTACCACTGCTTGTGTGTGTGTGTGTGTGTGTGTGTGTGTGTGTGTGTGTGTGTGTGTGTGTGTATACGCGCATAGGATGCATTTAGTCTACTGGCATACTCGGACCCATGGAACTGCCCAGTGGGCCAGCAGCTGGACCCCACACAGAGGGAGGCCATCTGCTCCGCTCTCAACAGCGCCATCTTGGGTAACAACCTTCTGGCTCACAAACGCACGCTCACACACACACACACACACACACACACACACACACACACACACGGACTTATGCAGTGTTACTGTTTATGGAATATTTCTCAGTAGTTCTTGCTTATTACAGATAGTGTTGCCACTTCACAGCTCCAGGGACCCCAGTTCGATCCTGAAGGTTTTCTACAGGTTCTCCTCTTACCAAAAAAATAAATAAATAAAAAATTGGCTATGTAGAATGACTACACTAAATTGCCCATAGATGTGAATGTGTGAGTGTATGGTACCCTGCAATGGTCTGGTGTCCCACCCAGGGTGTATTCTTGCTTCATACCCAATGTTCCCTGCATAGGCATGGTTACTGAAGATCCATGAATGGAAAAATCTGAATGTAGTTTATTACCTCAAATAGCTATTCAAATATCCAGATGTTTAGTGAAATATACGCTTGTTACTAATAAGAAAATAGATGTTTGTTCCAATCCACAACACGCTTAAAAAGGATCTTTGGATGGTTCATGGATCTCACATTTTGAAGGGGTTCTCTTTAGGATGCTTTGTGAAAAAGAAACCCTGTTCTTTCTGGTTCTACACAGAATCTTAAAGGGTTTCCTCAGATAGAGACACTGAAGTACCCTTTAGGGTGCTTGATTTTCATGCCAGTGCTCTGAAGAGAGAGCAACAAGGGCACTCACAAAGAACACCAGTCAGTACCAGAGAGACCAAGACTTACAAAGTTATTATTTATTCCAAAATTAATTTCTCTCACCCTTTATTGTGTCTTCTCTTTATCAATAAGTAAACTCAGCCAAGCACAAACCCTTTTTGAGTTATTTAGACATTTTCACATTTCTAGTGTGTACTTTCTGTTTAAAAATTCAAGTAAATGACAAACCCCAATACTGAGAGTGTCCTCTCCCCTTTGTCTCTTTCTCTCTCTCTTGACTCATACTCTCTCTCAATCACTCCCCCCCCCCACTTTTCCAACAGAGTCTCAGAATTTACCCAAGCAGCCCCCCCTCATGCTGGCACTGGGGCAGGCCACCGAGTGTGTGCAGCTCATGGCCCGTGTGCGCTCCGGCTCCTGCTCATTCGCCAGAGTTGACAACTTTTTGCACTAGCCCAAGTCCAGGTGACAGATCTAGCTCTCTGGCGTACACACACACACACACACACCCGCGCGCACACACAGTTACCTGACAATGACTGCTCCATTCTTTGCAAACTACTAACTCTGTAGACCAAAAATCATTCGTATGTGTCATTTGATTCATTATACCTGGTTGCACCTACTCTTGTCTGCATAACACACCTACCCTAGTTACGCCTATGTTAGACCTAATAATAGCACCAGTCGTGTCAGGTAAATGTTCCAATGTTGTCTTGAGTTGGTTCTTGTCAATTGTTGCCCATTCTTCAACAATTGCAGTTGGATGCAGTGTACCTAGAGATTGTGGGTGCCAATTTCAGTGCATCACCTGCTGTTCTAAATAATCTTCCGGGTTTATCACATTGATCGATTGATCGAACTGTTGAACCATCTGTTGCAACCCACTTTGGCGAATTCCTTGGAATGCAATAACACCTTTTGTGCTTTTCATTATCTACGTTTACATGCAGCCTATAATGACACTGATCTCAAAGAATAAAGGACGTTCATGTAAACACTTCAATCGGAAAACAGTAAACCGATTGAACTTTCTGTGCAATTGAAAGTTTGAATAATCCATTAACTAGAAGAATAATGGCCATATAAATCTGATTACTTTCACTACCAGAATCTGCTTTTGCATTCTGCTTATCTGCGTTTGGGTCACAGTGTGCTCCTTGTGCAATAAAACAATCCTATAAGAAAACACAATTCATGTTACACGTTTAATGTATTTAATAATAATCACATTTGGATGGGGTTTTGCTGAGATGGAAATAATTGAAAAGCAGCTTGAGTAAAATCTGAATGCGCTCACCAGACTCAGGTTCTGATAACGTTGACTAAACCTTACTCCATGTACACATAACTTTGGATTACATTTAATATCCATAAAAATGGAAATTGGAATGAATTCATTCAGATTAATTGTAAACATAGCCAAGGTGCCTCTTCCAATGTCTACTATCTGTCAATGCTGCTGTTCACGTGTTCTGCACACATTTCATTGCCTTAATGCTACAGTTATCCAGGTGTGTAACGTATTGACATTGTTCAATAAGGTGCCATCAAATGGTGGATGCGTGCTGTTTTTTTTTTTTTTTTTTTAATGTGCTGTTTCCATGTAATAAAGCATATGGGGGTGTGTGTTTGTTTCCTCAGGAAATGTTCAGGACAGTTAAGAAGAGGACTTTCCAGCCGGTTGCCATGAGGAACACGCTTGTTTGAAACAGTGCATTCACTTGCCACAGGCAGTTCGGATGAGAGATGACTAGAAACATGGAGGAGAGGCTTCTTTTTAATTTAGTATTATTAAATACAAACTGTGTGACACTATTTAAAGGCAATTAATTATTATTCTGTTTATCTAGTCATTTTTATTTTAGTTTCTATTTTGTCAGTTTGTTGTGCTTGCCTTGACATTGAATTGAACCAGAATTCCTATTCCTTTGTTTTTATGGGTGGATTCAGTGCATAGTATTCCAGACACACACCATATCGAGGGTAATACATAGCAGTAAAGTCTTCTTCAAATTATAAGAAGCAACACACCTCCCTTATTCAGAACTCAGGTATTTCCGACATGTGTCATTTAGCGTATAGAATGAGGCACTGCTACAGCCAGCAGTACTGTGACTACTTTGCTTATATACAGTATAATATATTATATTATATATATATATATATATAATATATTATACTGGCTACTACACCACAGGTCTGTTTTTTGTATTTGTTTGAAAGCGTGTTCAAGATTTTTGAGAAGGTGCAGACTTCCCATTTCACCTCCAAGCTAATAGTTCACCTCAGGCACCAGCACTAGTCTTTTTATTAGATGCAAATCATACAGATACAGACCCAGACTTACTAAGTATTTTTTTTTTTTTTTTTTAATATACAAAGTCCAGGTCTCTCTCACTTCAAGAAAAGCTTCTATTTTAATGATGATCTTTATAGAGTAAACTTAAGAAATTATGTAAGACCCCATGTAAGCTTTTATCGTTTTTGGTCAGCTATATCGAAATTTAAACTGTGGGTGTCTGTGTGTGTGGCTGCAATGAATAAAAATATGAAGTTTTTGTCAAAGAGAACCAAGATTAGTAATTTCATTAACTTTGACTGCAGCATTGAAGCTTGGAAACTGAATAATTTGTTCCACTAATTCCTACATTTTGTATCTGCTAGGATAGTGTTTATGATGAGGGGTTTCCTCAAATTACTGACACCATCTCTACTGATTGTGTAGTTGTAGGTATTAGACTGATTAAGGCAACTGTTGGAGACACTGTACATCAGCTATTATAGAGTGGAAGATCCATAAAACTAATGAGGGGTTTGGGATTATGGTGGTTCTTACCTCTTTTGTTCTTTTCTTCATCACAGGCTTTGTTCCTTAATTCACATTTCTCCTCAGTCCATTCTCTCACTGTCTCGCTGTTGTGCCATCACACACTGACATTATCACTACACACAACACTGACTCAATCACTGCAGGACGTGACCAAAGTGGTCTCCTTTCTCTTGTTTGGGTCAATATATACAAAATGGCACACAAATACATTATTTTTATTCTATGGTACTCACTTCTTTTAAAGTTCTCTTGGCCTCTGACCATAGACAAACCCAGTTTCTTCCCCAGAACCAGCCATTTCCTTAGCATTAATTACTTTCCACTGCTGGTCACCATACGATTGTTACATCCTTTATTTTACACCTATATGTGTTCTGGTGTTTTTGAACATATTGCATTGTATTCTCAGTTATACCTCTCTCAGATTGCAAACAGCCCTGTTCACATCACAGGAAGCAGTAGTAGAGACTACACAGCCTGTGCAATAGCGGCATTTGGTTGATCTTTTCACCGAGCAGTTCCGAGGGTTCTGAACTTTTCAAGAATGGTCCAGAGCTATGTTTCTCAGTGGTGGTCATGGAGTACCCCAGGCCTGCAAATTTTAATAACTCGCCCAGTTCGACCTAGTTGAGGCTTGTTAATCAGGTGATGAGTTGAAGCAGGCGAGTTGTGAGCAGGGAAAATATCCACATGTGCATGTGGTACTCCAAGACCAAGAGTGAGAAACACTGGCCTAGAGTACACCTGGTTCAAGATAAGCATGAGCTAAAAGCCAAACTGTGGCTCACAAAAGAGTATACCATTCTACCCACAAGTTCTTGATGTGTTTAAGGCTACTCCTTTAGATCATACTTTGTGCACTTTCCAATAGTGTGTTAATTCAACATACGAGTTCTCTTTTCTTATTCTGGTACATGAATTGATGAAGATGCTGAGTGGTGTTGCATGGAGGCATCATGTGTAACAGAGCTAGATCCAAGAGCTCGTACTTTTACTGATCTGTACATAGTAAAGCCTGTGTTTTAGGGGTGTTTTTTTATGGCAAAAAAAAAAAAAATCTTCAGGAGCTCATTTGGTTATCCACCCATTTTAAAATGGTTGAACATAGAGCTGAACCTTGTTCAGGGACCTACTATATACAAATGAAGGAAAGAATTGCGCTGATATCCGCCTAGGAAAAAATTTGTCCCTCTTTGCTTATTCGTGTAGTGGCATCTCTGCCTCAGGTGACGAAGGAGCAGGACAAATAGAACTAAGCTGAATACAACAAGCTGTGCACAATTTACTTCTGTTATTATTTCAATTTTATTTGAGTTTTGGTTTTAGCCATTGTGAAATGAATTAGCCTCTACTTAGCATGAACCTTTAAATACATTTAAAAAAACAAAAATAAAAAAGGAAAACAATAGCTGAAAAGAAAAAAAAACATACATATGTACTGGCAACATGTTAAAGAAATATTGTACTCATTTAATTTTGACAGAATTATTTTTATTAAAATACACATCCATGAGCATATGATAGTTGTCTCTTGTGTTATTTTGCATGTCTTATTTCTAGCTGTTTGAGCAGTGTGACAGCTAATGAAGCCGTACTCTTAGACCTAAATGTCTATTTTTGTGTATTGGGCAAAAGAGCAAATGCATAATGGAGAAGGATGGGGCGAACAACCCATCAGTTCATCAGGTGGTTTTAGGGGCAAGTTGTTTTGAATGTTTTTGTTCATTCCCGACTCTATGGTCTTGGGCAATGGTTCTCAATAACAACTTGTGAAAATGAAGTGTAGTCAAAAGAAAAGAGTATATAAATCAAAACAAGCTCTTCCCCGTGTTCTCACTTTCAAGTCCATGGCTTCCAAAATCACATGCATGTGCTGTCCAGACCAATGCATCTAAATTATAGTGTAAGAGGAAGAGCTTCCTGAAGCGACAGGCCAAATGATTGACCACTACGACTGGGGTACCACAGAGCCTGGAGATTAATAGCATAGCCAGATATATAAATTTAGGTATACTGCAACCAAAGCCTGTTTACACTCACTGAAGAGAGACAGAACTCCCATCAGCTCACCAATAAAAGCTGACGGTTTCATTTCCCAAACAGACCAATTGCGAGTTTTTTGACACCCTTACAATTAATCTTTTGTGACCCCTGCCCTGGAGAGAATAACTGTATTGAGTCTCTTCCTGTAATGTTTAACAAGGTTGGAGACCTTGTTGATGTTTCCTGGTCCACTCTAGTACATGTTTAGGCTCCTTTGTATTAGGTTTTGTGCATGTGCACTTTCCTCTTCGATTCAGACCACAGGTTATAACTACGTTTCAAATCTAGAGACTATGTTTAACTCCTCTTGTTGTGCTTTCTATTGCCTTGAACTTCCTGGCAACCAGGCTTTTGACTGAAATATATTGGTACTTGGAAGAATTTGTGATGCCATCAATTGGTGAATAAACACACAATGCCAGTTGTAGCTCTAATGACACATGGTGAAATTCAGGTGCTGTATATTTTGTGAGATGATCTCAGGAAGGGCTTCTTTCTTGCCACGCTTCCAAACAGCTTATTATGAATGTGGTATTTAACAGTTGACAACAGCATGAATCAACTAAACTGTGTAATTCCAAAATTGTGATCTTTTCCCTTTTTCGCCATCCTCCTGACTATGCAGGGGGACAGTGTACTCACTGGACCAATTTCCGGCAATTTTGAACCTGTTGCTTGTGCCTAATAGTATTTTTATCTGCTTATGTATTTTATATCCATTACCGGATAAACAACTAGAAAACAACCTCTCTTTTATGTGTAAAGTTCTTTGGTTCTTCCCATAGTAATGGATGACAAAGAGATTTTCCCTGTGTGCAACCTTATATTTATACTCCAGGGAAACCAGGTATAGCAACAACAGCATTCCTGGGGACTTTTATTTAACATGTTTATTAGGGATGTCAATAATTTGGCACACATTTTGAGAGAAATACTATTCTTTTAAAAAGTAGTTAATATATAAATAGATAAATAAAATATAAAATGAACATATCCAGGGTATAATACTAATACTACAGGAATTTGTCTTCTTCCACAGATTAACAGTAGAGGGGGCCATAGTGTTTCTTATTAAAATGGGAAGGTAGTGTAGAAATCCGCGCCTCAAATCAGGGTTTGTACACCTTTGTCGACTTCCCTTCTCTGTTTTCCCTTGGAGACCATGGCTGCCATGTTAAGCCCATTACAGTACTTTATTAGTTTAAGTAAGTTTGTTCGATGAGCCATCACCACAAGCTGTACATAAGGAACTGAATCCGGTTTTTATTTTCAGAACATCAGCCATTTTGGTGTAATTCAAAAATATAGCATTTGATTTGCTTTGATTTAGGTTTTATGTAGCAAGATCTTAATAGCTACTCCTAATTTTATCAACAAAGTGAAGAATTGTATTCTGATTGAACAGTTTGGGGTCAATGAGAGCCTGAAGGCAAGGTGTGAAAAAGGCTCTGCTAACATCGAACACTTCCTCAGTTCTACCCACATATGATTAGGCATGTGTTAATATTCAGTTTCCATAACACTATGGCTACCTGCTTTTTTATTATCAGGGTCCTGGATATCATAATATTGTATATTAAAACATTACTACATGGAAAAAAGTGTTTTCAAAACACAGATTCAGGGAAAATTTGTTCATGTCAAGTGCTTCTGATAGGAACACTTCATGATGAATAATGCAACGTATCATGTAACTGATGAAAAGTAGTCGTAAGTGTTGGGAAATGAAGGGCTCTGAACTGGATATTTCTGGATATTCTGCTTCATTTGGTTTAATATTTCTGTTTTATGTGTGTGCTGGGGGAGCTGGAAGAGGGCCACTTTTGGGTTTTAGAGTGAAAATGCTTTTTATAGCTTTGTCGAAAGAGAAAAGTATTATTTATCAATTTGTAGACAAATCTTGGAAATTGTGACTTAAATTAAGTAGGTTAATTTAAACAGGCATTTAAAAAAAAAACCCTAAAGAAGACAGTAAACATGCATTGTTTTGAATACTTTTATTTCCATAGAACAATTTAAAATTCGCATATTTGCATTCACAGTATGATACACCTCCACCCATCTGATTATAAAATCATAGATTTCTTCAGCTTTCCGTTTGCTTTCTCACACGCAAAAGAAATAGAAACGTCTTCTCCTGGATTCCAATATACATACAAAAGTACAAGAATAAGAAAAATACTTTCCATATTTTACACATATACTGTATATATACTGCTCTTTTAATAAAAAGGACTCCCAGTTTACAAAATTGTCCATTTTCTCATTGTATATGTACATATACATTTACATACATAAAAAAATTAGGTTCATGGTACTTTTTATTACGGTGGCTGTTATTCAAATTTGTGTGCCATTCATATCTTTAGATACTGATTAGCCAGAGAGAGAGAGAGAAATATGTGAATATCTTTTCATACTGCCCTTCAGAAATAATAACCAGTGCATTTGGAACAATTCCTCCTAAAAATATATCCTCTTAAGTAACCTAATCACACTAGGATGACAAATCTCCACCTCCCAAAAATACCCTTCCAGCTGTCCAATCCCTTTTAAATGCCCTTTGACTACGATTGTGTCCATCTTTTATTTCATGTTCACTCCAGCTGTCCCAGTGAGTCAGAGGTGTTAGACGTTGTGTCTGGGTATGTCAAAACAAACCCAGTTCTGCAGCCTTTCTCAGCTTGAAGACCTGATTAAATATACTTTAATATGACAGAGTGGAAATAAATATGATGAGGTGGAAATAAAGACGGCTCCAGTGACGAAACTACACCTGCCAGGAACACACCTATCCACAGGTTTCTAAACACTTTGGCATACTATGTGTTTTTGCTGGCCACGTTTCTTCTACTTTTTCGAAAAAGAACTTTAAAAACACAGGTTGGTGAAACATCAAAAAAGCTTTGTTAGAGCTCCATTTTGTGGAGTTCCTCCTCCATTCTCCTCCATTGTCGGTATCCTATTTGTGATTTGGAAGTGAGTTTCTCTTGCTTTACACACACACACACACACATATCAGGAGCGGAATGTACGAACCAGCTCCCCAGTCAGGCTGAATTTTAGCCTTTACAAACATGAAAGGAATTTCCTTCTTTTTTTTTCTTTCTTTTTTTTTTTTTTTTAAAAACACAGAGCACATCAGACAGCACGCAGACAGCTGGGTCCACTAGAGGTCAAGGCCCCCTCTCTCTCTGAGGCACATCTCAGTGCGAGTAAAACATCTATTATTGATATATTTCTAGGGAGAGTGGATAACAACCCCAGGCGGGCGAATGTAGGCAGCCAGCTTCAAAAGCAGAGAGGCTACCCGACTCTAGGGCCAAGCAGCTATCCCTGGGATCATAACATTTTAAGCAGCTTGAGGTGAGACAGGTCTGGGGAGACAGACTGAGAGAGACAGTATCTAATACCTTCTGAAACACTTTGTGCATTTTGAGGGAAATGAAACTAGACAGATCCTGAATTTTAGTGCATATAAACATAAACGTAGTTCAGTGAGAGCTATGTGAGAACTGACAGAGTGAATGAATGGAATCTGATAGCATGAGTTGATAGAGAGGGAACTTGGCTTTCAAATGTCATTAGGACTGGATTTGCCATTTCCTCATGTAAGATTATAGATTGTAGATTATTGTATTGTTCCTCTTCCTTTTTGCTGCAATTCATTAGCCAGTAGGCAACATTTGGTGTGTACTTAGCTATGAAATTTAAAACATAGGACAGATTTATAAGGCTGAATTACGTCTAGCAGCAAAATTCACCCAACATTACACCATCAAAGGCAAGTTTTAGAAGAGATTGTATGGTGAAAGGCAGATAGCTAGTTACTCTAAAGTAGAAGCAAATACAAAAGCCACAGCTAGAATGTTTAGTCAGTGATACTATAAAGATGACATGGTGTGTCCGAACAAAATTTCCTGGAGCCCAAATCACAGAAATCAGAGATGCATAACACATACATCATGGATCAGGACAGCTCTGTTACTTGTGCATTATTAAATTCTTCATCATTCTTACCAATGCTACTATGCCATTTTGACATGCAGGAAGCATCAGATAAACATTCCAGTGTCTCTGCAGAGTACATGTGGTGGAGAACACAGACTCCACCACTACTATAGTGCAGGTGGAGATCGGACTAGGCATCAAGGTGTCAACACCACCATGAAGAGAGTGTGTGTTTGTGTGCTAGGTTCTGCTCCTTCATCAGTTGTGGCATAATGTATGTACTCAATATGATATGAATGATCTTTTTTTCAGTTATTAGATAAAAATGAGACCATAAGTCCATAAGGCACTTCCATGAGGTGATGTGCACACATTTTCTCGGGAGACGGTCCAGGCTGCATTTTCCCCTCATCATGCTCACGTCCCCCCTTCCAATGTGGGGTGGGGGGGTGGGGGGGGGGGGGGGGCGCTGTGGGGGGGGGATAAAAAAAAAATGTGTTTTTTTTTTCTGGAGGGAGAAATACAAAAAAACATTGTCCAGAGTTTGGTGGTTGTATG
>CM075008.1:14030679-14093145 GCA_037576675.1 Pangasius sanitwongsei
TCTTATGTAGCACCTTGGTCCTGGAGAAACGTTGTTTCGTTTCACTATGTACTAACTGGCTGTATATGGTTGAAATGTCAATAAACTCCACTTGACTTGACTTGACTTGACTTGCTATGGCACATGGCTGTCCAACAACTTGATCAAAGTGTGACATTTATTCACTGTGTAAATAAATCACAAGTAGTTAGCAGGGTTTTGTTTAACTGGCTCCTTAAACAACATGCAGGAAAGAATATTAAAAGAAAGTAAATGTTGGATGTTATAGGCACAAAAATCCAATTTTGGCCAAAACCTGAGTTGGCCAAAATATTTGTCAGAATTCAGCCATAGCAACAATTGATGGGGTTTCCCAGGCCACCACACATATAGATCATCTAGGTCTTATATGAACATTCTTGTGCCCTGAGTTCTCTGGGATAGGCTCCAGGCTTCCCTGCGACCCTGTGTAGGATAAGCAGTAAAATGGATGGATGGATGGATGAACATTTTTATCACACTCAACTGAAATTATTCTAACTATTTTAGCAGAAGGAAGTAACAGCTATATAATCTCTGTTTTCTGTTACGCCATACAGCAATTACATTAATGACCTGTTGTCCATACTCATTTCTTAGAAATTGCTCTGCTGTAGGTTACCGTCTTTGTCGGGGTGTGGCAGTTTACAGTATGCCAGGCACACACACGCACACACTCGTGTCACGTGTCTGGTCCTGAGTGCATGACCTCACTCTGTGTTACAGCCATCTGGAGACTGATGCTTGGCCATATGGCCACTAAGGCATCCCCCTCTCACCCCATCCCTCCCAAGTCTCATATGTAAGAGAAATGTTCAAATATCAGCAGCACACAAAAAAACACATTTGGCTTTGCATAAGTTAATTAAAGATGACCAGATAAGATGCAGGCCAACAGTGTGTGTGTGTGTGTGTGTGTATATCTATAAACAAGTCTGTGGGGAACGGACAAGTAAGGCTTTGTTTGGGATTATCACAGGCTAATGAGGGCCAGTTCTGAGGGCCTGGAATTGAGACATGTGCAACAACACCCTCCCTCCTGATAATCACCTTAACCTTGTATATTTCTGCTTTATATTAGTAAAGATCTAGATGAAGCCTGAACCTTCATTACACACTACTTTATGTCAGAACTTCCTACTTCATAAGATATAGACTCTGTTGATATTTTACTGTTTCAAAGAGCACAGATAAGCACAAACAATATAATGCACATGCACAAATGAAACAAACTTCCTCTGTGACAGGTCTTCTTCCTCAACTGAGGTTAAACAGGTAAAGCTGAGTTTCTCCTTTCCTACTTCTCATTCTTTTTTGTCCTGACGCAACCATTCAGAGCAGAGTTTCAGTACGGATCACAGTGGCATTGATGTATAGCCCATAGTGGCAGTCCTGATCTTGGACTGAATATCCCTATGACCATGAATACACACTTGTCATCGTGTAAAGAGAGCATCGTGACTGATCCAGAAACAGCTCCCAGCAGGTAAATGTATAGAGTATGAATTCTCCTCTTAATCCACACATGGACAGCTGCCAAGCAGAGCAAGCATTCTTCTCATTTTCAGCATACAGTGAAGTCCACACCCTGACATTGTGAAACAGCATGCCTATTTCCACTATTCGTCCACTGCACTGTCCTCACACATTCACTGCCTACGCTGTATTCCAGATTTAGGTATGAAGAGGAAGGAGGGGAAAAATGGACAGAAACTGGAGACTCAACTGCAGAGAGCTGGGCATAATCACACCAGCTTCCTTATTTCCCTAAAGATTTTCCAGACCTCATTCGGAAAAAGACCTGGAATCTGATGAAAAATGTGCGACACACCGAGGAGTGATGTGTGCGCAGGCCTTGCGGTCTAAAATCCAATCTAAAATTAGCCTGAACCAGTTTATCCAGGAGAGGTTTCAAAACGGTAATGGCAGGAACCCAGGCTCCAAGCCTCCTCTCATCTGTTTCACTCTTTCTCTTTCATATCATAGTTTTTTCATGCTACCCTCTCATGCTTTTACCTAAACAGCGGTTTGTATTTGCATGGTTGTCATGGCAGTCCACGCTCAGATACATGCACCTGTACAGCAGGCGGGCTTACATACCCTTACATGCCCTTTCTGCTCACTGACTGGCTAGCTTATTGTTTTGGGAGCTCAGTAGCTTATAGCCTGCAAACATGGAGCAAGTAGGAGAGGCGTCTAAGGACACAGATATATTGGCAAACGTGGACGAGGAGCAAACGTATTCCATCACTAAGATATCAGGTTAGCTGAGAGAAAAATGGAGGCTGCTGAGTAGCAGAGCTGTGGAACATGCAGTCTACGCTCTCATGTGCCAGGTGCTCTGTCTGATCATCTGACATGGCATGAATACAGAAGAGAGAGAGAGAGAGGGAGAGAGGGAGAGAGAGAGAGAGAGAGGGAGGGAGACTGAGCTAGCCAAGAACATACACCTGCACAACAGATGCTGTGCTGTGCCACGCTTTCTCTCTCATTCCACACCTTTCTGGTCTAAATGTTTCTTTTTCTCCTTTCCTGTACTTTCTCCCTTCCTCTCTGCTGTGTGTCATTTTTAGCAGTGTGCCACAGCGTCTACTTTATGATCCCCATGTCCCTTTAACCTTCTCTGCAATACTGGGGTTAATCTAGTTTAACGCGGTATGATTTTCAGCCTGATTTTTCTGTCACAGACAAAGATCGCACATCGTAAACCAATTCTTTGTTTGCAAGTTGAGATTGGTGGTGTTAGGACCCATAATGTGATGTAAGCAAATAGCCGACACTAAAGTTGTGTTTGAAAGTGTTTTTTTTTTTTTTTTTTTTTAAAGCTCACCGTCGCTGCTATGACTCTCATCTAAGAGCCATCAGTTGGAGGACAGCACAGAATGGTGTGAAACTCGAAGTGAAATGTTTATGTTTGTGCAAGCGATCACTTAAAATTTGGACTTGCTCACATTAATTACCAGTCTACAAGCTCACTTTGGTATTCCATGTTGTCCTCTTTACCTAGCCATGAACTCCTCTTCTTGACCTTTTAAAATGTGTTTTCTCTAGGCATAACACTGCTACTATCATACCAAGCGCTTGGTTTCTGTTTATGCGACCCAATTTTCTGCAAGAGTCAAGATCGCACTGATTGATGATGCAAGCAGAACTGTCTTGTATCACAGATCTATCATTAGAGCATCTTCACTGTATAATATGTCATGAAAAGCACAGTCTGTTACAGAATTGAAGATTACTACTTGTCACACTGTACTGTATGAGATCATCTCGTACAGTGTGACAAGAAGCTTAAAAGTCTGCTGAAATCACATAGTCTAAATAAGACTTTTTTTTCTGTGCCTGTACAGATTCAACATGCTCAAATATCACCCTTATCTACATACAAATATCACCCTTTTCATGCTGCAGGAATGTGGATAGCTATAATCACTAAGCATTTAGTATGAACATCTTGGTGATCACAGAATCCATATCACTACAACAATCCTAAAACTACCTAAAACATTTTCATATGTGAAAATAATAGTAATAAAATTAAAACAATAACAAGTAACCCGAAAACAAAACTGAAATATATAAAAAGTTTAATTTTCAGTCTTGCTTTTCCATGCAACATTTGCATAATGAGTTCAGTGAGCAAAATAGCAGCGGGATGGAAGAGAACAAATGTGCTGTTGGAATATTTTGAATTCTATTCTCCATTACCTTCCTGGATTCTAATAATAACCTATTAGAAGCACAGCAGTCACTCAAAGGTTTAACACAAGAACTACAATTATTAAAAAGTAAAATAACATATGTTTTAATAAGATAAAAAAATATAGAAACCAAACCAAACCAAACTGTATGAAGCCTCTAATATGACAGAGTGGTTATAATGTACAAATTATTATGTTGTGGCCACAAGATATGGCCACAAATTGTGTTGTGGGAACATCATACTTACTACACAGCCTCCAGTTAATGATTTGGTAGGAACAGGCTAAAAATACTATTCGCTTTGAGAATAAGAGCTAATGGTATATCCAAGTCTCAATGCCACTGATTTCAGTATGATTTTTGCATCATTACAGTAGTTGAACTAAAGTGTAATATTATCAATCTTTCCATGCCCCAATCATTTCCATGCCCCAGTGGTCTAATACAATTGATTTCTCTGTGTCTCACTCATTAAACAATACAATATTTGCCATGAGGTAAGTACTTTGTGGCCATGAAATAAATCTCTAGAAACTTAACTTGTGGCCTCAATACATTAATGGCCACATCTTATTAAAACAATAATCACCATGTCACCTCTGTAGCAGCTCTGTAAAACTGTAAAATAAATATCTGGTTTAAAAAGAAGGTGCTGAATGAATCAAAAATCAAATCAAATAAAAAAAAACTTGAAATACAATTATACTGCTATGGATGTACAGCTGTACCCTCAAAATGCATGCACAAACACACACACACACACACACACACACACGACATATCTGCAGCCTCCCTGTCTTACCCAAATACATTTCCGGTGACGTGTATTTCTGTAGATAAACTATGCCTAATTGTTGAAGTTTTAAATGTACATTATATAATCCTGTAGTGTAAAATTCTACTACTACTGACAGAATTTAATAATTTAACAACTGACTTCCATTAGAAGTGAATTTCAGTAAACAAGTTTTTTCAGTACATGGAAATGTGTCGAACTTCTTGTCTGTGGTAACACCACACATGCTACAGATATAGTAGAAAATTATTAGGTTAAAAAAAATTTTAAAAATCCCCTTAAGGAAATTCTTTCTCTGGTATAGTTATAGAAAAAATCACATTTGTGTACTATTGGCTACTATCATGTATTTCACACACACACACACACACACACACACAGTTACCATTATGAATGTACTGATGGAATCACTTCGTCTCTTACACCCATTCTAGGAACCTGTGAGCATTATGCTCAAATGCTCCCTAACACCAGAAAAATATGCAGTGATGTGATTTCTCATATACCATTAATGTATAAGGGTGACACAGACACAAGTTTAGCCTTGGGCTTGGCCACAATGATCAATGCAGTCATTGTAATTTAGCACAACACTAATTTTAGCATGTATATGAGAAACAGAACTTTATAGCACATCTCTTAATTTGCCTCTGGCGTAGATGCCTCTGTGCCCTGCTGCTCCCCGTCTGCCATGAGAATACCATTATGCGCCGCCCACAATTGTCTCACCACTATGCGGGATGAGCTCACACTAAAAGCACCATCAATCTCCTCTCAGTTTCACTTAGGCAAATATCTCTAATGTCCCTACCGAGAGAGGGAGAGAAAGTGGGTGTGGAATAAATAATCAGGGATTACTGATGATCCCGACAGTACAGCCGCCACATCATATCAGTAATGTGTCACTCTGCTTGTAATCTGGAATGGTAATGATATCATGTAAGTCAGTTAGTACCACTTTCTGGCTGGCTCTTGCTAATAGTTTTGTTGATTACACTGCTGATAAAAGCTGGTGGCTGACAAGTATTTTTAGAAAAATCCTATAAGGGTATCATGTGACTGTGATTATTTGGTCTGGACATATTCAATTCAATGACAATAGACATTGTCGCAAAGCAGCTTTACAGAAATCTGGATGTAGAATTAGATCTCTAATTAGCAAGCCAGACATAGGACTGGGGTTATTCAATACACGTCTGAGTACAGGTCATTCAACTAATAATATTTACAATCATTCCTCTGGCAGATATTTGTGTCCAAAATGACAAGTGAGAATACAAGAATATAGGTATAAAACCGTTCGATGAATAGACAAATGATGGAAGTGCTTGAAGATTAAGCTTCCAATAACTGACCAGAAATGAGTGCCAGACAATGTGAAAGCCACAACTAATCCATTGGCTGCTCACATAAATAATCCAAGTGACCACAAGCACAAGGCCTGATGTGAAACAAGTGTTACATAATAGGAGAGTCACATCTAATCAGACATTCAATCACGGAAAAAGGGATTAACACGTAAATGCAAGCTCCAAACAATTATTGTAGTTTAATATTACCTGTAAATCAAGTTTGCACCTCTATTCAAAGGCTGACATTTCCTGGCATCATAAACATGTGCTTTTTAAAAAGCACATTCTTCAGAACTTGTCTGGCTGGTCTGCAATTCCTGTTATGTTTCCTTTGTGATCTTCCACACTTTGACAACACCTACTACTGTATACACCTATAAATCACCATTTAGACCAGCACAACACAGAGTTCCTATTTCTGTAAGTGACCCACACACACACACCGCACACACTCAGTGACGGAGAATGCAGTACAACTGATGACTCTTGTAATGTCCTGCCATTCATCATCACCTGGTGTGGCAGGTAGTGATTGAAAAAAATCCATTACCCAAGTGATTAGTCTTTTGCCACAAGTATGAAAAGATGATAACTGAACTGTACGGTGTGTGTATGTGTGATATAAAAATTCTACAATACTTATTTATCAGATGGAAACTATATATCCTTGTGTGCGTGTGCATGCATAATTACTATATGAACTCAGAAAAAAATCAACACACTAGAGCTCAGAGAATTAAGATCGACTCAGCAGCATGCTAAATAGGAACTTGTGCTAGTGTAGCAAAAAAAAAGATGTAAAAATGTCCACTGCAGCAAAAACAGTGCAATGTTATCTCATGGAGGAGATAAACGTGTAATCAGCCAATGACAGTGCTCCATGCAGGGCCTGGCTGCTGCAACAAGGCCTTTCCGGAAATGTTTTATTTAACAAAACTCAGTTTTATTAAAAAGATTCAGACTGAAACCAGTTAACAGACTGAAAGACACTGAGAGAGAAAGAGAAAGACAAGGAGCTGCTATTCCATATTCCATGATGGACAGATCTAATCCAAGCTGCCTTATTCTGCTTTGGTTATACACTCATGAGTCTTGATTTCAGCATTCACACACTCACACACACACAACTCCTACCACTTTCAAGATGCTAATACTAGCTAAAACAATGCATATTTAAATTTTTATGGTGTGTGTGTGGTAGACAACTCAGAACACAAGTGATGAGGGGGTGTTTAATTGCATGTTTATTCGCTTCACCCACAGAACTGGTTGAATTGAAAATGTTCTTTTCTGAGTCAGCATGAACAGGTGGGCCTTGGGTGCTAAAATAAACAAGGACGCTAATGAATAACCCTCTGTCCTTCAATGCATGCATAACGAGTTCTATTCATGAGTTAAATTATGTTTAAATCTAATTACATAGATATGCCTATATCCCCTCTCTTCTTTCTCTCTCATATAAAGTCAGGTGACAAACTAAGGGAGAAATAAATGTCTTAGTAAGGAGTTGGGTGACAGGCCACCAGAACAGCTTCAGTGTGGCTTGGCACAGTTTCTACTGAGTACAGATCTGATGACTATGAAAACCATAGCATGCGATTTACTAATTTACAGACTAATTGACTGTTCCATCAGGACTGAAATGTTTCATCACTGGATAAAGGTGATCAGTCAGAATAACTAACAAAATAGACAAGTGGACCAAAAATACAGCAGCAAAATGCCTCACATTACACCTGTCTGTACATATAGGAAGTGAAATATACATATATAGTATGTATCGCAGAGAAACATGGACCTTTTTTTAACTTCTTTCATCTCACATTTAACGCTTATGTAATCTCTGAGAGATGCGGCTTTCCATTAAGTATATTTGTTGCCCCCTGAGTCAAATTCACCTACCCAGAACTGCAATTAATTGAGACCAAAACAAAGCACCACACCTTGCTGGACTTCTCCCTTCCTTTCATTTACTGCTACAATCCAGATGGTTGTGCTGAGTTCATCCGTGTGTGTGTGTGTGTGTGTGTGTGTGTGTGTGTGTGTATGTGTTTCGTACTGAGAGCCAGGCCATAATGCTGAAGCAGCGATAACCTTTCACTCAGAACAGTTAGTAGGACCAACACCGTCTAGCTCTATGTCCCTCAGTGACACACACACACACAAAACATTGATCTTCATCTTCCACTAAACACAGTCTAATAAGGCGCTGGAAATAACAAAGCCTCTCTTGGTCATGGTCTGTCAAACACACTGTGAAATGTAATGAGGGGACTGAGACGACAGAGCCAGACTCTGTGTTCAGCTCTACACACTGAATCGTGTTCTCTTAAAAGACCCTCATTGATAGTAAACAGCCACAAAGTCACTAAAGAGATCATCACCACAGTAACTGAGCCACTGAGGCATTAAAGCTCTGTAAAGTATATAAATGAGAAACTGTCACAGGGGGCATAATTGTGAAATCTTTTTTTTTTTGGTAAAAGTTTGTAAAGATTACTGGGGAGAACGTTTACGAGATACTCCCATTATCATAGAGGATAGTCCTTGTATACTCTGAGTGCTTTTGTACTTTCACAAAGCTTTTTACATCTCCAACAGAAAAGCTTTCGCCCAATCATTGAGCAATCACAAGTTCAAATCCTGACAATGCCACAGCGATTCATGGCCAGGAGCCCAAGAGAGCATAATCCACCCACCATTAGTGTCTCCCTGTCAATCAGAGCAACATTAGCTAAATGTGGGCATCTGTAAGCTCAAGTGTGCAGAAGAGGACAGTTAGAGCTTTCCTTTGTGTGTATTCAGCTGCCCTTTGACACAGCATGATGGGCTGGCTTGGCTTCAAGTGTCTTGGAGGAAACTGTCATGTGATAGGGGAGAACTAGCTAGTGGGTGGGAATTGGTGATGACTAAATTGGGAGGTAAAATGAGGTTTTAAATTGTTTTACAGAAACATTAAACTGAGGAGGAAGGCGGACATTAGCAACGTGATTTCAGGACTGTTATGCCGCAGATTGAAGTTTGATCAGAATCACTGACTGTGACCTCAGCAGTAATGGAAAAATGGGGGTGAAAGAAAGAGAGAGAGAGAGAGCGAGAGAGAGAGATGAGCACTCTGTGTTCTTGTTCCCCTCTGCACAGCTATCAGCATTCCTCTGAACTGGCCCAAAGCCAAACTTATCGCTGAGATGGGTCTGACTGGCACAAACTACCTCTGATCCAACGCAATCCCCATTCCCCCCTCACTCTCCAAAACAACACCATCATCATTCTAGCTTACAACAGCACGATGAGACCCAGTGATGAGTGCTAATGATATACTGAGTTAGAAAATGAACAACTTAAGACTAAGCCTTACACATGACTTGCTTAAACTTTGTCCAGCAGTTTTCACCATCCAACAGTCAAGGGTACTTTTTTTATTTTTACCCCATTTTCTCCCAGTTGGGTCATTTGCCCACTATTTTCCACCCACTAGCTAGCTCTCCCCATCGCACGGCAGCTACCATCCACATTAGCATGTGCTTCCTCTAAGACACATGAAGCCAGCCACCACATCTTTTCAAACAGCTGCTCATGCTGTTCCAGAACACACATGAAGGAAAGCGCTATCTAAAGCGAAATCTACCCTCTGCTGCACACATGAGCTCATAGTCAACCAAGATAGATTAGTGTCACTGTCATTGACGGAGGAGAGGATAATGACATCCCTCCCACACAGAAAGCACAATCAATTTCGCTCTCTTGGTCTCCAAGCCATGGATGCCTATGGCATAAATTTACTTAAATGCATCTTTCACAGTAATAGAACCTTAGTGTTATCCTCAGGCTCAGTAGCCACAAAACACAAATGAGTGTAGTAAAATTCCCTGCGTTCCCTAAGTCCAACCCACAGCTCCTTACCTCTCCTCTGGATGATAATCCTCAGCAGAGGATTGGCAGAAGACAGAGCTTTGTGGAAGTTGTCATCATTGTTGATGGGAAGCAGGTCTCCGTGGACATCAGCGTAGCCCAGTAGCACATCAACGCCTGGAATGTGGTGCACCTTCTGCAGCAGCTGGTAGAACTCCTGGAAGCTGACGGTGCCGTTCCTCTGTAGCGCAAATCGCCGGTATTCTGCTTCAAACTACAGCAAGAAACACAAATGATGTAAATCTGTCAGAAGTCAGAATCAAGAACCAGGAGACCAGCCAAGAGCCAGGTTGTAAAAGTATAGGAAATGTATTAAGTGTGCCCAAAAAATGAAGTAAACAAAAGGAAGTGATATGTAATAACGGTATGTTCATCGATTTTTTTTTCTATGTCTCTGGAGTATTTTTGGTCTCTGGTCTGGTTTGGTCTGGTCTGGTCTCTAAAAACACACACAGCTTAAATACAAACACAATAAGGTAGACCAAACAAGATAGGAGGGCGCCTTCTTAGTACTTCTTCACCCAACAAGGTCATAATACATATTCTCCGAATAACATGTTTACATGTCACATGAGTTACAATATGCAAGTCATCATGATCATATTGTCTTGAGTAAAACTAAAATGAACCAAATCAAATAAACAAGGAAAACAGCGCACAGAAACATTCCTCAGACATGGGAACTGTGCATCAGGATGGAAGTTTAGAGTAGCAGTGCAGACTTTTTAAACCTAATCTCTATCTCCTGTGCGATTGCTAATATGTTTCTCTGCACTGAAAAATAAACAGAAAACCAGGTTAGTCAGAGCTCACTTATAATGAAACTCTAACGACAGGTTTTGGAGCCACCGGTAAAATTGTTTAGGAGAAATGTTTCTTCAGTCAAAAGTATTTGTAAGGCTCTAAATCGGTCCTTTGGAAACAGGACTACTTTTACAAAGGGAGAATTTGTAGTTATATAGTATGTTCTTTTGTAGTGAAGGAAGGTCGAAAAACAATGAAATATTCCTTTAATGCAAAACAATCATGTGCTTTCTGAAAACTGACTGACAGAATGGGTCTGAAATGTGATCCATTCAGAAGATGAGTCTTTTTGGATTCTTATAAGTCAGTGAATCTGAATCGTTATCTTCTTTAAGACAGACTGAGATTCTGAAATTGAGGGCACAAATACAGAAAATACACACGCGCGCGCACGCACACACACACAGCAGCTCTCCTCAGTATCAATATGAAGGCCACCTGCACCCTCCTATCTCACTGATGTGCACTTACAGGAGCCACTGAAGTGACTGATGAATGGGAAAGGAATGAAGTAGGGTCAGTCCAGTTCTGGTATAGATAAAGATAGAGATGGCCATCAAAACACACACAAACACACACTGAGCTGAGGGAATTCATCTGAGGAGTTCCTCTCCCTGGCAAACAGTGCTGGTTTTATGGGGAGTAAACCAACAGAACTTCCACACGCACACAAAGGTATGAGGATGTTTGAAGCAGCATGGAAAAAAAAAAAAAAAGACAGGCAGCATGATGATGATACTGAAAGTTATTAACATGGTTTCAAGTATTCTTCATAAAATCCATTCACTAAGTGCAGCCATGCTTAACTGATACTGTGATGGCTACTAGCGCAGGGGAGGTGGGGGGTTTACAGAAACCAAGCGGTTCCCTTTTTGCTCACATTATCATGTACACAAATTCTTTGATTACGACTTTCGCTTACTGTATCTTTGACTGATTCATTTCAGACCTGTATGGCTAAAAAAACCTACCACACACATATTCATTCCTGGTCATATATTCATATTAATTTATTTAACATTGAATACTTTCATGTTTAAATTATTTAAAACATATCCAGCTTCTTTAGATGCTTTTTTATTACTAAAAAGTGCATGTCGTTTGAATTTGGACTTTTTCTATATATATCACTTTATTTAAAAGTAGAAGAATACCATGATATGTACTGGAATACCATGGGAAAAAAAACCTTTTTTTTTTACTACTGAAAAAAAAAACTTGAAATCTGTTTATAAACAGAAATTGTTCAAATTGTTGAAGAAAATGTTGTTTTTGAACAAATATAGCAATATTCTTGACATACACCATTTTTCTGCCATTTAGGATTGTTTGATAAATGCAGCTGATCTTCAGTTTAAAAAAGCTAAAGCGTCCATTGGAGCATTGGCACAAAAACATTCGTAATTTAGTTTGGGATTTTGCGTAGACATGCTGCACTGAGAATGGCAAATAGTCTACAGAGCAACAGAAATCAGGATAATGATTTAGGTTAAATTTCAGTAATGGTTTCAAGTCATCTGGGGGTGGGTTATATCTTAGATTTTCTTATAATCAGCCATAATTTGACTGTCCATAAGTATGGAAACTTAAAGGGATATACTTTAACCCACTACCCTGTTAAAGTACTGTATAGTTTATAGCATTCAGAAACATCCAGAGGCCTCATACCTGGCAAAAACATGCAGCGTATGCATGAGTATGCAAAGGTTTCTCTAATCTCTAATATGCTAATGCTATTTCATCAGAGCCACATGCTGGTGGTGCTGCTAATACTAAAATGCTAATCAACTGTGAACCACATGACTAAATCCATGCCAGGATTGGGCTCATGCAGCACTGTGCCATGGCATCTATAGAGGTTCATAAGAAGCTTTTTAAAAAAAAATCTTTCTGTGATGAGATCCTAAATAAAGACCCTGCCATGACTCATGAGAGGAAGAAGGGAGAGCTGTCAGTGTGATATCGCACCCAAGCTGACACAAATTGGTTTAACATTTAACATGGAGTTTGACTCACTAAAGATCTGCACATGAAATCATCCAAAGTTTGAGCTCCCTAGAAATTCTTCCCTCATGAGTGAGCGAAGGAGGGAGGGAGAGTTTGAGGGTGAGAGAATGGTTAGCAATACTACTCCATTTCTTTGCACTTGTTCATCTGGCATGTGAGGCAGAGTACGAGATCCAAGCGTATAACTCAAGCGTTCTTGACCACTGACCAACCACGGCTCTTAGACCAAGAGAAAGACCACTGCTACAGTCCTATGAAAAGCACAACCATTAGCTGAGGCAACACCACAACCCCAAGCCTGCTTCCCAGCCTGCTTTCAGCCCGCTTACTCCCTTCAGCTGTCTCCACATCCGACTTCCATTCCTTGCCTAATTGAAGTGGTCTCGGTCCAAATGGAGCCTCTAAATTCAAAAGACGCTCACAAGAAAAGTCTTTTTTTCTTTCGCTATACTTAGCTTTTACTCATTACCACAGCACACTTGTCTAGCCTTCCTTCAGTATTGAGAGTAATGCAACTACTGCAGGTCTGCTTTCCCTGAACTGCACACACTGACCACATCACAAACACTGCAGGGGGGGATGGTAAAGCAACGTGTGTGTGTGTGTGTGATGCCAGAAGTGAATCGTAATTTTCCAAAATAAAATATTCATATTCAACTGACCATCTTGTTTTCCTTTTTTTAATATGTATCAGTAACACTTCTTAAGTGTTATCGACAATCAACAACAGTTCTGATTTGTTTAGAAGTTAGACATTTAAAAGAAAGTTTAAAGAATTATATACCGGTGATATTAGGGAAAGCTATGAATTCAAGTTAATCATAAACACAAACAGAAACAACCATCTATGAGAATCAGAGCTAAAGAATAAAGAAATAAATAAACAAACAAGTTACACATATTCCAGTCATCAGAGCAGAGGCATGCATAAGACAGATGTGTAACTATTTTTACTGCCTCAGTGCTGGCTGTTATTGAAGGTCCAGCTCCTGATCATGCGTCTACAGGAGATCCCTCACACTGCACCACCACCACCACTGCGCTGCATCTGTGCTCAGCCAAACCGGTGTTTCCAGACTGGGCGTTTACATGCAGATGATTTCTTACATTCTGTTAGGGAAATGGCTCTGGCTAGGCAGATATGTAGTATGCTACAACTCGGGCTTGAACCAGTCAGTTCAATCTGGTAGCCGTGCAGAAGATTCTTTGTCAGAATAAACCAGACTGGCTCGTGTCGCACATCTCAGAGTCGACACACACCATCGCAATCAGCACCATCAGCGTTTCTTTCTTATCCAGGACTGACTACTACACTACTACTATAACCCAGCTGCACCACTGGATCATCTGTGAAAACCACCGCAGCAGCAGCAGCAGCAGCAACAACAACAACAACATCATCAGCATCAGCAGCATCTTCCAGTGGTTCAATCTGCACATATTTCTGTGCAAAGTGCACTCATCAGATTTGACTTACTTTGCTCTTCACCTCGACCACACTGTCTGTGTTTTTCTGCGGCGTCCTCTGATTCCTCGACATGTTTAATCCCGCGAGTAGCCTCAGCGTCCACGGCTTTGGCTGAATCGACAAGCCACTGACTCAGCTGCCTGTAAGGCGCATTAGGTCGCGCGAGCCTGAACAACGACGCAGATCCGTCACTCCGCAACACTGCCGGAGAAAAACACGGGCTCGCGCGTTAGAGCGTCGGCAAAAGGGCGGGGCTACGTGCCTTCAACAACAATGACGTCAGACGGCCACGCCGTTCTTACGCAGGCGAAAGGGAGAAGCTGCCTCAGTGAAATACTGGCCGGTTTTTGCCGTTCCTATGGAAACCAGTAGGCGGGGCAAAGTCTGTTTTTCACTCGCACCGCCGTCACCTCAAATATGTCACTAGCTATTTATAAAGAACAATCGCCAGCATACACTGGGAAAAGTGATGAACATTCAGTCAAAGGCACGCTGAGGAAAAATGTGGAGTTTTAAGGAAAGGGAGGATCCTTATCTCTGTGCCAAGGCTGCTGCTAAATCTATTTCCATCCCCATAGATTATAAAGGGAAACATATTTACAGCTCGGCTCAGGCCAGAACAACTGTAACAAGATGTTTTAACCACAGTACACTCTTAAGCGATCACGCTGACAGGGTTTTTATTGACCTGTCAATATACACTCACCGTCCAGTTTATTAGGAACACCTGTACACCTGCTCATTCAGGCAGTTCATTCTAATCAGCCAATCATGTGGCAGCAGCACAATGCGAAACATGCAGATACAGGTCAAGAGCTTCAGTTAATGTTCACATCAAACATCAGAATGAAGAAAAAGTGTGATCTCTGTGACTTTAACAGTGGCATGGATGTTGGTACCAGAAGGGCTGGTTTAAGTATTTCATGAACTTCTGATCTCCTGGGATTTTCACACACAACCGTCTCTAGAGTTTACACAGCTTGGTGCGAAAAACAAAAAAACATCCCGTGAGTGGATGAGCTGCAGGCTGAAACACCCTGGTGATGAGAGAGATCAAAGGAGAATGACCAGACAGGTTTGAGCTGACAGGAAGTCTATAGTAACTCAAATAGTCACTCTTTACAACAGTGGTGAGCAGAAAAGCATCTCAGTATGCACAACACATCGAACCTTGAAGTAGATGAGCTACAACAGCAGGAGACCACATCGGGTTCCACTCCTGTCAGCCAAGAACAAGAATTTGAGGCTATCAGGGGCACAGACTCACTGAAACTGGACAGTGGAAGATTCTTGTTCTTGGCTGACAGGAGTAGAACCCAATGTGGTCTTCTGCTGTTGTAGCCCATCCACCTCAAGGTTTGATGCTTTGTGCTTCTGAGATGCTTTTCTGCTCACCACAGTTGTAAAGAGTGACTAGTTGAGTTACTATATCTTTCCTGGGAGCTCTAACCAGTCTGGCCATTTTCCCCTGACCTCTCTTCTCAACAAGGCGTTTCATCCTGTAGCTCATCCTCTCACAGGATTTTTTTTTTTTTTTTTTTGCACCATTCTGTGTAAACTCTAGAGACTGTTGTTTGTGAAAATCCCAGGAGATCAGCAGTTTCTGAAATACTCAAACCAGCCTTTCTGTTACAAAACATCCATGCCATGGTTAAAGTCACAGAGATCCCACTTCTTATTCATTCTGATGTTTGATGTGAGCATTAACTGAAGTTCTTGACCTGTATCTGCATGACGTTTTTGCATTAGATAACAAAAAAGATAACTGCATGAATGTAGTTCATGTACAGGTGTTCCTAATAAAGTGGATGGTGAGTGTATTGTCTCACTTTGACTCTTGTCCATTCTAGTATGGTGTAAAAGACCTAAAGTAAAGAAAAGTTATAGTAAATGTGTAGGTATGGCAAAAAACTATTTACTATACCTAACTAGGCAGTTAAAGAGGTAATGTAGTTTTAATGCCATCATTCATTCATTCATTCATTCATTCATTCATTCATTCACTCTTTTATCTTCAGTAACCACTTTATCCTAATCACGGTGGCAGTGGATCCAGAGCCTATCCCAGGAGTGCTGGGTGTAGATAGGATGTAGCCAATCCCACCAATCCACCTAGTGGCTTGTTTTTTGGAAGAATCCACAGAACCCGGAGGAAACCCATGTGGACACAGAGAGAACATGTACAGAAGCTCCACACAGACAGTTACTTGAACTCCAGATTGAACCGGAGACCTTGTGCTTTACAGTGTTCCTGTATATTTACTTTATTAACATTTACATAATCATATTCAAATATTTAAAAATTCTGAGTGTAAAAACAATTCTGTAAAGCAGTCACAGATGTGTCAGCTGAATATGAGTGTGTGTGTGCATCTGTTCGTATCTGTGTTCACATTTGTCATACACTCATAGAAAAAGCCTTGAAGAGTTCTTGACATAGTTAAGGCTTCTTAGCCTACTTTGTGAGGGTCTTGGAACACTCTCTGATAGGGAAACAGTCAGTTTTGGGGTTTTAAATAGAATCTTTCCCTAGAGGACCAGGCAAAAAACACTTAAGGGTTCTAGATTTAACATTCTGTGTACAATTAATTTCATGGCACATGTGTTCTTTAAGGTTACAATTTTTTCTCTTTGTTATTGTACTATTATATATCAAGATTATTTTGTTTGTCCTCACACTGTACTTTACAGTATATCTAGTGTGTGTAGCATTTCTTCTAGCACTTGGTTTAGCCCTTGCGTTCAGTTCTTTCTGTCTTCTCCACAACAGTCTTGCACCTGCTTCTAGTTAATTTGTGGAAGCTGAGCTCTGCAATACTCAACTCCTTTAAAAGTTAAGTGTTTGGATTGTAAGATCGCTTGAAAGTCACCCTTAATCAAGTGGTATTAACATAATGGTGAAAGTGTGATGAATATCCATAAATAACCAGTGAATATCTCCAATCATTGCCCATAAAGGAGCAAGAATAATTTAAGCTACCTAAAATAAAGCCTCAAATTTACACACACACAATTCTCCTAGATATCAGTAACATGTCAACTGTGGTATTGACCTGACTATGTTAACCTATGTCATTGTATTATGACAGTTCTGGAGGCAGCCCATAAAATAGCTGATGTAGATCGCTGGTAAGATATTCAAATGCATGTGATGATTCATGAGTAGTCACCTGTACATGTTTTGTCTCTGCTATCACCTCATGATTGGCTTCTCTTACTCATCTCTTTCAGAGGTTTTTTAAGTTTCACCTCTTTGTCATTAGCACACAACACATATTCATTTGTCTGTTGCCTGGTCATGCATGTATGCTAATTACTTTACTCATCATCACCCTTATTCATGAAGTATTCATCCTGTCATATCGGATATTTCTCAGCAAACCCTACTGAGATGTGTTAATTAAAAGATTATGTTACTTTAGGCATCTTGGTTGAAGATTAATCTGAATGAGTCATAGCAGTAGTATAGAAGCTGTTGGCATTACTGTGAGCAGAGAGTCTGCCTTTACTGCAGGACATGACTCTTATATGGACAATAGCTATATTTAGGCTCCGTGCACTTTAATATTAAACTTTCAGTTAGGATATGACCAGTTTTTACCAAGATGTGGCCCAAGTTGTTTCACCATTTGATTAAACTTAGATTTCTCCAAACAAGGCTATATAGAAATGCCATGATTTTAACAAGATCTTGTAAAAATGAATTCTTAAAGATAATTTTGGGTAGACACCAAGACACACATGTGCGCGCACGTACCCTAGGTGATCCTAGTACACCCTATGTACTGGTGATCTTTTAGAGCTTAAATATTTCCAAACAAATGGTTATAACTGATAGATAAAAGGCTTTGTCATGCTAAATCAGAGTTTGTCTGTAAGAGAGACACACATACATTATCCAGCCGCAGAGGTGAAGGATGCCTAAGAATGTGAGCAATTTGAAAAAGGCCTGTTTGGCAGTGCAACAGATAAGATATGCAGCACTCCTACACCTGCCCCTCCCTACTCAAGCACATGCTCACAGAGAAGAAAGTGATTATAAAACTTAACTTGTATGGAAACTACTAAATCACTGCCACAGAAAAGCTTGTAGAAGCCTCATCAAGATATTTCCATGGAATCATCCACAAGAGTAAATCACTCCGCGATCAAATGACAGTTAACTCAGTGGTTGTATCTGAGGGCTTTTTTTTTTTTAAATAAAAGAATCAAAAGTGGAAATATAAATATTTTGCCCCAGTAATCGTATCATGTATTCTTGACCATGTTCTTGATCATGTTTTGTAATTAAAATTTTTTTAATGCTTCATGCAGCCTTTTAATTGTTTTTCCTGGTTAGAAATGATTTTCCTGGTTACAGTGTTGTCATCAGCAAGATGTCAAGACCAAGTACACACGCGACACAAAGCAGCTAGATTTGCGAACAGGTTCTCTTTAACCACGTTGGGAATTTCTGTCATTTTCTTTGTCATTGCGCACATATCTCTTTACTTTTGATAATAATAATAATACTACATACTTCTGTAGAGCAGCACCTCTGTAGATGTTACTGAGCCAGGACATGAGTACTAATAAAGTGTGTGTGTGTGTGTGTGTGTGTGTGTGTAGGCAGGGGGGGTTATATTGTGTGATACACAATATAATCATCACACACTTTTTTAGACAAACTCTTTCACCTGGAATAAGACCAAACATAATGAGCTATTGTTTGACAAACTGAATAAAGTTTGTTACAACACAATGCCAAGGTAACTACATGCTGCTTTTAAGCTCCTCTCAGCTAAGCCTCTGTGAGTGAGTGATTCACTGCAACAGAAATATGTACCAACCTTTTTCTGTTACAGTTTCATGGAATAGTGTAAAACGGAACAGTCACTTTCTTCTTGACTCATGATTTTCATTTAAAGGTGTACTCTGTTATTTTGCATCTTACTGAAAACCCTCAAATTTAGAAACCTTTCAAGACTTTAGAATTATAAGCTTCTATCTGACTGATTTTTAACAAAAGGAGTTATAGATGTTATATAAACGTCAAAGCTTTATGTCTCAGTATTTTATATTTTATTTCTAACAGCTCATTCACAGGGACTTGACATTCACATAATCTAATTATAAGGCTAATAATAAAGAGACATTTAATAACACTTATGGAAGGAGTCACCAGTGTCATTGTTTTTTAAAGGTCAGTAGGTTTTTCTTTGAGCTTTGCCATTTCTCAGTAACATGACAAGTTTTTTTTTTTGTTTTCTTAACTGAGAGAGAGAGAGAGAAAAGACAGACTGGTGAGGGAATGAGAATTATTAGAAATGAGAACATAACAGGAGCTAACTTGTCTCACAGATGTTCCATGACATTTTAAGTAACTATAAAATGTTACAAATCATGACACATCTTTCATTATTAAATTAAAAATTGTAATTGTTGGCAAATTGTTGCAAGAGGAATAAAACACTTCAGGACATGCTGTTATTGGAGTGGTCGCATCAGACTATGCCAGGGTTGATTTTATCCTATAACAGCATGCCGCCAGATGTTGTATTCCTTACATATTGTAATAGATGCTACCAGTTGATCAGAGCTTTTAAGGCCGAAAAAGACAGCAATGAATAAAATCATTCTTTCTTCTGGATAAAGAATAGACATTTTTACTGCATCACAGTAGCTACATAGCTCAGATAAAACAAAGAATGGATTCAGACATGAATCTGTGTTCTTGGTTCTAATGGTGACGAGACTTTCTCCTGACAAAATAGTCAACATATAAGCAAGCTGAGCCATCACAAACAACCAGACAGCACTACATTCATGTCCAAAATAAAATTTTCCAGTAACTAGCTGTCCTTTGAGAACTCAGGTCTTCTAAAAAAAAATAAATAAATAAAACAATAATCTTAAATGTATTTGCACCAACAGATGTTTGTAACTTTAAAAAGCTGCTTAAGTGAGGCTGTCACTAACATCTTGAATGCAGATGTTGACAGACTTTCACTGAAGGCTTGAAGGCTTTAGTGGATGCCTTTAACCCAATCAATCTTTATATGAGAGGAGTAAAAGGGTTACATAACCCACACTCCCCAGATCTGAGCTAGATGTAGGAAATAGTACTTTTGAGTAAGCTACATGAGAAAAGGTGGACCAAGCGCTGTAATATTTCTAGTACACTTTTGGAATAAGAAGAGCCGGTGCCATAAAAACAGGCACTAAGATAAACCACCAAAGTAATGTGTGGAGGTTTTAATAGGAACCTGTGCAGGTTGTGAGGGATGTGATGTGGAATGCTGTACAGGATTCCTCAGCTGGGGCGTGTGTTTGTATGTGTGTGTGTGTGTGTGTGTGTGTGTGTGTGTGCGTGTGTGATTAATGCTGTCAGAGCGGTCGGTGCGTCCTAGGGCGCCACATTCTCTCAGCTCTCCCACGTCTCCTCAGCATGTTACCAGACTCGACCTGCCGGCTCATCAGCCAGTCATCTGCCTACCAAACATTCCTCAGTCTTAAAGCTTAAAGAAAACAAGAATAATAAGGAAAGCATAATTGGCCTTCATGTATAATTGGCCTTCACCCTTCCTCTGCTCTCCTGCACTTACAAAAGTGGTCAGATGATTCTGAGTCACAAAAAGACACAAAACACCAAAATCCCCAAAGAGCTGTGGTCACAGTCTGTGACAGGACATGTTCAACTAGGCATGATGAGAATTTCAATGGAGTCCATTGTGGTGTTACTGTTTACGGACGGCAGAGAATAAAATAAGACCCACATCTATGTAGTTTTAAGACACTGTCAGCACTGACAATATGCACTGACTGAAACAAGCATTGCTTGGTGAACATCTTGTATTTTCTCTGGATGACTTAAATGTGTTTTTACATCATCATGTGTGGCCTTACTGAACAGTCAGGAGTAAGACACTGAAATAATGGGGAAGCAGCCTTTGGTTTTATGCTAGGAAGCACTTCCCCTTGTTATTCAGTTCCTCTCCATTATTTAAAAATAGCTTAAGATATACAATATGATTAAAGTCATTATTATGACCTTCACTTCTCATTTGCATTTATTTGTCCTTCATACTACATTTATGTTACTTATGTTATATCCTTTTATTATGTTGTTAAAGTTATTTAAGTTCTTCCTGTTTAGCTTGTCTTTAAGCACGTTATATAGAACTTACAGCTGCCATTTAAAACTATCAAAAAGTTTAAGTAATTAAGTTTAATACTTAAAAGCATCTTAATTATGGAAATATATTCATTATGACTTAAATCAGTTTGAGGAATGATGCTGGATTCCTTTTCCTTGTGTACACCACTGATCAGTAATAACTGAGCTGCTCGGTTTCTGTGTCATTTTGGTGTGACAAGGTGGAACTTTGGCTAGATTAGAGGCCAGTGAGCACACTGCAGAATGGCCCAAAATTACTGAGGATCTGAACTTGTCACCAAGAAGTGTCTGTGAAAAAGAAATCTGATAAGATATGAAACCAGATCAGCTGCTTCCACATTCATAGACTTGTCATGAGTGAAATATAACATACTGACACAAATGATACATAATGCGCTTGCATGAATCAAACTCGAATTTGATTACATATGAACTCAGGAGAGATTCTGGAGACACTTGGGGACCTCCTGAAACCTGAGAGCCTGGGCCAGTACATGATACGTCCTGTCTCTGGTTTCCATAGTTACTTGTCTAAAACAGCCACTCTTTGTTCTGATATTGTGTGTGTATACCTGTACAGATAGTTTTATGTTACTTTGAAGTATAGTAACATATAGTACTATGTTAAAGGAATTCAATTTTGAGGTCCATTGTGCTAGTCCTTATTGCTATGTCACACCCACACACACACATGCCTGTGCTTTAGGCTTCTATTCATACATGTACCTTATTCATCTAAACAGTTGATAAAAGCTTTTGACTTGAATACTACCACTACTACTACTACCACTAATAATAATAATAATAATAATAATAATAATAATAATAATGATGTTTTTACAAATTACTTTTACTTGCCTTCTATCTTTTACAGATATACAATCTGTACAATGATTTTTTTTTCTTCCTTTTTTCCCCTTTGTTAAACTTTAAAAATCACAGACACTGTAAACTTGGCTTTGTCAGTACAAGTTTGACTGGAGTGCCTGTATCACTCTATCACTCTACTTCCAGCAGTGTGTGTGAGCAGTACTGGAACCAGACAAGGGTGTTTGCTGACTTTTAACCCACGTCTGCCATCTAGTGCACAAAAACAATTCAACCAGTCTTCCCATTGTACATAAAAATATATAGAGTGTACTATGCAGTATCTTAGAAACACTAAACCTGTTATATAAATTCTGTCTGTGATATTTTTATGTGTTCATTGCATCAGTGTGTCAGTAGAAAATAGCACAATATAAAAATTTAAAATAAACTTAAATGTACAGTATTGTGCAAAATTGTTAGGTACAGGTAAAGAAAACCTGTGAATCAGAGATGCTTTCAGAATAATAAACAGAAAGGTTTTTATATATCACATAAATCACTATGCATTGTAGTAAACCATTAAAAAAAGGAATCAATATTTGATGTGATAACCTTTTTCCATTTAAAACTGTACAGTTACTGGTACAGTTGTTCTGCAGTCTGTCTCATATTCTTCTGCTTTTCAGGTAATCCCAGACAGTCTTCATTTATGTTTTTAAAATTGATCTATTAGGATGCCACGGCATGAGCATATCCACGTCATGGCCCCAGAATTACTGTCTCTGAGGAGCTTCACGTGCTATATGGGTTTCCCTTGGATTATCTGGTTTCCTCCCACCTCTCAAAAACATGCCAGGGGGTGGACTGGCTATGCTAAATTGCCCCTAGGTTTGAATCTAGTTATGAGTGTGTGTGCATGGTGCTTTGCATTGAACGGGCATCCCATCCAGGGTGTATTCCCACCGTGCGCCCACTGTTCCTCGGATACACTCTGGATCCACCATTACCTTGACCCGAATAAAACAGTTACTGAAGTGGAATGAATGATGAGGAGGCCCATTACGTAATATTTTCCTTTCTTTAAAGACATAATTGTTAAAATGTTAAACCTACAAATAGCATTTCAGAACTGATGCAAAAGCAAGAAGAATTAACTATGAGTGGATTTCCTTCCTAACACACAACAGTGTACCTAAAAGAACTGATAGAGTTTTAAAGGCAAAGGGTGAGCACATGAAATATAATTTGATTTAGTTCTTTACTTAGTACTGCACTTTATGTTTTTTTTTATGCATATAGAAAATGCTTTAGTACATTACAAAAATACATTATATTACAAACAGTAGTTTAATGCTAATGTACCTGAGTTGCTTTATGAACATTGTCTGGGAACCTTGCTGAGAGGATCTTGACAACAAGGCTTGATCCTCAATAAAAGTTAATAGGTGCAGGTAAGAGTCTGTGTACTGACATACAGCATAGAAAGCTGGGCTCACAGATTTGTGACAGCACCTGGTGCATTGCACCCCTCCACTCTATATGTCCAATTAATTGTAATTGTATAATTGTAGTAACAGCACTAACCCTGACAACGCAAGATAAAGCCTGTGTGTGGAAGTGATATGGATTTTTCCACCATTGGACTTACTACTGTATCTTCCAGAAGAGGGCAGGCCTATAATATAGGGCTGTGGCTACCGTCATTTAACTTATTAACATATTACCGTGCCTGTGAGTGACAGATGGTAATGTGTATACTACAGGGACCATGATTAATGTGGATACTACAGGTACCCATGTCAATGTCAAAACTGATTTGACACAAAACAAAACCTTCTTTGCATTGCTCTTATGTCATATTACCTGTCAGTGAAAAACAGCATGGCATTGTTTTTTTTAAAGAATTAAATGCAGAATTGGATTAGAAGTGAATGTAATTGCCTGTTCAATTCAATTTTATTTGTATAGCGCTTTTAACAATGGACCTTGTCACAAAGCAGCTTTACAGAACTACATACACTCAAATTAAATTAAACCAAAATAAATTGTAAATATGTTAATTTATCCCTAATGAGCAAGCCAGAGGTGACAGTGACAAGGAAAAACTCCCTGAGACGATATGAGAAAGAAACCTTGAGAGGAACCAAACTCAAAAGGGAACCCATCCTCATCTGAGTGCTAACAGATAGTGCAATTATAAATAAATCCCTTCTGTGACTGTGTACTATATGGACAAATAGTGCAATTGTGCAACCAGTAAATTCATGACTGTTTTCACATGAAGTCCTGTTTGTTAAACTTATCCACTGTCCACTGATGGATTCCTGAGTGCAGAGCTGCTCATGGCAACTGTAGCTCCAAAGCCACCACAGCAATCTCAGTACCAAGCCATCACAGTACAACTCCCCATATGAGATCACCAAGATATCCCCACGGCCCCCAAATGGCACCATCCCCAGCTGTCCCAATGCTGTTCCCTCAGGGCTTTGTGGTTGTGCAACACAGACACTGTCAGAGATTTTTATTTTTTTTTTGCAGACCATTTAGGACTAGCATTTAGCAGGATATCTGATGAAGCGTGGTAACCAGAGCACCCCTTTTTCTCAAAATAGAAGTTCCCAGTCCTAATGTTTTAGACTCCAAGTTTGGCTCAGTTTTGTTCTTTCCTAATTTTAACAGACTTGACCCAACTCAAAAGAGCTGTTAATTCAGCCAGGCATGTTACGATTACAGAAAGTTGCAAAACAACTTTGTTGAGTGAGAACCTCCCAAGCATTATTGTCCAATCTTATCCACAATGGGGCTTATGTGGCTGCAGGCTTTCATTCCAACAAATCAGGAACCACACGTGACCACTGCAGGCTTTTATTCCAAAAATCAGGAACCACACGTGACCACTGCAGGCTTTTATTCCAACAAATCAGGAACCACACGTGACCCAGATCAACCGTGGAATCAGGTGTGGCTCCTGATTGGATGGAATGAAGACCTGTAGCCACAATAGCCCTTTGTGGATAAGACTAACCAACACTCCTCTAGAGCATTTGGATGCTTCCAATATGTGCACAGGCACTGCAAGCCAGGTGAACATCTCCCAGGATGGAAAAATGGCCATAAGCTAACTGAAGGACCATCTACAATGTTGGGCACAGGACAGAACGAGATTGGGGCTAATGCGTTGGGAACCATTGTTTATTGAAAATCTCATCTGACAACCCCACATTTCACCACCAGGGGTCACCATCCCCAGATTATTAATTAATTAATCCTCTGATTAATTAATACTAATTAACATCACCTTTGCAATCAGTGCTCATTATCCACTGTGTCCTCACATGGTGACGTTTTAGCTATGCTAAATTGTCACCAAGTGTGTCTGAGATTCATCCATTCATTCAGTAACTGCTGGCCAGTAACATGGCCATCAGTTTTAGTATAACATTTCATATTAATAGTGCACTACAGATTAGCTAGTTCCCTGGTGACAGTACACTACTTGTACTAAAAGTACACAAAGTACACATTTGAGATGCCTTTCGTCTTCCTCCTCTGTTGTGAGGCTCTAGTTGTAAGATTTCCACTACACCTGCACAAGTCCTGTCCTCAGTGATAGATCCTGAGTGAACCCAGACACACTCATCTGGTATTTATAGTTAGGCTTATAGCAAAGCTATAATTTTGCATGCTCCCTTATCAGTGCTAGCCAAACATATGTGTCATGCTTTCTTGATCTCGGTTGCCTTGTCTATGCACATGAATTCATCTCAGCTGTGTCAAAACCACACTAGACAAGCTGAGCGGGAAAAATGCATTGTCTTCCTCTGTTTACCAAGCTGGAGGGTTTCACCCAAAAGTAATCCAACAACTGTATTATGATGGGTGCTGTAGATAAGCTAAGGTGCATCATAACCAAAGCCATCCCCAAAGTCATTTCCCACCTTTGACTTGTACAGTTTTTCCTGTTAATGTCCTGCCCATTCACTGAGACAGATGAGCCAGAGTTGAAAAGTTGATTTGGCAGTTTTCCGGGACAAGACCTAGTAACACTGTTTGTAATGTGATGACATTTTAGGATGCGTTTGTCCTGCGATTTGCTTTAGGTTTAAAAGGTTAGGTTTAAAAACGCAACCCAAGCAAAAGCTAGTGGACCAGCAAAAACATCTTCAGCTTCCAGAAAATGGCTGGAAATTCAACAGATTCCAAAACTAAGAAACTTCTAGCAGTCAGAGCAAAAGGACTATTCAGGAATCAATCAAATTTACCAAGACAAATAAAGAGCACAGGATTATGAAACGACAGGGTTGAAAACATTGTTGAGCAGTGTCATGATTATCCAGAATATGTTTTGACACAGATTAACGAGGGAGCAAAAGTAAGAATGAAAGGGAAAATGAAAAGTAGGAATGAGGGGAAGGAAGGAGAGACTGATTGAGGGGTGAGAGAGGAAGGATGTGAAAAAAAAGTGAAAAGGTTAGTCGCTGGATGTCCCTTCTTCCTCTGGTACTGTCTGTACTGTCTAACAGTAAGTTGTAGGAAAACAGTAATACCATTTACAAATGGAAAATAAAACTAGTAAGAGCACAGGTTCTGATTGACTTGACCACAATCCCAGATAAACCTAAACAAGTCATCCTTTTTTCAGGAAGATGTTTCAGCTGCACTTTTCTCTCTTATATCCTTGTATAAATTAACAAATCTATAAAGCTTTTGGTTACTGATATTCCAAATAACAGGTCTCTGAGTGTTGAGTGACCATGGCCATTAGAAACATGTGCACTACACACTCTGATGTGTGAAATTTCAATCCACTCACTTCAGGTGCTGAATAATGTAATAAGAAATGATTCCTATAAAGAAATAAAGAAGTATATAATTTATTCCACTTTACAGATATGCAAGACTTGCATTTACTGTTATTTTGCCTTGTATTGATTCATCAGTTAAACACTGCATCACATCACCTTCAAGTAGGTGCACACTCTTTCTGCTCATTTGTGGTAATGGACATTATGAATAACTAATTCTATTTTTAACAGTCCTGTTCAATGGAATCCAGCCGTGCAGAGTTTAACTGATTTATTTGACTCTACATGTGGGATCAAACCCTGGTCCGAGGGCCTGCAATGCATTAATTTGATGTTCATTATCATATTGTTCAGTGTTCTTGAAATGATACTGTAGCATTGCTGCACTTGAGCATGTACTCATTTGCATACCTGTGAGCCCCCACAGCGTCCTCGTTATTTTATTTTTTTTTATATCTTTGTTTGGTTAGATTGAGTGTTATCTGCTAACATATGAATTTGATGGGTGTTGGTCTGTTGTATCATGTTTAGTTTTATTCAATGTTTTGAAGAAACCTGGTGGGTTTTGCCCTTATGTAGCCTATTATGTTGATAACCAAGTACATGTTTGTTCTGTGAGTGTGTTTGCTAATAAAAGAGCAAGTGCATTGTTTTTACACTGCTTCCTGGTCAAGCTTTTTTCATTGCTGACCACACAATACACACATTTCCACTGTATTTAGCTGGTCTTTCAGGTTGGTCAAACCAGGATCATGAGAGGACCAGCAAATCTTTGCTCATATTGATGTTTTTTTTTTTTTTAAATCAGGGAAGTAGCATTTGTGTAATAGCCTAATTATAGGCTATTCAGGAACATATCATTTACACTTCAGTTTAATTACTAATACATAATATACAGTATAATCATCTAATCTTTGATATTCAGTGTTTGAGGAGCACACACAAACAATGGTCAGAAAAGCAACTATACAAATAACTTATTCAAGAGTTAATGAGCAGAGACAAAATCCATACATCCGTTCTCTGTACCGCTTATCCTACACAGGGTCGCGGGGAGCCTGGAGCCTATCCCAAGGAACTCTGGGCACAAGACAGGGGACACTCTGGACAGGGGGGCCAACCCATTGCAGGGCACAATCTCACACACACACAGTTTGGAAATGCCAGTCAGCCTACAGCACATGTCTTTGGACTGGAGGAGGAAACCGGAGTACCCAGAGGAAAGCAGGGGAGAACAAACTCCGCACAGTATCAACATGAAGGGTGGGATTCGAACCCCAAACCCAGAGGTGTGAGGCAGCAGCCACCATGCCCCCCAGTAAGAGTAAGAGTAAAATGTTGTTGTTGTTTGTTTTTTTTTTGGCTCTATAACACTGTAAGAAGTGTTTAATTACTGAAGGTGGAAAACACTATAGCCTAGATGTTCCTGTTGATACTGAATCAACATTAACAGTGCACACAGATATTTGGCTGTGTAGCCTGCACAGCATTCTGCTGTCTGTCATTAACCAGAGACAGACATGAGGTTTTGTCAGTGTCTGGACATTCAGACCTACAGAAAAGGTTCATTAGTGCTCAGCGTTGGTGTTTCATTATGCAGGGGTTATTTAGCGGAACCTCCCGCCTCTGCTGTGTGCAGGGAGGAGAGAAAAGAGAAGAGAAGTGCAGAGGAGTGAAGAGGCGGAACAGCAGCAGCGCGCACACACACACACACACACGCGCGCGCACACACACACTTGCTTCAGGCATGACAGCGCCGTTCAGCTTTCCGCTGACATTTCTGTCGCTTACTTACTAATGACCTTTGAACCTGGTTTCATAACGTCAGCAACGACTTTTGGGGAGGACAGCGTTCATTAATAAGGTAGGATTTTTTTTTATTATTTTTTTTTTTGAAAACGCGTCTTCTTCTGTTTTAGGGTTTTGTTTTTTTTTTAATTAAAACTAAAATAGCCTCACTTGCTTGTGTTACTTACTTTGTGGCTTCCCTCGTTATGAATAAGAAAATATGTGGTTTATGTTGGGTAGAAACCCCGCACACAGCAGCTAAATTGCCTGACCTCCAGGGTTAAAGGTTCGAGTCCCATCTCCACTCTGTGGGTGGTGGGAGTGGTTGTGTTCGCTGACATGCGTTGTAGGCATCCCTGAGTTGTCCTCTGTGTGGGATCGTACCCTGCAATGTACCAGTGCCCCCTGCCCTGCACCCCCAGCCCCTTGGATTATTGTTATTATTATTATTAGGCTCCCTGCAACCCTGCGTAGGATAAGCAGTAGGGTAAGCAGATGGATGGAATTGCTTGAGTGCTGCCAGCAGTGCTCCTGCCCGAGCTGGGAGGATCCTGAGCCAGGCTGGGATCTTCCCGTTAGATGAAGGAGGATACTGGCTCCTGTCCAGCATCATAACACTCTCATCCTACCACTCTGACAAGACGTGAGCTTATAGCCTTAACACACTCGACACAGCAAAAGCCCCAGGACAGAATTAACATCTACAGGGTTATATTAATATAGGGGTAGAATTGTTTCATATTTCCAAATGAATAGATTGGAAATGTAGGGATTCACAAAATCCACAAGTACATGTCAGGAGCTTCACAAAGATGAATTAAATTCAAAATTTGAATTCACATAAATTCAGATTTGCAAATATGCTTTGCAAAAAACTCTGCCTGGCATTCATTTGTGGATCTCTTAGCCTATAGTGTTCAATGATGACACAACTTGCTGTGTTGAATAAACTCTTAAAGTGTTAAGTACAGCCAGATATCTGTAAAATAAATGCCCTAGGTATTCACTCAGTACTGGGCAGTTTGTTGTTGTGCATGCTCCATGCAAAATCAATCTTATGAATGTCTTAATCAGATTAAGTCCCAGTATAAAATGAATGCCAGATCAGGGTGACTTTGGAAAGTATTTTTTAAGATTATACTGTATAAAAATGGCGTGGCTTAGATCAGTCATAAAGACTGTAGAGTTTAAAAGGTTTTTGACTTGTCCTTCTAGGGGAACCTGAACATATTCATCAGATAATCATTTTATGAGAGTTCCTTAGCAAAAGAGAGCCAAAACCAGAACCATATAAGCATGCTGATGCACAAAGTCAGATGCAGAAAGGGCAGGAGATGATTAGGAGATGGCAAATGTAACCTTTGACATTGTCAGTGAGATATCTATTGCTGAAAGCTTTGGTTATGCCACAGCAGGATATGTTTTCATATATCTCTCTTTTCATTTTATGGGTGCTCCTGTATTTTCTGTGTGTTGGTTGGAAGAGTGATATCTCCTACCCCCTATCAGCTAAATTATACTTAAGTGACTGTAAGTTTTGTCCAATATACAGAGAATTAGTGATAGTACGATCCACCGTACAACATGATATTGAATTTTGAACTCATATTGTTAATTTCAATGCTAACTTAAAGGGGTTGAATACAGACACGTCAGAGGTTATTTTGTCTGACATTTCAGGTCGAAGGTCAATGAGCTCTGATAGCTCTCTTAGTATTCAAAACAGTCAACACCATTTATAGCTCCATCAGTTGAGCCTTTTGACCTTGAAGTGCTGTAGGATGAGTAGATTTGATAAAATCAGATGCTATGTTCTGCATTGTAAATTGCTGTATCATAAAACTCCAGGGTGAGGTTTTGAATACTTCTTTCTGGAGGATGATGTGTTTTGAAGGTCCCAGTTTTGGAATTTGGAAGGTTCCCCAATTTGGAAGGCATATAACCACTTTGGAGTAAGACCGGGTTGTCTGATTTTTTTTTTTGATTGGCTCACTAGCTAAAACAGAAGAAAACCATTTGGCTAATGCAAGCTGGGGACTGTAGGGGAAAAGCACTTACTATCAGTGAAGGGCCTTCTGGTTATGCAGGGCATGCACATGTATAGGAGCCCGGTAGCTTTGGGGGTCCAAATGTGGGACAACTTAAATAGCAGTAACATTCCACAGGTCAGTACACTCTATACCACATATCTCAGTGTGCTGTTTTTCACCAAGAATGTGTTTAGATTGCTTAATCCCTGTTAAGTCATTTCATTAATAGCTTAGGCCAGTTGTTTTGGTCACTGGCTGTATGACTATGATTTAATGTGCTCTGCTAGTAGGCTAATTAATATTTCCTTATTTACCTAACTGGTGAATGAACATGTTGTAGAAACGTACGCTATAGTATATAAATTACAGTACATAATGTTTGGGATTATTAAATAGTAATATTGACTGTAGAAGCATTTTGCTTGCAGATTAATCTAAAATTGGCAAGATCATACAATGACCTGTACAAGCGTGAGAGGAGTGGCACTTAGTGTCAACAATGCCATAATAAAGAGAAGTGTGTGAGTTCTGTCAGAGTGAAGCTAAGTAGCTAATGTTAGCTCAACGTTTTAAGATGTTAACTAGTTATCAGTCATCTGGCTTGTGTTTTTTGATTAGTCATTGATTATGTCAGTCTCAGCCAGCACAATCCGAATGTACATCTTCAGCAAGGGGAATTTCTGTCCTGTATTATTCTGCTTGTGAATATTAGTTGGAAACCAATCCAACTACCAATAAAGCCAAACTTGCAGTTATTTTTAAATCATTTAAAATGTGTAATTTGTGTGTAATGTGTAATTTGTTGTCTCACAGTATTGTTCTTTGCACCCATCATGTGTCCTGACTGTGAAAATAATAAAATTCTAAAGTTTACATTCTTATTCTTATTCTCATTCTATTAATCTATTCTATTAATCTATTAATTATATCTTATTCTATTATTCTTTTATTCTAAACAGATTATTAAACAGGTTATCCACCCTGCTTACTTGAATAGTAACTTCATTTGGATTGGCCTCTACTGGTTTACTGTTCACTGTTTAGGTGTGAACTTGTATGTTTCTTGTATGCCAATTGTGGTTATTAGTTGAATTATTAATGGGTTATTAAGGTGCATATATAAACATACTATGCTGAAATTATTTTCTTTGCATATCCTAGCTGTTAGGAAGTTGGGGTCAGAGCACAGGGTTAGATATGATATGACACCCCTGATGCAGAAAGGGTTTAGGGCATTTCTCAAGGGTCCAACATTGGCAGCTTGGTGGTTTTGGGGCTCACAAGCTTCTAAGTAGTAGCTCAGTGCCTTAACCGCTGATCCACCATTGCCCCTGATATTAGTGAACATAAACATGAACAAATTTGTGAATTGCACCCAAATGCTGAGATGCAATACTGCATTACAGAAAACTACAAGACACTGACAAATGTAACATTAAACGCTAGCTGTAGCTCACAATGCATCTTTTAAATAAAAATAAAATCAGTATTCTTAGGCATTTTCAGTTTCATCTTGTAGTTAGACTTTGGTTCTCATACAGATTATTTAAATGTGTGTATACTGTATAATATCTTATATACACATATGTTTATGCCATGCAATGTGTTTAATACTGGTATCTCATTTGTGCAACCCCTATCATGCTGGGTGTATTAGTAGCAGCTGTGAACTCTTTGAAGCTCTCTACATTACTACTGGAACGTTAGAGCCATTGTAAATAAGGCAACACTGATGAAGTCCATATTCTATATGCAGAGTTCAGAAATGAGACGCTACATGATGTCCTTTTAAAATGATTCTATTCCAGTTTGCTCCTCCTGGAGGAACTGTCATGCGTGTGACTTTGGTATGTGTATAGGTGTGTGTAGTACAAGTGCACCTCCTCCCACACAGAAACTAAAGAGATAAGAGATGACCAGGGGCTAAGAATGTGTAAAGTAAACACTACCGTGTGCACTCACATGCTGTTTTAGTGGTATCTATTCATTCAGTTATTTACCTTCCCAGCAGCTCAGTCTGTATGTTCACGCACAGTGTGTGACATAACACTGTCTACACCAATAAGGAACTCGGTCCAGGGCGAGGAATTGGTTAAAAAATAATGTTAAGTCAACTGTGATTGTTTTTATGAAAAGTGTTGGCTGTGTTTCATGAAAGTATTGTGTGTTCAGTGATAAGAGCAGTAGGTTCTGTGAAAGAGAGCAGATGTAGGTCCTGGGCGCTATTCAGACACACCAGATGGGAGTTATTTGGTAAATGGGACTTGCCTTCTCTTGTGATATATCATGGTCACCTTTTTTCTTGTGCTGTCTCAACCAGACACATAAACACACGAAAGCTGTTTTGTCCTCTCGATTCAGGAAGTGCTCTTATCTATAGCAGTGTTAGCTATAAGCATCCTGTATGACTGTATAGGAACCTGTAAGCACACAGCACCTTGCTCATAAAATGAAGCACAGAACTGACCTCCATTTGTCCTCTGTGTGGTTAACTAAAGCCAATGATTTATCCTTTCTGTGATAGTAGAAAAGCTTAGACATCAGAATTTATACGTAGCTGATTTTGTTCAGCTCACTGACCCTGAAAAAGTGTTGCTGATCTTCCGCTGTCCATCAGTTTGTCTTTCTCACACTGTCTTGTTTCTCCTGCCCTGTTTGTTTTCTCTTTCCCCTGATGGCACTTTATCTGTGATTTACTCTTCTGCCATGACACTTTCTGTCTGCCAGACACACACACACACATTAACACTTAGAGGGAAATTTGGCAGGTCTGTCCTCATTGTGTGAGGGATGAGAGAAGGCAAAGAGGAAAAGGTTTAATTATACAGATGTTCTGGGTGAAGAAGGTGGCGAGCCAGATTATGAGGCTCCTCTTCCTGCTTGATAAACTGCCAAATGGCCAAAATCAGTAGGCTGGTAGAAGTCCTGCTGAGAGATTATGTTTTTGTGTGTTATAACTGGGGATGGAGCTTATAAGAGTTTTCTTAAAAGAGTAGTTTGTAATTTAAGAGCCTTCTGCTCTGCTGTTCATAAAGTGTACCATGTGAACAAAATGTATAGCTCCAGTACGTCAAAGATACCTGGATGATACTCATGCAGAATTTCCTGCATCAGAGCTTTCTTTATGGTGTCTTTCATCCCATAATTCAATGCAGATATTTCATTTTCAAAATTGTTCAGTTGAGCATAATGGGCTGTGCTCGCTGGGTAAGAAGGATGGCATGTCTGCCCTGTCAATCAAAATAACACTAGTCCATTGTGAATTTCAGTGAAGGTGTGTTTGGCAGCACTGTGACTTTGAATGAGCAGGAGGTTGAAAAAACAAAACATCATGATCATCATGATCATCATCATCACCATCAACATCATGTCTAGTTATTTTGGCTATGTTTCTCAAGAAGTTTCCCATGTTCCTTACATGGGAATTAAGTGATAACCCAGAATCTAGGGTTGCACCAAAATCACAGAAACTATCAAGCCCCATGAGAAATAATTTTTTTTATGGTAGACTTCATTGTACCCAACAACACTTGCTCCGGCTTCATGTGTGTATTAGCACAAACCTCGCCCAGTTGATAGCATTCATGCGATAGGGAAGCCCTAACAAGAAAGTGGGATGAATAGTTTCATAAACAATGTAGGGGAAAATCTATGAATTGATTATAGTTTGTAATTATCTCAATTATGCAATTACCACATTTCCTAAAACATTTTAACTTAAGGCTGCCTAAATCAAGACAGTATTGTAAGAATTTAATAAATATACATAGAGTTTCTTACAAAATTGGTCAAAGAATTGTGAATGAGAATCATATCAATTCTAAGGAACAAACAAACAAAAAAAATTCCATCAAGAGTCATACAGTCTGAGGTAATTCTGCATCCACAAGTGAATTTGAATGACAGGCAGTCACATTATTGTGTAATACACCAAATGATTAATGCATACTATGAGGAATAAAATTTCAAACATTGACATGCCTTCATCTCCTCCAGACTGATCCCACCTCTTCTGTTAGGACATATGCTCTGGGAGCTGCCTTTAAAAAAATAAAAAACCCTTAGCAGCTCAGGGTGGAGCAAATTTCCAGGCTAGAAAAATGTAAACAGATACCTGGAGAATATCCAGCCAAATCCTTATGGAAATGTTGTAAATCAGTTTTTCTAAGAAATCGTTAAATTTATTACAGGTCTAGAAACACTTTTACAATTACAGGTCTTAGTAGAGACAGATCATTTTATGTAATTATTATGTGTGTTTAGTGTGATCTTTCACTCAAGTGTTCAATATATCATTATAATCAATATATGCTTGGTAATCTTTATTGTAATATAGCCTCTGCAATACACACTAAATGTCCAAATGTTTGTGGACACTTGACTGTCACACTCATATGTGGTTCTTCCCCAAACTGTTGCCACGACATTAGGAAGCACAGAATTGTATAGGATCACTTTGTATTCTGCATTACAATTTCCATTCACTGGAACTAAGGGTCCTAAACATGTTTCAGCATGACAGAAGGCTGTTACAGAGGGAAAGGGGTGACCAACTTTGGAATAGGATGTTCAACAAGCATATGGGTACGGTGGTCAGGTGTCCTCATACTTTTGGCTATATAGTGAATGGCAGAAAGGTGCAAAATGCAAACAAATCCTATTACTAGTGAGTATCCTGTATCCTGTTATTTTGCACGATTAAGGGGAAAAATTACATCAGAGTGTTTTCATATTCATATAACATGTGCAGAAATATTATATTTTTATAACCATTTATATTATACCAGAGAAGTGGTCAAGTTGCTGGCTTTAGTGACCTCATAGGCCAAATTCTCAGAAGGTTAGTGTATCACCCCATGCTACTGCTTCACCATGATTGTTTTTTGGTTCATTCATTGTTGTCTCATGCATGTTCGTGTCTAATGGAAACACTGAATTGAGCCGAGTTGGAAGCATTATGAGTAGCATTCAGTGATACACACACAGCACAATGACAGGAAACATGTGCTCTGACTTTCTCTTTTCTAATCTGAACCTTACTGTCTATGTGGACCTGACATTTCCAGAGAAAAGGGCATTATGGGTGGAGAATTAAGCCATAGATCTATTCGCTGAAATAATGCTGTTTGTAAATATTTGCCCTGAATGTCATTGACATATTTGGGAGAACTGTGAAGTGACACATGTATGTAGGTTATTGTTAATGTGTAATAGATGTTAGAGTCCTATAACTAATAAGTAATAATAATCTCAATATTACTAATACCAAAACTGAGATCATTGTAGGCGGTATGCAGTTTTTACTTCTATGCATTGTGTAGCTGCTCTTTTACAGGTATACATGATGACCCCAGGCCAATCATTAACACACATACACACATGCTTAGTTGAATATTATATACTTTTTCACTGTTTTTTTTTCTCAGCAGCCATGTCAACATTTTACCTAATGTTTCTTACAATTTTTAACACAGACTTGCACAGTTAATTAACCCAGAAAGACCACAAATGTGTCTGATAAGCCCTCATTCTGTCCCTTTAGTGTGTGTACTGGTGTATTCCTCTGGGGGAATTGGGGATCAGTGAATATCTGAAAATAAATGGTTACTAAAAATACCATACTCAAATGTGGATGCCCTGTGCTTGTTTTTTTTTTTTTTTCTTTTGCATTAATATGTGTGTGGGAGGTGTTGCCGCCTCACAGCTCCAGGGTCATGTGTGGGTTTCCTTTGATTATCTGTTTTTCTCTCACTTCCCAAAAACATGCCAGTAGGTGGATTGGCTACACTACATTGTCATTAGGTGTCAGTGTGTGTGTGTGTGTGTGTGTGTGTGTGAATGGTTCCCTGCAATGGACTCACATCTCGTCCGGAATGTATTCCTGCCTTGCGCCCTGTATTCTTGCGATAGACTTCAGATCCACCATGTCCCTGACCAGGATATAGCACCGTAGAAAAAATGTAATGGTTATGTTTGCGACATGAACTGCAACAACAGCTCTTGTTCTGAGTGTGCTTGTAAATCAGAATTGTGCTCATTAAACATCTTTGTGAGACAGGAGCCATCCACACCCACATCTCAGCTCGCAGTGACAGATGTTGCCAGCCCTCCAGCAACTTCATGAACACTTTTACTAGGGCCATAAGAATACCAGTAAAATCACAGTTGTGTACTCAGACCCTCTGCTACAACTTAGCAACACAAAACAACACACACACACACACACACACACACACACAGAAATGTCCACTGGAGGGCAATGTTGGTTTACCGATATTCCTGTTGTCTGAGTCTATTGGCCAAGATTTCTTCAGGACCTTTTCTTCTTATTTTGGTTTCAGAGAAAGAGGCAGATATATAGCTTTTTACTACGTAGTTGTTTGCCGTATATTTATTATAGAATCTCTATTCAGTTCTCGTTTTCTCAATACAGCTAGCATCTAGAGAAACTGCTTGAAGGGAAATGTTTAAGATTTTGAGTGAATAATCTACTGTCCTACAGGAAGATAAACAATTATTAGGAAGCGATAATTGTAAACTTGTTTGTAGATGAGTCTTGAATGTATACAACATTCCCTTTCCCAGGTGAAAGATACATAAGAAATGTATAAAGGACATATCATTGAGGGTTACTGCTAAAGGTACAGATTAGTACCTTTGTATAAAGTTAAAGCCAAATTCAATGGCTAATTCTGAAATGTGTCTCATGAGGAGCTAATTCCATTTATAGTCTGTGTAGTGTATTATGTTCAAACAGCCAAACTGGGAACTGTTGTAGATTCAGCCAAAATACATAGCTGTGGTGGCATCTTTTATATGTATGTTCCATTTATTCTTGAAGTCATATGTGACATGCACAGAATTCAGTCTTTGTGAATGAGTTTAATCTTCAATTTGGTTGAGGTGGAGGATGAGTTTGTGTCTAGTTCTGCACTAGACTTTACATTAAGTTGAAGAGAACTGAGACAGGAACAAGAGGGAGCAAAATAACCCTCTCAGATTTGATCTTCTCCAAAACACAAAACCAAGAGTGCTCTATATGACATAAAAATGAGACTTAAACCAAAAACCTGTCCGGTTGCTTCTTTCCTTACATAGCCTGAGGAGCGACTCTGAGAACTGATAAACACCAAGCTTAATAAGGCTCTGTAGTTCAGGGGGGAGCAGGAAACTTGGTGCGTCGCCACCAGGAAACCAGTGCATGGAAATAAACCAAGCAATAGTCTCTTTGTACTGCCTTCCTTGTTTACTGTTGTATGGTGGGGCTGGGCTATGCTGTTGAGGACTATTCTCAGGCAGAGGAGGGTCATGTGCTGAGAAGAATGGTTTCCCAAATGGTTTTCTGAGCTCTCAGAGAAATGCCTGCTTTTTGTCTGCTCATACAAGAATGAAGACATGTAAACTCTGCCCTGAATGAGATGGCAAGGAAACTTCTTTAGTTTGAGGTTTTCCCTTTCCGAAGCTCTTTATCTTTCTCCACATGCTCCCACACACACAGAATGAATATGACTAAAGGGGGTCAGGATGAAGCCTAAAGAAACAATGTGCATGATCTCATCGCAGGCCTGTGCTAGTTCCAAGCTCGTGCATCTCCAAAGCAAGCTTTTCTGTTGCACTCTCCCACACGCTTTCTTCATTCTCTTCACTCCTGCACTCCTGCTACCCCATCTAGTTCATCCCCCCTGAGCTTGCTGACAATCAACAGTCCTTCACCTCTTTCAATAGGAGGGTTAAAGTGAGCCCGACTGAGTGGTCCTTTTGTCGGGCTTTAATTACAGGCCCTGGACTGGGTTCGTTCAATGCTTTCAAGCTGGTTCTTGCTACACTGGGTGCTCTGGCCACAGGCCCAGGCATGAGTGCCCACTTCTACAGAACATATCTGCACTTTCTTGCACTAATTGTGCAGTTTCACTCTGAATCCGATGTAGCAAAAGACACTGGTCCTACAACATTTCAAATATATCCAAAAATCATAGACACACTCACATAAATTACATTCATATACAGCTACACATCCTGTCATGCTCATGCACTCTCACTGCTGCCACACACTTGCTTCCTTCGGCTCAGACGAGATGCCATCACGCGCACTTCCTGCCCTACTGCTGTGAGCTCACCCCAGGGATGGTGGCTAATAAGCGTCCCCACCCTCTTTTAATTGTTGGAAGGGATCAGAGGAATTCAGGCTGGGGGAGAGATTAGTCTGGCTGAGAGGTCAAGGACCCGCTCCCCTAGGGTTTGAGAGGCAAGTTAAACAGGGGTCAGGTTATAAATGAGAGGGAAATTAGACAGTGTCCTCTAGGGACCTGATATGGAACTCTCCAGGGATGAAGTAGGAATCTGTCTCCCTCTACATTGTGCTGATTTTACAGTACATGCTGTAGATCAGTTGCAGTTTAATAACTACTAAGGACTTAACATTGACACAGTAACTACTGCAGTGCATTTACAATGGGCCATGTCCAGAGTTGACTTAAGAGTAACTTGTGAGTATTTAATACAGTAATTGCACGCATAATATTCAGATCTCATTACTGCAGACTTGCATATGCATATTTACACACTATTTGGCAGAATTTTGCAAAAACAGAGACATGCCTCAGTTATGCATGGTTCTGACCTTGAAATTAAGTCTTTTTATTGTGCATGATATCGACTCAAGCCACAATATTTCTTCCTGACGTCCACGTTTTGGATAATATTAATGTATCCTTATACGCTATGGAATGCCATTTTAGAGCTATATTAAATATACAAATTATGACAATATGAAATAATTACACCACAAATCCCTGGAGAGATCGCAATTTTTTTTTTCTTTTTGGAAAAGCTTTTTCTTAATTATTCTGATAAAATTATGAACTAAATTTATTTAGTTCACTACTGCTACTACTATAGCTGTAGTAGACAACTGCACAGTTCTTTCAAGAAAACAATTTAAGTGTCCAGAGCCAATAGCCAAAAAAATAAACCAGGAAAACGTGTTTTTCTACCTTTTCAAGTTTAACGAGAGTATAGGTGTAATAATATTATCAGCCGTGCAGTCAGAAGCTGCAGTGGCAAACTCACCCCGATGGTGGATTTTTAAGTGATCCTACAGTAATGCACAGTAAACAATAAAAAAAAATTACTTTACAAAATTGTCTAATGGCTAACATTTTCTGTGTTCTGCTGCTCAAAGTACTGAACTGCACCGATCAGCAGAGAAAATTACAGGGAGCACACAATTTAGTACTTTGTGACACAAAATGAAAGCAAAAGAAAGCTTCCTGTGGCCTTAATTAATGCAGGGAAATTTGAGTTACATTTTCAGTGGTTGAAAATTTGCAGAATAATCAACACTAAGATTACATAACAATTATCCATAATATATTCACCATATACAGTATCTGGCTAATATTAGATGCTTATTAGAGTTCTTTTTATTTGTATATTATCTTATTTATCTAAACTGTGTTTTTATTTTATTTTCCCCAATTTTTTTGGATTGAAAGTCAAGGGCTTGACTTGTCATGCAGGGAGTGGCCTAGATGCTACTTAAAAATTTCCTGTAATGAGTGTGCTACAAAAAAAAGTAAACTTAAAGGCATGATGTACGCAACTAATTTCAGTAATCTGAATGGGCCACTCAGAAATGGCCCATGCAAGAAAATTAATCTAGCATAACATGACTCTGGTGATGTACTTGTTAAAATTAAAAAAAAAAAAAAAAAACATTATTTCTCTCTCTAAAAAAAAATAAACACTGTATTGATATATCTCAGGATCTTAGTATCAATCTTAGGATCTTAGTGTCTGCCCATCCATAATTTAGGAACCTGTTTGAGTCTCTGTTCTGCGTGCTCAGTGAGTGATTGTACCAAAATACTCAGTTTCCTCTAGGCAGGAAATGAGCATTATGGAATTGCCTGACCCAAATACACAAAAATCCCATTGCCCCAAGGTAAAACAGCTCCCATCTTAGATCCCATCCCCTTCCTTCCGTAAAAAAAAGGAGTGTTTGTGGTATGACACATCTTTGTGTGCTTTCCCTAAATATACAGTATGGTCAAACTGTTTCTATTCAGGTGCAGTGAGAACCACCTGGATAACTTCTTGTGTGCGTGTGCACATGGGACACAGTATATTCCATAAATACCACTGTCATACAGCCGTCTTTCCTTTTCTTCTTTTCTTGTACACATGTTGGACCATATCTGCACCCTGTTGGGCCATCTGCATAACATGGTGTGAGTACTATTAGAGCTATAGATTGTTATTCTCACTCAGCATGCTGTTTGTGTGTTAGCTACTATTGCTCTTGTGTTGTTGCTCAGTGACGGCATTCATAATTCCACCGTGGTTGGTTTCTCTCTGCACCATCTCCTCAGAGCATTCACATTCCCTGCTGTCTAGCTTACCAGTAGGCCTGTGCATATGTGTGTGGTTGAGTAAGTTTCTCTCACCATAGCGCGTGTTCTGCCTGAGCATGCTGATTTAGCTGGGCTCCCCCATTCTCTCCCGGTCTCTCTGTCAGTTCAGGTTCTGCCTTTGTCCTGTAATGACCTTGTGGTTTAACCCAGGGTTTCTGCCCAAGCTCCTATTACCATATTTTGTAAATCAGTTGTTTGACTTTGTAGTGTTCCATGAGAGTGCACTTGCAAAGCATTCATTTGTGCCCAATTCACATCCTGCTTTGCTATTTTGACTCAGTGGCACACATCCGATACTCACACCAGCTGTTTGTCTGTCACAGAGAAAACATGTCACAAAAGACACGAGGGACATGAGTCTAAACTGCCCCACTAGGTGGTGTACATTATCACTATAGCCTATAGGCACACAGTATGCCTGTCTCCTACTGTGACCTGTGAGTGTCCTTAAAAAGTCCACTAATTTTCTTCACATTCCTCCAGGTTCATGTTGCCCCTTCCTTGTGTCATGAGTGTGGTGGTCATTTCTGAACACCTTTCTAGTCAATACTAAGGTGGTCAGTTCCTGGCGGTGGAATAGAATGCTAAATGCATATGTAACTGGTTCTGTTCCCCCCAGGATAACCACTGGGGTTCCTTGGCTAAGGCTTGATGAGAAGGTTTCACGGAAAGATGACTTTGTTGAAGGTCTTGGCATGCATGCACATGTATCCAGGTGATTCTCACTAGCTCTGGCATTTAGAAGGGGTTCACAGAACCACAGTTACATACGTATCTGTACGCATCTTTTATATGTTTGTTCTATGTGTTTATATGCATATGTTTGTATATTTTATTGTATTAACTCGTTGTGTTGTATTTTACTGCCTTGTGAAGCACCTTGTGAGTGAATCTAGAGAAGTGCTAAGGAAATAAAAATGTGCTTGCTTGCTTCATGCATTTGTGTGGTTTTGTGTGATTTGACTTGCTGGAACAGATGGAGCTAACAGGTGGTATAGAATGGGTGTGTGGGTAAGTGAGCATGTCTGTTTGTGTGTATCCCTGTATTATGGTGGGCAAGTGGGCAGCCCATCTGAGGCTGGCACACAATTCGAAACAAATGTACAGCAAATGAGAAGACTCTCTCTCCTTCTGCCTCGAACACTTCTCCCACTTTCTTTGCCTTCTTTAAAATGGAGTTATATAATCTCTTTAGTCAACATTTGCTATGTGATACAAAAACCCTGGATCTTTTAATTTAATGTGCAAAACCTATTCACCCACACTCTCTCACTCTCATATGCCAGCCTTGGGGAAGATATGTGCCAGCAATAGCAGGTGAGAGAGAGAGAGAGAACGAGAGAGAGAGAGAGAGAGTTCCTTTGAATTTCTGAATTTTCTTTTAAAAGCATTTTTTTCTATTTATCTACAACATCCAACCTTCAGTCAAATGTTGCCCTTGCTCTTATAGTATAATAATTTATCCTGTGAAATAGAGGAAAGAGCAAGGGCAATGTCTGAGTGAAGGCTGGACATTTTGAAGAAATAGACTGCTGAAAAAACCTTGAAGCTGGCAGAGTAAGAAAGTTAGTTCAGAAAAAGACAGGAAGTGAAGTTGAAAGTTTTAGCCTTCTCTTAACTCTGGGACATGCCCAGAGGGAGTACGGTGGTGTGGTATGACAGGTCAGACACGGCAGGGTTCAGAGCACACTGAGCAAGAAAATTACCAGAGCCCTTTCGCTTTCAGCCACACAGCGGCAGAGCACGTTCTAGTGCCTAATAACAGGAGCTGAGTCATGCCCATCGAAAGGGTAACACCACCAGCACAGGCCTCACTCAAATACAGGGAGAGAGGGAGCAGCAAAAGGGAAAAATGTGGGGAAGGAGGGCAGCAAAGCGACCCCTCACATGTGCTTCACTCACACTCACTTTCTGTGAGAATGTTTTATCACTGTATTCATCCAATTGCACTGTCATCCATTGCCCTATGTAGGCATAGGTAGGTGGATTAGCTCCTGTCCCTAGTTGTGAATATGTGTGTGTGTGTGTGGAGTGCCCTGGGATGGACTGGCATGAACTGAAAATCCTGATACCTATTCTGCCCATTTCTGAGGCCCAGGTCTCTTATGTAAGGTGTCTAGGTATTTTTGTGCTTATATGTCAGAATTGAAGTCTCTGCTCTCAGAGGAGCATGCTGGGATGATCTTTCCAAAGCCACCCCACTGTGTATGGGTGACAGAGAGTGGCAGGATAATTCAGACACAGAGAATAAAGAAGGTGACTGTGAATAGGCTGAGGATGAAGACGGTGATGAGAGAGTGTGTGGTGGTGGCAGGGTTCTATTGATCCCAATGCTCAGAGGGTCACACTATCTCACAAAGGCAGCCAGTGTGGATTGACCGACCCTTTAAACAAATGACATCATGCAGCTGTGCTGACAGCTGACCTGGGCTTCTGAGATGAGGTATTTCTGGGCAGACATGAAGTGAAGGGGGGATTCATTGTCCAGGGCTTTGCTTGTGTGTGTTTGGAGCGGGGGTGTACCGAATGAAACAGATGAGTTCTCTGAATCAGCTGTCTCTGTGTGGTTATTTCTGTTAACGTTGGTAAATAAGTATGAGGAAGTGAGCTTTAATAATAGTTGTTCTGCACCATGCAGACTACAGAGAATTGAATGTGCCACTCATGTAGGGTACCTGTACCTGATTGGTGACCATTATAGATCAAGACTTTTAATGGAGTTGTACTGAATGTTATTGGAAATGAATTGTCTCACTTTTGTCCCGTGAGCTTCATATTTGACCGCCTGCTCCCACTGGCATGAGAGTAAAAACCATCTGCTTCACAGACATTTTTCCAATCCTGATGCACACCATGAGAGTGCTACTCTCAGCATCAGAATACAGACACATAGCTTTTCTTTTTGACATTTTCTCCTTGATTTAATTTGCACGTAAGGCATAACGAAAAAAATAAATAGTGATTTCTGTATTCAAATACTGGCTCCTCAAACAGTTAACATAGCTCGTTTACTCTGGCACGCTCTCTCCCCCGACTGGCTGCCTGTCACAGTGGAGTCGTCCTTCTTTCATGCCTAAAGTTGGTCTATGAGGTATTGACACAAATTTTCCACAAATTCTGACCTGATACCCAGACACAGGATTACAGAATTATCATTGTGACTCACAGAATTTTAAGAACATGAGATTATAGACTGGGTTTGTCCCCTTACACAATAATCATGTTATTTTATTTTGACCCAAAAACATCCTATGCACTGTAGTCTTAAGTTTGTCATCAAAGCTGCTTCTCCATTTCTCTTTCTATTCACCACAGATTATAACCCACATAATGCATTACCTAACCGCAAAAATTAACGTATAAAGTACAAATTGCTGGAGGCAACACAACATGTACGGTCAGTGAAAATAAGTACTGGATTGTTGCTTTGCTTGCTGTTGCCATGGTAGTGGTCAGCTTTCGCCCTCTAAGGTCACTCATGGTTATGGTTTATACAGAACACAGTCAACCTTGTGATCCATAACCGTCTCACTCTGGTCTAATTACCATGTCTAGAATCTAGTTCAGTAGTTCCACTCTACATCTTTTTTTAACACATTGAAGCGAACCTGCACCAGAGCTGCATCAGATCTTAGATTTTTTTTCCTAGACAGAACACTTGGTCCTTAGAGAACAGACTGAAGAGATCAGTTTGATCTGTAGGATGCCAACTGGTTTGAGCAGCTCTAGAAAGGTTTAACTTGAGATGGAGGCTCCCAGTGTCCCTCCCATCTTCCCTTCCCCCCTCCGCTGGGTTTAGATCACAGCGCGCTTCTCTCAGTAGTGCATGTGTGCCAGTGTGCTGCCCCAGACAGCCCAGCCATGCACATGCGCTCGTGCACAGCTCTCGCTTGTCTCATGGCTTTGGTGTACACCGGATATTGATGTGCGGCAGTTTTCCTATCGCTGCTCGGTTTTCTCCGTGTGCTCGTGTGAGGATTTCGAGAATGTGGCCGTGTGGTGTTACTGATGAACGCTTTTCCGCTCTCCTCGCTTTGTCCACACCCCTCACACACAGATAAAGACGCTCTGCACACAAAGTCGCACTGAAGACTCGTGCATGCTTTGCTGGACTGGATATAACGCTTGACTCTGGGAATTGTCTTTCATTATTTTTTATTATTTTTCATCCGATCTGGATTAAACCTTCACGTCGATGCTCCCGACTCAGACGGCAGACATGTACGTGGCTTTGATTGCATTTTTCTATAAAGATGTCGGCTTAATACTGAATGAAATACACTATACACTGTCATGATGGAACTTGATTCACTCCAAGTGCAGGAAAACATCTTTGTTAAATACTCCTAGATTACAGGTTTGCAGAACTCAATGGCAGGCTGAGCAATGGGACAGGATTAACCTTTATCCTAGATTAGAAATATACCCAGCCAGCAGGTGTTTGGCTGAATATTTCTCCACTTTTTCACTCTGTATTGAATTGGTTATAGAGCTGAAATCTGTGCTGCTCCTGGCTGAGATCTTGTGTGTGCTGGAGATGAGGTGAGATGAGATGAGGAGAGGAGTGGAGAGAAGAGAAGAACAATGCTCCAGCTTAGTCTCCATGACAAAGAATGTGTTGTTTCATATCTGTGATGGATGTGACAGAAATGTCGAGAGTCCACGGGTAGTAATAACATGGAGCTGGAAGTCAGGAAGGGGGGAGAGGAGAGGAAAAGGGCGCGTGCAGCAGTGCTCAGCTCGGAAATAGTGAGTGGTGCCAGAAGCGAGACGTGGCCACATTTCACTGAGAACTGTTTCAGTTTGCGTCTCGTTTGCTGTCCAGCTGTTTCTCTTTTCCCTCGACCGTCTTTGCAGAAAAGTTCTTCCTTGCTAATTTTCCATAGCACTAATCCATTCCAGCCTAATCCTCTACTCTGAAGGGTTTAGCCTTCATCCATAGGAACATGGATGAGAAGATGAGATGGTGAGAAGATGGGAAGAGCAAGATTTTTTGGGATGAAAGCAGTCGGAAGGGCGCTGTACATTCCGTTCCATGTGGTAGCAGTCTTTTCCTACACCCACTCCGAGAAGTGCAGAACTTACTAAGAGCCACGTTTCAGTCTCAAACAGCCAGAATTGCTGTTCCTTTGTGCAGCTTAATTAGTTCGGATCATGAGAAGAACAGAGGAAGAAAAGCTGGCCTTGTCACTATAGCTAGCTGACAGTTGCCAGGGTCCACATATAGCCTACATTCCCTTATCCCATCTGTGTCCTCAGACAATAGAAAGTGTGGGAATAGTTTCATGGGAGAAATCGTACAAGAATTATATAGTCGAGACGAGTTGAAATCGGCGGTCTTAGAACGATGTGTGACTTCTGCTGCGACACTTCTCTAATGCGTAAGCACATTGTAGTCCGTTTTCTTTAATCGCAAGTCTATCGTTGGAGGATCTTCATCGCAGAACCTCATGTTGAGAAGGCATTTTATTATAGAATACAGCCAAGATTTTATTGAGATCATCGCACACAGTGTTATACAGCCATTAGAAGTTTAATCTGAATAACGGTTATAAATATGTATTAAAATGACGTGCAAGTGTGGGTGAAGGCATACACACACAAAGAGGCATTTAATGTTTTGGAGTGAATGGCTGATCACATGCTTGTTTTGCATGATGTCTGTTTGAGGGGGGTTTGACATTCATGAGTTTATTTATAGTGGTCACCTGATAAGGCTCATTGATTTTGGACTGTCTACAATGGGTGGATAAGTGTTCTCATTGACTTGGTTTTGGTCATTTCATTAAGTGGTAGCAGTACGGAGTCATAGTTAGAGATTTGGTTAATAATGAAAGAACTTTCCTGTCAGTGTATGACTGTAGCATTTCTTTTATACATTGCGTAAAACCTTATGAACGTGAGAAAACTTGAGCGCTACATAACATGATTAGCAATTAGTTATATACAGTCCCCTCCAAAAGTGTTGGAACAGCAAGGCCAGATCTTTTGAACATTTGGGTTTGAGATAAAAAAAAAAATGAATATGAGACGATAGATCAGAATTCCAGCTTTCATTTCCTGATATATATATATATATTGAACATGGCATCTTTTGTTTGAACCCATCCATTTTTCATGTGATCAGAAATATTGGAACATGTGACTGACAGGTGTTTTTTGTTGCCCAGGTGTTTAAACAATTAATAGCTCTGAATGTTTAGGTTTAGTCTGAGCCCTGAGTTTCGCCTCTGAAAATTGTATATGTTGTAAAAAAAAAAAAAAAGGATAAACCAACATGAAGACCCGAGAGCTGTCTATGGGAGAAAAGCAAGCCATTTTGAGGCTGAGAAAAGAGGGAAAATCGGTCACAGCCATTGTACAAGCATTGGGCATAGCCAGTATAACAATTTGGAATGTCCTGAAAAAGAGTGAAATCATTGGTGTACTAACAACCAGACATCAAACAGGTTGGCCAAGGGAAACAACAGCAGTTGATGAAAGAAGCATTGTGAATGCTGTGAAGAAAAACCCAAAAACAACAATCAGTGCCATCACCAACAAACTCCACAGAGCAGGGGTGAAGGTTTCACAATCCACCATTCAAATGCAACAGTTTGGTGATGTCAGTGGGTCACAGACCTGATGCAGTTATTGTAAGCAAGGGATATGCAACCAAATATTAAGCGTTATTTACTATAAGACTATCTGTTCCGTTACTTTTGCTCGCTTAAAAAAAATGGGTGGTCTCTTACAAAAGATGCCATGTTCTAAGTTGTTTAATACGTCTAGATGTAAATGTCAGGAAATGTAAGCTGAAATTCCGATCTTTTGATGTCAAACTCAGATGTCTTCAGTGTATTGCAAAAACAGTAAAATTGGCTTTGCCGTTCCAATACTTTTAGAGGGGACTGTAAATGACTCCTCTATTTAAGGTTCCTGTGTGTCGTTGAAAATGTCCCAGAATGTAGCACAGGGGGATTTGGGACACATTTTCGTGAAATGGGGGCTTGGGCTTGTTCACAATGATTGGTTAATATTTATGTCAAAGCAACTGCTGCAAACATGCTCACTGAAGGCTATAATGTTAGAAGAGCAACAAAAGTGTCCGCACTGTTTGACTGACATGCTCCACATAACAAGCCGAGCAAACAAAGCATCTTGCTAATGCGTTCCAGAAAAGGACAATATTTTAGAGATAAGAACAAATTCAAGAACTTTATGAGGCCTTGAGGAAGCAATGAGTAGAAGAGAACTTGTATTACACTAAGTGAAGTGTGGTGCCAGGCATATTGTTATGTAACTCTTGGCAACCCTGTACAATGTGTCTGCATCATTTGGCTTTTAATACAGCTAATAATCCACTTTGTGTGCTGAGAGTCTTGCACAAAAACAATTCAACACACACCCACACAAACACAGTGTGTAACAGGTGCATACCTTCTCTCTCCTATAATCTTCTTTCATGTATCTGTTGTCTCGCGTTTGGTTGAACAGTTCATTCTGTTGTTGCTCTTCCTATCTTAAACTTTTTCCTTATAAATAGAGTCTCTCGTCCTGCCCAAAACGAAAGGCAACTCTGACCAGTCACCACTCCTGTCACGTTTGGTCTTAATCTTCAATTCTGCACACTTAGTCCAAGCCTCACTGATGATGGTCTACAGCGTAGAAGGGTTGCGGTATCATTCTATTGTTATGAGCTCTGAAAGTTTGTCTTAATAAGAATGGCCTTGTTTACAAGACTTCTCAGGTTTCAGTAATGACTGATGAATATGGTCATAGACTGCACGTTACACAACGTTCGCTCCCATGGAGGCATGGAGGCCATTTGTCTGTAGGCGCCTGTATGACAGCCTGTATAGGTTTGAGAATGTCTGGAGGTGTGTGGGAGTAGAGGAGTACCGCTGTGTCTGTCTCCAGCACCTGCCTGTTGCTCGAGGAGCAGCCATAATGAGAATAGCCAGAACATACATATGTACATACATGCAAAAATATAACACACACACACAACCCAACTCATCCCATTTGTAACCGCTTCTAATTGCCTTGGGGTTTTGATGTTGTTTGTGACTTCCTGATGTGTCTTGTTCTGTCACAAGCAGTAATTAAACATACTGTTTGCCTTATGGTCTATCTTTCTCTTTCCATGTCTGTCACTTACGGTTTCATATCCTGTAATTTATGCAATGTGTACATGCTAGAACGTTTGAATTTGGTTGCCCAGTATATTAACGGTAAATTGTGTTCAGTCAAGACATGTTTTGTCATATTTAACACAGGTTTCAGTTCACATAAGTTCTACTTAAATAACCTTGCTGTAGCCAGTTCTGGATGCAGAAGAGCTGACTAGTTAGACATTGAAGCAACTCCAGTCCCACTGAATAACTTCCAGATTCTAGATAAACAGGAAGTTGCTAGAATTACAGGGCTCTGTGAAGAGACAGTTATGGCCATGAAGGATGACAAACATATGAAAACCTAGAATTAACTCTGGTCACAGGAACTTTGGGGGGCCACACTATGTAGTTCTTTTAATGTCCTAAAAATGTTTGTGAAACGCACTGTTACAAGAGTATGATGTCATTGCCCACGGCAACACCTATCTGACAAGGAGCAGTGGTCTTTGCTACCAAGACAAATAATCCAGAATATATGCCTCCTAATTTGTCCCACACAGACATATGAAAAAGGCTGATCCTCCGGCGTTGTATTCAGGCTGAGAAGTGTTTTGGACCTGCGTCCCACTGAAGCGAACTTCTTTTCCTTTTCAGGAAAGTCTCGCTCTGCTGCGAGATGTTTGAGAAAGCTAAAGCTGCAGCACATGTCTTTGCCTCTCGCCCTGACTAAGAAAGATTTTTTTTTTCCCTTTTTGATAGTGCCCCCCCCCCTTCTTTTTCAAAAACAAACTTCTCATTTAAATTTTATTTAGTAAGTTGTCTCACTACTTGCTTCCATCTTCCAACTTTCCCTCATTTCTCCATTACTTCCTGTGAGAATTTTTGATGTATGTGAACTTCCAGCGTCCCATAACATCACAGAGAAGTCTGTGCTTACATCATTAAAGAGAAACACCACAGACATGCTTATTTTTTTTTTTGTCCTCGAACCTGACCTGTGATCCAATATTGCAGATTACAAAACAAAATAAGAGTATTGCAGTTGCTCTGTGATTAAACAGCGGGAGTGTATCATTAAATCCGCATCTAAAAATGGATTTTGGCTCGGTGTATTTCTGAAACGCATCTAGTTGTACTTGGCCTGTGTGTGTGTGTGTGTGTGCTCTGCTGTGTTTAATTCCTGGGTACACGCTGATTCAGAGTTGTGTGAACTGTTGTGTGTGTCAGTGTGGAGTGTATTTCTGTAGCATGTCATTACCCTCCGAGTGGCTGGTGTGTGTTATTATGGAGTCAGTGCCGGAGAGAAGCAGACAGGCTTAGCATGCAGCTGTGCCATGTGACTCAGACTCTCCCCAGGCACACAGAGACACAGAGAGGCCACATCGTCATCTCCATCCATGGTGAAGCTGCACACAAACTACGCCTAGGATACGTTTATTATACAATTTTGTGCTTACGTTGTCGTTATGTAATTCAATTTGTGGTAGTATATGTGGAGCATAAACAGAGGAAGTGAACTTCCAATATGAAAGGACATTGACACTGAAAGCAACGCTGCCGTATGCCATAAGGCTCACAGCCATCTGATAATGACTAAACAAACATGACCATTAATGCTTGTCATTCAAATGAAGCCTGACTTTTTGTTTCCATGTTACCAAGCACAGGAGCTTCCACTTCCTAGTCAAATCGCCGTCACCCGGGCCACACGGCAGTTGTTTCTGACGTGACTCATGCAATTGTTGCCTCCTTTTTTTTCAGGTCCACTCTCTGTACCCATCCACAAAAGCCTGTCATTTCCTTGTGGTTTATTAGCAGTCGAGGCGGTTGCTTTCAGATGACACACACGGATGCTTGTTTTAGCACATCCTCGCCATCTCAGTAGCCTGAATGCTTAGCTGCTCTGATTATCTCTGTCACCTTTTATAGAAACAGACAACAGGAGCGTGTTATATTGGTGATCTCAACGATTTTTATTGAATGGACCCATATATCATTGTATCTACTGATAGGGTATAGGATGACATTAAGTTTCCTATAACACTGCAGTGGAAGCGTGAGTCTGATCAGGACAAAGTGATTATTGAAAACGAGTGAGTGAGAGAGTGAGTGAGTGAGTGATACCACACAAAAATCTGATCAAATACACTGCTTAAACTGTGGAAAGTTACAAATAATTTTTTTCCACAATTTAAAAAGATTCTAACCAAATCATTTTATAATTATGCCACTGCGGTGTTAAAGCTAGCTTAATGTCTCTCGCTCAGTTGATTTCAGTAACCACTTTATGCTGGTCAGGGTCATGCTGTCCCCGGAACACTGGGCGTGAGGCGGGAATACTCTCTGGACGGGACGCCAGTCCATCTCAGGGCACCACACACACACACACTCACTCATTTCTACATAAAAATATACTATAAAGAGCATTAAACAGTAATAAACTGCACAAAGTCAGTATTTGGTGTGACATCCCTTTGCTTTTTAAAAATGCATCAGTAGCCTCAGGTACAATTTGTGCAGTTTTATGAGTTTATGTATATAGCGCAATTCATACACATTGGCAATTCAAAGTACTTTACAAATGAGCAAATAAAAGAGCACAGAAAGATAATAGATTGAAAAGGAAATAAATAAAAAGTAAAATGCATTTAATCAGTTAACAAAAGACATCTGACAACAGTTGGGTCTTAAGTCTAGATTTGAAACTGACTACAGCTGGAGCACAGTGTAAGGAAATTAGCTGCGAATCTTTATTGCGCATCTTGGAGAGTCTGCCACAGTTCTTCTGGAGAGTTTGACTGTCACACTTGCTTCTGTTTTTGCAGGTAAAACCTGACAGACTTCATTACGCGTTTTGTCCGAAAAGTGGTCAAATGCCATAAATGTAAATGTAAAAGAGATTGAGGGGGAGAGAAGGAGGTGAATATTTTAGAGGGACCGACTGTTCACAGCTACTAGGATAAGGGATATTTGCAGATGTACCACACCATTAAATGTGACTTTAAATGGATACAAATGAAAAAGTATTGTTGTTGTTGTTGTTTTTTAACAAAGACACATGTAAAAGTTGGAAAATAGCCATAATATAAGGGGAATAAAGCACTTTAAGGCTTAATTATATTTCTATAACTGCTCAACATGCCTTTTGTTTATTCCATGGGATAGAATAATACTATTGGTAGAATTATGTCACATTTCTTTAACATACTGGTATATGGTCACCGCTGCTTTTGTGCAATTCATAAATAATCTCAGCACGTTCTATTGTTAAACACTCACAACTATGTAGAGACCTTCATCTCCGTTGCAGAAGGTGGGAGCCTCAGCCGTGTATAGCAGACGTCAGTGCTGTGATTTAAACCTAAAACAGGCTTAAAGTGTAGGGCACCGTGCTTTCTCTGGCTTTTTTTTGCATTATTGCTTTCCCTCGCTGACATCAGCACCTCGTGACGCTGCTCAGTGCTCCTGTGATCGCCCTATCAGCGGGTTCGTCTTTGTGCTCCAGGCGTCTTTTTCTTGTACTTCTTACACCTTACCACTATCAAACAGATTCCCGTTTCCAGTCACATCACATGCCGTGAAGCTCCTCTGGCTCTCAGTAGAGAAGTGCAACACCAATGAGGAGACAGAGTTTAAGTGTGAGCTGGAGGAGCTGCTAAAGGTGTTAGATTTATATAAGCCTCTAGTGACTTGAAGAACTTTGTTGAAATTAAATTCCTTAAATTCTTTGCTTTGTTCTCATTTTGATGGCGTGCCATTGTTTGCCATTGTTCCTTAATTCTGTTTGTTACCTGCCAAAAAATATTAGATTACTTAAAGATTAAGATTAAGACAGTTTGTTGAATTCTCAACAAGCTGCAGAAAACACACTTGTGGCACATTTTAAACAACGCAGTTAAAATCAGTCAGCGTTTATAAAAATGAATGTAAAATAATGACGCAATGACGGTATATATTGCATAAAAGGATTCCTTGTCTGATCTGCATCTTTCCCTAGTGCACTCTTTCAGCACCCAGGCTTCAGACTGATTCCTCTCTTGTTTACTGATAGACGAGGAGAATGGAGTCTGGAAAAAAAAATGGCCACAAAATGTTTTCCTCAGTGACATGTTGCAGTGAATATGAATAAGTTCTTCCCAGCAACAGGGCACTTCATCATTCAGATCCACAACCTGCCTGAGCTCTTAGGTCGTGTTTATTAGCGTCTCACACATCTGTGCTGAATGTGAATGGTGTATCACCTACAAAACATGGACTGTATGCAGACACACTACAGGGTGTCCCAAAAGTCTCCATACAGAGGGGACTGTGTTTGCACGCACCACGTCGGTTGTGACTTTTGTCAGTGGATGTTCGTGGACGTCCACTTCTCAGTTGGTCCGCACCACTTCCAGTCTTTTTGAATTTGTTAATAAGTTTGGCAACAGTGTCGTGTGTGACGTGCTTGCCATGTTTCCTTTTAAAGTCCCTGTAACCTTGCGACAGCTTCCCGATCCGAACTAAGTATGACAAATTTTGGAAGACATTTTGCTAAAAAGTATTAGTTTCCCCTATGTATGGAGACTTTTGGGACACCCTGTAATTAAAGGACTGTATAAATATTTTTTATATACTGCAGTGCTGTTGAATTCTTAAATACGATCAGAAGGTGTTGAAAGTATTCACGGCTGTGATTCAAATCCCAGATTTGTATTAATGGGCCAATTCTAATGCGTTATTGCTTCTATGGTAACAGCACATTCACATGGGCTTATATACAGTGGACATAATAAAATAGTGGACATAAAAAATGCTACTAATAAAAGAATTTTTAAAAAAATGTGTTATTTAACAAGGAAAAAGGATGTGTAATCATTGATATGCAGCTTTCTGTTAGGAGATGATTATTTAAGAATTGTGGAAGGAGTCTCGGGTATCTGCTCTTTTTTTCGCCACAAGAGAGTCTTCAGGACAGAGGAGTTTATGCTTTCCGGTTTCCTGGTAACATGACAAGCTGTGGTTTTGTCTCATTCAAAAGAGAGAGAGAAAAAAAGAGCCTTTGGTGAGGGAACTACTATTTATAGCTACTATAACATAAAAGAAGAAACTAACATGTCTCATGGTCCTTCCACATTATTATATGTAACTGCAAATGGTGTAAAAGTGTTATGCATCATTCATGAATATATGAATAAATTGAAAAAAAAACTGTAATTGTCAAATCGCTGTGGTATAAGCGGAATCAAAGACGATGGGGCATGCTGTTATTAGAAAATAATCCATGATGGAGTGGTGTGATGCAGCTCTATATATAATAAGGTCATGGACTTTGTAAAACGATAATCTTTATGCTTGCGGTGTGGTTTTTGTCTAAGCTGCAGATGGCTTTAAAAATGGCTACCTGATGTCCTGTACCACCATAAACCCATCACTGTATAGCTGCTCCAGACAGCAAGGTGAAAAGTTTGTGGTTATAATATTTTTTTGGTTCAGACTCTATTTCATAACATTTTGCTAACAGTAGCGATGACTAAGGTTTTAAAAATAGTGCTGGACCACATACAGCTCCATTGAATTATTAACACATGTTCCACAGGAAGAGACTGATGTTAGACTGTCCAGAAGAGTGAAGGTTGCTGGTTTGTAAGGAATTACTGTGTACAAGCGGGAATCTATAAAGCGACATATTGACATAAAATTGTGAAATATTTTTTGATGTTTCACATTAACAGTGTCGAAGTACAAGTGTCTTCTCTAGTTATGTTATGTGCAACAGCTGAGCAGTTTCAAACTTTTGATCACCGTTTAAGCATGTAGAATGATGAATGTGATGATGAAATGAAAAGTTTTCTAGCTCTATGTCCGTGCCGTACCACACTGCATTTGAGCAGGATGCCTGAGTCTATTCCTGGAGCATCAAGTGACTAATAAGCCTCTTAGTGAGCAGGTGGGGATTAAACAGAAAATCTTGGGTTCATAAGGGTCCTGGAGCCAGATTCTTTTCAACTAAAGCTGTTGTGTATTAATATTATGTCAGTCCTTTTTTAAAAAAAATAAATTTAAATGTATTTAAACATGTCCCATGCTGCAGCTGGAGCCGTTTTTTGCCCCTTTTTGTTGCCTGATTCTGTTTGAATATGCACTTAACATGTTGTGATTTATTTTCTTTATGCTTCATAACCCATATAGTCATACACTGCGATATGAAAGAAATAGACTGAAAGGCAGTTCAGTCAGTCGGTTAAAACTTGGTCATGTTTGATGGCAAACACTTTACTTACTTGTGCTGCAAGGCAGATATAGCTAACAACTAATAAAAGTTTGTCTCACCTTAGTAGGCAAATTTACACTTTTAAACAAACACAGTCTGTGCCTCATACCTCGTGTCACACAAACCTGCTAATGTGGTTTAGGAAACTAAATGACTTAATGTAACAATGCGGGTAATGTAATGGGGGTTTATACATTGTTTATCGGCTGTAGTAGATTTAAAAGTATCACTCGCAATAAAACATTTGCTCAAGACTGACAGGTTGAATTACGATCGTTTCTGTTCCACTGTACATTTAGAGTAGCAGACATTGCACTGCTTTGGCCAAGTTTCTGCCAGTTGGGCTCAATCAATTTAACAATAGTGCAGGTGGATTTACATTTACATCTATTACTCCTGTGATATTCAGAAATGTAGATCACCTGTAACAAAGCAGATTTTGGAAAAATCAGTTGAGCAGAATGTATTACAGCTCATTTCATCAGGCTGGAGCTGCATCTATCCGTATACTGTTGCTGGCTCGTGAGCGATTCTCGCCCCTGCTACGGTGGCTAGGGGCCCTGACCTGTGACCTGCTTAGCAAACATGACTAACCATGTAAATTTCTTACATGTCTGTGCAGCTAAACATACTTGTTTTTAAGTGTCGTGCTCCCAAAGTGGCCAGCTGCATGAGAAGGATGTTTTCCACTGTGTTGCAGTGTGAATGTATTGATGTTGCATATGTACAAGAATATTGCCTATATGTAATTAAACATTTTACTTTTCAGTAGGTCTTGATGGTAGGACCGTATTCAGTACTTGACCTTTTTTTGCAGATTCTACATAGAATTTTAAAGGAACTGAAAATGTTTGTGTAGGATGAGTTGGTGAGGATAAAATCTTCACCCAGAAATTATAAAAGCAATAAATAAAGGTTGATAATGATCAAGGCTCCTCCCTCTTCTTCTTCTTCTTCTTCTCTCTCTCTCTCTCTCTCTCTCACACCCACTCTTATCAGTCTAAAGACAGGATGTGGAGGAAACAAGGCTGTTTTGGCAGACTGTTAATCAGTAGCATTAATATGCTCATTGGTGGCTCAGGGAAATGGCAATAGCAGTACTGTGCCAGTAGGTTACGTTTATGACCATTTTTATGCTCTGCATATGGGTTATGGGTTTGGTCTCAGAGGAATGGGAATATTATGGCGATTTAAAGATATTCCAGTTAATTTTTGGAATTCAATTCAGAAATATATTGTATTACAAATTTAAGTTACAAGTATTTTTAGCAACATACATTGTCGCAAAGCAGCTTTAATGGATCTGGATCTGGATCTGGATGTAGATTTGAATCTAGTGCCAAGGAAAAACTCCCTGAGAGGACATGAGGAAGAAACACTGAGAGGAACCAGTCTGAAAGGGATCTATTAGGTGACACTGCATAGTGTGATTATAAAGCATTGCCCTTCTATAATTGTATACTATAAAGTCAGACAGTACTAAATGTTTTGAAAGGATGTTCAGTATGAGCAATTATAGTTTTTATGATTACAGCAGCAGTTCTTAGATACAAGTCCACAGTATCCAGATGAGATTATCCACTGAAAAAATGGTGAGACTTGGGCATAAACTGTTTTTGGAAAGCGCAATCTTTATGGTATCCATGTTTGACCATCCATAACAGCAGAGCGTGTTGGGAGCTCCAGAAGGTGAGAGGAGCCACAGTAGTAGAAATGTATCAAGATCAGGCCAGTGTTCCTGGGATAGGCTCCAAATCCACTGCAGTCCTGGCCAGGATATGCAGGATACTAAAGATGAATGAACAGATGGATGAATGAATGTAATTCGAATTCTTTATTATGTAGGGATTTGGATATATGTGATTAGCACAGATGTCTCCTGTACAAGTTGTTATATCTAGTTTGTTTCAGTTTTATGCTTGGTTAAGAATGTATTGGACCTACTTGCGTTACCTGCTGGTCTCACATAGCTCGTTGTTGTGTTGTAATCTGAGGCCTGCAGGCGCTCAGGAACACATGAAGAAAGACTGGCATGTGCGTTATGGGAGCAATGCGCCTTTTATGAAAGAAAAGCAGGAGGCAGTTAGAGACTGCTGATAATTAAAGTGCTCAAGAGGTTGGTATGCACTCAGATACAGTAATGCTGTATTATGAGTGTGTGTGTGTGTGTGTGTGTGTGTGTGTCAGCAGTAGGATAATCCACATGCTGTTTATTAGCAAGCCAGATGTCACTTCCTGTAATGCATTGTGGGATAAATGTGTTGTAAGTAAATGAAGGCGCAGCCCCGACTAACCACAACACCTGTTCCATTTAAAATCTAAACCACTTCTAAAAGGAGTCTTCCAGCATTTTTATTTTTTTTTTAACTTAAAGTTGCTGGACTTAAGCTTTGGGAATTTCTCTCTCTGTGTCATTACTTGAGGAAGTTACTCGTGGAAGGATGTTTTGTATCAGGGGTTGTGCTGCATCCTTCTCTACCATGTTGATTATTCTGACAGTTATGAGATACAAGTAATACATTCAACAAGAATTGAGCTGCATCCCAAACCACTTCCTACACACTACACACTACGTAGAATGATTGACTGGCATCATTGTGACTGTCACAGTTATCAAGTACAAAGCGACTTTAACAAAAAGATGTCTTCTAGCTAGCATGCTAACTTTAGCCAGTTAGCTTGCTACCAGTGGCTGGTTGTGCTTTTGCGATCCTGCAGTGTTGTGTTTGTGAAATGCTGATGCTGTGGTCTAACACAAGGCCTTGCTGAAGGGGAAAGGCAGCTCTATGCTAGGATGCCTGCATCTCTGTGTTAAGCAGAAATTTGGGGCTAGGTCATGTTTTTTTTTTAAAATAAAGAATGGCAAAAGAAAAATAAGTCCAAAAATAGTGAAGAGCTGAGGTAGTCATTGTGAGAGAAAGATGGGGTAGGAGGAGAGGGAGGGACAGTGTGAGTGAATAGGCAAGTTGAGGAAGACGCGAGTGAGCGTATGGGCTAGTGACTCAGGTGCAGTCTGACTGCTAACTCCCAGGTGGCCCTTTTTCCTAGCGATAATACAGCTGTGACTACGCAGATAAGAATCCCTTTGGTGATGTCTCCAAAACCCCCAACACTCCTCTTTGTTCATCCTCTAGATTTATTCTTTATAACTCTATCACTTCATCGTCAGCAGCTGGTCAAATGTTCTATGTTTCTCTTTACGCCTTCAGATTTTCCTTTCACATGCCAATGAGTTTAAACATCATTTTCCTTCACAAAGGACAGTTACACTTTAATTAATTGCAGGAATATTATCGCAGTTGGACGTAGTCCAGTTGAATGGAAGAACAATTCTGGGTTTCCTCCTAGAGCTATAAATTCTCTGAATTAATACACAGAGTGGTCATTTTTCAGGTTAGGCTTAAAGTCCCCATGAAATGGCTGTGATTTGATTCCATATGTTGACGTATTTCCTTCGGAAGCAGGAAGTCAGAGTAATGGTGTATTGAAGTGCTTGTCTGGCTGACTTAAAAGCCCGTAGTGCTTGAGATACACCACACCCCCACTGAATCTAAACAAACCTGACAGTAGCTTAGTGAGGTAGCTAAATATGGAGAACAGCAGAGAGAATAATGAAAGCCTTTTGTTTACTCTCACTGACGGAGAAGCTCTGTTGGTGTATAAAGACGGAGTCATGTTCTCACTCAGTCTGAGGAAACAACATATTCCAGCAAGTTGGTAAAACATCTCCAAGAAATGCCCATCACATAACAGTGACCTTCTACAAACCCCTTGTTGTTCGTGTATGGTTTAATATTGGGCATTATAACACTGAGGAACAGGTACTAAAAGCTCTGAATTGCCTAATTTGATTTACACTTTAATCAGTGTAATGTAGAATATGAAATAGAAATGAGTAGAAATCACTGAAACGCAGTGTGAATGATGTCATAAATAATCTCCTTATACCATGTCTCATGTTCTACAACACGACTAATGTATCACCCAGCTGTTTATACATTGGACCACACTACGATGAAGGGAAGTCAATGACGTCCTCCTCCACTCGAAAGATAAACCTTGGCCTTCGAAAGGCATTCCATCTCATAATTTAGCAGGAGGAGTTTATTCGCCATGCCTTCAACAACTTTCTATAAAAATGTACACTCGTACGTGTTGAGAAGTGAATGAGAATGAGGTTGTGTTTGCCATTTGGTCCAAACAGGCAGCCAAACTCTGCCATATATGGACAGGTTGTTTTGCTTGTTAATGGACTGTGAGACACAGAATAAAGAGCATGATGGGACTGCACGAGCCAGGTCTTTGTTTGTAGTGTACCCACGGCAGCTGTTTCAATGCTATCTAAAATAAATATAGGGTTAAGATGCGTGTTTGCATGTGAGCATCTGTGTTTGCGTGGCAGCAGAGGCGTTACTGATGTATCAAGTACATCATCAAAATGTCATCTGCCACGTGCAGCAAACATATGAGTCACTAAGTCACAGTGCCCTCCCCAGTCCCTGAGATAGAAATACAGTTTACAAGTACAGTGTAAGTCTGGCTTTACATTAAAATGTGTTTTTTGTTGTTGGTTGAGTATAAAATGCATCAACTGTAAAAGGGGTCCTGGGATGAGAATAAGACAGATTTTAATCACACCAGAAGTTCTTGAGAAGTGAAGTGAAGTGAAGTGAAGTGAAGTGAAGTGAAGTGACTTGTGGCCAAGTGTGGTGACCCATACTCGGAATTTGTGCTCTGCATTTAACCCATCCAAGTGCACACACACAGTAGTGAACACACACACCTGTGAACACACACCCGGAGCAGTGGGCAGCCATTTTAGAAGCGCAAGTCTATACAAGATCCAGGGAAGATTATGCACAACAGCAGGATGGTGAGTTAGAATTAGCAGAAGTGTATCAGGGTCTCATCCCGGCATCACATCGGGCAGCTGGAGTGCACTTACAGCATGACAGACAAATGGAACAGATTGTTTAGTATAGTAGGTTATACAGTATCTTAAGAAAGGGGAGTGCAGTGACTCTGACAGGTCTTTAGCTATGTGGGCACATCGACCGGTAGTAGGGGTGTAACGATACACAAAATTCAAATATATAGTGGTGTCTTGATACAGTGCATGTTCAATACAGCAAAAATGGGCATTGGCTGAACATGTTCCTTAGGTTTCCATTTTGGTTTGATTAAAACAGTCAACATTACAATAATTATAGTGCAATAACTGAAACTCAATAATAACAGTGTGTGTGTGTGTGTGTGTGTGATCCATTCAGACTCTTAGCAGCACATAACAAAACAAAAGCTGTGCATTAGAATGTAACAAAATTAAACATGGGTATTTAAACATTAGCACTCTGGTCAAGCATTCACTGGTGTGTGGGGGTTGCCAGATTTCAGCAAAATATCCACACCAACGAACTCAGCTGCAAAAAAAAAAAAGGACCTGAAACTAGCCTAGAACTTTCGGACATTAGAAAAAGGAAGACACCTTTTTTTTCCCCTAAGTCTTTTTTTCCTTAAACAACCAATTTCTCCACGATTTCAAAAACCTTGTTTTGCCCAAGTTGTCCAATTTAGCGTAAAAACCTAGAGGCTGGCAACCCTGCTATTGTGACTCAAGGGTCTGAAGTCACATAGCTCAGTAGCTAAAATGTGCTTTTGTTCTCTTTTGTAATGAGTGGAGTCTAATATTTGCAGCTATAAAACTTCCTAGTTCATAGCTGCGCTTATTTTCTTTGACCCGGATTGAATCAGCCAGGAAAGGCTGTCTTAAAGCAGCAGCAGAGAGAGAGCGAGTGAGAGAGAGAGAGAGAGAGAGAGAGAGTCTGTCTTCGTGTTTTTAGCTAGCACATAGGCTAATGAAATAGTGTTCTTAGGAGAAGTGTGGTTTTTCTGACCAAAAGTGTCACGTCGAACAATTGTATTGCTGTATTGCTACACCCTAGCCAGTAGCTATCACAGTGTTGCCTCTCACCATCTTAAAAACTGTTGCTTGTCTCTTATTACAGTGGTTTACAAAGTGAAGGGGGTGAGCATGTGTTTGGCTGGAGGCACTTTTAATTTGCTTATACGTGGAATCTGGATTTATCAGAACATGATCCAACCCTGATTAGACCAGCTACAGCAGGGGTGTCCAGACTTTTTTTCAAAGAGGGCCATCAAAATACCCTGGCTGGTATAGCTTTAATTTGAGGGTATTTACGTCCAAATCAGGTGAGCGGTGTAGGAATTACAGCACTTTTTATATGTGTTGTCCATAAGTAATTTGACATTTTTAATACTTGGTTGCAAATCCACTTTAGTTTAGGACTCTTTCAAGAATTCACAAAAGGTTTTCCATGCTTAGTGGATTCCAAACTTTTGTCTGTAGCCATGACTAAATATCATTCTCTAAATTAATATGCAGGTGTAGTAAGAGAAAAAAGGCTCTTGCAGTTTAGCTAAATGTGTTAACACAGTCTGCTGCCATCATCAGGTGAAAGGACAAAAATGTTGGCCAGCGGGCCACCTGTCACACATTCTGACAGAGAAGCCGCGGGCCTCATTTGGCCCTGGGGTCAGACTTTGGACGCCCCTGAACTACAGGAAGTGAACCCAACCTGCTGTGTATTGTGGATTGCACAGGCAGCATTTTTGATGTCAGCTGAATAAACTGATGTGCAAAATGGCAGATGAGTGCCAGAGGAAGGACCTGGAGTTCAGCAGTAATATGACGTATTCAGGATATCTGCACTGAACGACACAAGAAAGAAATGCCCGATACAGTTTTTTTTTTTTTAAAAAACAATGCTTTAACCTATGCAAAAAGCACCCGAAATGGTTTTTGATCGCTTTAAGAACATAGTTTAGCTCAGACACACGCCTATAGCTCCAGCCTACTTTTAAAGATGTTAAAATCAGAAGTGCCTCCTCTGCCATGGAGTAATTTGGCAGTTCTGGTCCCATTTTAGTCATTTCTGTGTCATTTAGTCATTTTGCTATACCTTTGGCTATATACAGTCAGGTCCATAAATATTGGGACATCGACACAATTCTAACATTTTTGGCTCTATACACCACCACA
>CM075008.1:14093245-14151708 GCA_037576675.1 Pangasius sanitwongsei
ACTTTAACTCATCAAACAAAACAAAAACATAGTACACAACACCACGTGGCTCATATATATATATATATATATATATATATATATATATATATATATATATATATATATTTAAACACTTGCTCGTAGCATTCAGTAGTTTATAAATCAATATACCCTGAATTAAATGTCTTGGAACATGTTTGAGTATCAGACTGCACCTAACAACCACATTTTTTAATTTCATTATTTCATCATTAGCCACTTTTCCATTTATATGTACATAGTACTTATATATACTGCGTGTATATATGTATACGTGTATGTGTGTAGCTTGGTGATGTTGAAAAACTGACGGTTTATTCTTAATGATCGTATTGGTTCAGTCAAGTAGTTGAATGTTTTGAGCTAGGACCTGTTTGTAACTGTGTTTTTTCATGTTACACAATCATATTTTGTTGACTTAGCTACATTTGTATGGAGATAATATAGCTACTGTCTCTAAAAGTTGGAGCTGACAAGGAAATGTACGGTGTCGCAGAAGTGCAAACGCATTAACAAACAAACAAAACGCAACAGCGAATCACAAACAAACAAACAAAAACCTCACCAAACGCTGTGTTTTGAGTTAATGCTGTCGTGTTTTTGGTTTTGCTGTCATGTTTCCAAATTAGCTGTTGTGTTTTTGGTTTGGTTGTTGAGTTTTCTTATGTGCGGTTGTGTTTTTGGTTTGTCGTGTTTTGTACTTACGGGCCACTGCAGAGATGGTTATGTTTTTGCCACAGTACATTATTTGTTTAACGACTCATTTAAAATATTTTCACTTATACATTCACAGTGTTACTTTGCTTATTGTTTCGTAACAACTGTGCACTTCAGTAATAGGGTTGATATATATAAATTATATGAAATGTTTTAATTTGCATCGTGCCACGTTGCTTTTTTAGAGTCTAAAAGGCAGGCAAAAATAATTTGCTTGTTTCCAAAATTGCTATATGGCTGTTCTTCACAAGGTCATAAAGTCAACAGAAAAGACCATTTAATCATAAATGACAATTGTTTGTATAGCAGTTAATCATCAGGTAAATTCTCATAGTTATGACAGGTCTAATCACCATATTAGCTTTCTTTATCATAATGTCATAACATTGAAGCTGCTGTGTGGCTTTGGCACAGGAGTATAATGTAGTGGAGCGTGTGGATGTTATGACTGGTTGTGGTAAACTTAACGTCTTTCACCACCTGTGTATGACGAACGAGGAATTGCCCTAAATGTGATGATAATAAAACTTTACATTGTCTTAGCATCTGTGATGAATCTCAACTTATTATGGCTTCAGCAAGAACTCAGTCTGTCACTTGAAATGTTTGCTTAAATGTCCTGACTGATAGCACACTGTTCTCTAATGTTAACAGAGCTGATCTTGAGTGAATGAAATCCGTTTCACATTGTGTCATTTTAAGTTTGAGTCATTCATCGCGCCAGACTTTTAGGTCAATTCAATACTTCCTGGTGTAAATTAAACTCTCCAACAGAGTGATGTGATGTCTGATTGCTAATACTCTGAAGTGGGTGTTTATCAGGGGACAAGACTTCGGGACTTTTGCTGGGAGAGGGAGAGGCAGGAAGAGCGTGATGTCAGATGTGGAAGCATACAGGAAACAGAGGGAGGAGGCGGAGAGAGATGGAGCCTTCCCTTTTCCTGGAATAGCCTCTGTTTCATTCTGCCTGCCTTCTCTCTTTCAAAGCTTTCAGTATCAGAGGAGAGAATGAAGCAGCATACCAGGACACTGATTTCTCTCTGAAAGTGACTGCTGAGGCCATTCTGAAACAACCTGAAGAACCGTTCTCCTTTGGAGTGAACTAATCGAAGGATGACAAACATGTACAGTGGATATGGAGGTACTCTTGAACTCAGTAGGATCTGAGAGACTTGTCTGAAGATTCAGAAGTTTGTGACTGGTTGTTTCAGTGATGTAATCTTTTCCTGTCATGCTTTGAGGAAAAATTGGTTTAATATCTGACTAAGTTCGTGTTGGTCATGACAGGAAATGTTTTTTTTTTGTGATGTAGGCTGTGCAAGATGGTCTCTGTGGAGATGATGCTGATTGAGTTTGGTCATTCACGTGTTTACGTGTCGTGGCTTTGGCTGATTTGTCATTAGCTTGCTTACCACTGCACTTTTTGGATGCTGTTTACAAGGCAAGATGTTTGATTCCGATGTGGTCTATCTTTTTTTTTTTTTTTTTTGTAGCACTCAGTTTCCCCATTTTGAGTTAATTTTCCAGACTTCTTAAAAGCCAAACTTCAGTACTTTCTGTTAAATATCAGACAAAGGAAAGAAAGAGGGTGGTATTGAGGGCGAGGAGGTGGGTTTTGGGGCAGAAACCAATAATCTGTGGACATTGAGGCAGTTAATCACAGGAGTGCGCTTTGTGTTTGAGACCCTCTGACTAACAGATGCCATTTTGTCTATGTCCATGTCTGTGTGAATTTGTTTTCACTGATTTGTCGCAGATTTAATGTTCTGCTGTGTAGGAGGTCCCGATGGGTTCTTGGCAGGCGAGAGTGGACACCTGGGTGTATATGCTTTGAATTCTCCAGCTCAGTCTGACACCCCAGGGTTGACTAACCTAAACAGAGCAAGAGGTCAGTAAGGACAGAACGTGTCCTCAGGCACGCTGCTCAGGTTTACCAAAGCCTTTTATTTGCAGGGGCTCTAAGAGCACTCACGAGCACTAAGAGCTAAGGGTCACCGTAGCTGCAAGCATAGGAAATTATTAACATAGCAGGTTTTTGGAATTTGACAAAGAGAAACACACAAAATTTGTTGCGATTTCTTCTTGCCTAAAGAGTGAGGAGGCACCAAAGAGGATATAGGCATAAAAATAAAATGCACATCCTTCTTTTTTATCTCAGTGGAATAATGGAAGGAAGGATATTTAGGGTGGTAAGGAAAAAAAAAAAGAAAAAAATTCTGTATTATTAAAAAGGAAATAAACAAATGAGCATACTCTTATGGTCAGTATGGCCCTGCTCAATAACAAATATTTGGTTTACTATTGCAAGAGTATTATTTTCAGTTTTATCTTAATTTTATTATTAACCATTTATTAATCATTTATGTTCATTGATAAACAGCAAATTAGCTTTGCTGTTTAACTGTCAGTTATTGATTGATTTGTTGACTAGTAGCCTATACAGTGTATTTGATTATCACTATGGTTGGCAATACTCTTGCTGGGAGACCAGGAAAGTGAACCTGATGCTTTAGTGGTTCATAATGAGTTCTGGTAGCATATTGTTGTTTTTAGATAAAACCATGTCCTTCTCTTCCTTGCACCTTGTGGTCTGGGTGCTAAGTGCTGGTACATGCTTTGGGCACAACAGCCAGCTTATCTGGAATATGGATGGAATGTGGACTGAGCCTGGCCTCAGTAAAAAAGCTGTCCATTTGTCAGCATGTTGTCAGAGCCATGCTATTGCAACCCAGCCCTCATTTCATCAAATACACATGAAGCATTTTTTTGTAGATATATATCCACAAAATGCCAGAGACACACACATGCATTGTTTTCATGTTTTCATGCATGCAAGGTTGAACATGGTATTAATGTGAGGGGGAAATATTTGTACATTGTTCTGTCTATACGCTGGACAGTGATTATATAGAAGGGATTTGGTTTCTCTGTGTGTGCATCAATGCAGTTCAACCCAGTCAGTGTTTCACATTTTTACATCATTATTGGGTACAGACACCCAAGGTTCTAACTTGGTGCTGAGTGAAGTGATGAGGGGTCCCTACTGGTTCTAGAAGAAGCCTAACCATAGAACCTGTCAAATACATTATTGAATGTTTACATTTACTCATTTTGGCAGGTGCATTTGTCCAAAGTGACATACACGTGATACACTGTTATTTACAAGGCAAGATGTTTGATTTTGATGTGTCCTGTTTTTGTGTTGTTACTTGTATTGTATTTCTATGCTCTGGATGTTCCCATGTCCTGTTTCTGAGTAGATGAGCATTAAGGGTCTTGCTCAAGGACCTAACAGTGGCAGCTTGGTGGTACTGGTATTCAAACTCACAACCTTCAGATCAGTAGTCCAGAGCCCTAAACACTGAGCCACCACAGAATATTGTGGTCCCATTCTCTGTTAGCTGAGAGCAACTTGAGAGCAACTTGGTAAACCAGCAGGTAGCATAGCCGCCTCACAGCTCTAGAGTCCCCGGTTTGATCCTGGGCTACTGGCCGTGTGGCTGTTTTGCATGTTTACTTCGTGTCTGCATTGGTCTCTTACCAACAAGATGTGGGAGCTGGGAGTGTTTAAGGTGTTGGACGACTGATTGGAAGGTTGTGAGTTCAAATCCCAGCCCTGCCAATCTGAGTCCTTGAGCAAAGACATTAATCCTCAACTGCTCACCTGCATAAATGAGATAAGTGTAAGTCACTCTGGATAAGGGTGTCTGCCAAATGCTGTAAATGTAAATCTCACCACCTCCCAAAAACATTCCAGTAGGTCTCTAAATTTCCATTAGTTGTGAATGAGTGTGTGAAGGTGGGTGTGTGTGCATGGCGCCCTGAGCTGGAATGACTTCCCATCCAGGGTGAATTTCTGCTTCACGCCCAGTGTTCCTGGAATAGGCACCGGATCCACCACATCCCGCACCAGGAAAAAGCAGTGACTTAAGATGGAACTGCCGATCATTTTAAAAGTCAAATTTTTTAAGTTTAAAATTTAAAAGACTGACATCCTAGCCTAAAGTTATTTAAATCCATTAGCATATGACAAAATACAGGTTTTTAGGTGAGTTCTGTTTTTATGTTTGTTTTAAACACAGTGTGATGAACGTTTTAGGTGTAAATTAGGGCTTGCTGGCTAATTATATCCAGGGTGGATAACAGTGGCCATAAACACATAGCAGATACAGCATAGTGTTGCTATTCTAATCAAGCCACTGGTCATTTGCAGGCGTTGCAGCTTTAGGGTTTATTTGAGCTGCCGTCTTCTACTGGGTTTATTTTGATGCACCATTAGTAAACCTGAAACTCATAAAGGTTCTTCCGTTTTCCTTCTGCAGAAACGCTTAAAGATTTCTATGTAGAATGCAACAACTGTACTTCCCTTTTAGAAAGGGTCCCAAGTTTTCCGGTAGGTAAGGAACCTTTATTATTCAGTATACCCTGGAAAAACCCTACATACAAGTTTAGAGAATGTTTTTTTCTGGATCTGGCAGGACAGCGATTCTCTAGAGAAAAGGCATAGACTGAGTGGGAGAAATGTTCCAGTAAATCTTGAGTGTTTATGGGGATTAAAGAGGGCTCCATTCTAATCCATTACCACGAGTGATGAAGTGCATACGAAAAGAAGTCTGATTCACTGGTCTTGTGGTTGTATAAAACATTGCTAGTTCAGCAGTTAGGCTCACGTGGTGTGATCCCTGATACTGAGTAAGACAGATAAGTTTGTAAGGAATTGAGCTGTCATGATAAACAAATGTCACGAAACATTGCAGTTTGTTAAGAGAGTGTATATGGAGTTTCTCTTTGAGCTAACATGTGGCCTATCCCTGTGAGTTGTGTTATTGGACAGTGGGTGGCCCCCATCCGCTTTGTTGTTCTGGAACAGTCCTGGAAAAAGGCCACACAGTCAGGACAATATAAACACCCTGACGCACAGGTTTCTAAATTTCACAGTCAAGCCACAGTTATTATAGTAGTCAATGGAAGGTCATAGGCAAATTCTCAAATTCACACCATCAGCAATGATTCTCATCAAATCCTGATTTTGTGCCCTGAATGACTTTTCTTCTCAGGCAGTCAGGAACTCAGGTCATGGTATTGCCAGACAGGAGCTCAGGGTTTGGAACCCGAGGTGTGTTTTTATCCCTATGGAAGCTTCTGGGATTTTTTTTTTTCACAGTAGGAGGTTGGAAAGCGACAGGTTTAAGCATTAGACGGGCTGATGTGACAAGCCGAAGATGTGTCGCTTGCCTTGCTTAAGTAGGATCAAGCAAGAGAAGGCTGATCCAGGTAAAAGTGTACATATCAATGAAATCATGTTGTTATTTCATGTTAAGGTGGATTTCTGACCTTCCTTTAGATTCTGTAGCTTGAAGTGTTTTTTTTTTTAATGTAGTAAACAGTGTTCTTCCAAAAGTGATTTGTTTTGTAGATGTAGTCATCAGTGGGAGACTTTATACAAATACGTACAAAAGATCATTTGATTTTTGTAACCATGGTTAACTTTTGTACTTGTTCTATTTTTGTAGTATGTTCAACAACACGAGTAAAATGGCTTGGGGACTGTAGACACACAAAGAGATCTCTGTCACTGGTCAGCTGGAAATGGTTGTTTTTCTGTATTGCTTATATCAGAAAGTAGAATATCCTGCAATAAGTGGGAAAAAAAAGCCATGTTTTTTCTTCAGGCTTGAACTGCTTTGTTTCCTATGGATCTGACCTAGGTTGGCACTGTGTCTATGCCCTAATGGCCTTAAAGCTCAGTTATTGCCCTCTACATACCATTCCAAATAAAAAAAGTTAGCAGTATTAGCAGTAAATCTTCAGAGCCTCTTCTGTCTTCTTCTATTTAGACATTTATATTTCATGACTGCGGGACTTTAATCTCTTTCTGATTAAAACGTTGTAGCACGACTGGTCTCGCAGGTCAGACCTCTAGCTTTGGTAGAGAGTCTGGCACATTTCATCAGAAAACATGGCCAAAAACTGCCTGCTTAACAGAAAGAGGCGATTTGACTAACGTCTGCAGACTTTTCCCACAGCCCATTGGGAAACGTGAGAATAATTCACAAATGTGTCACACAATACTCTTGAACAGCCTTTAAAGACAGGATTCTGTTAATCTTTTTTTTTTATCTAGTGACTATATATTGCTCTGAAAAACTTCTTTTGTCTTGGTGTTCAAACATTTGAAAGGCTGAAAACCACTGCGTACACAAAAGTGCAACATTCTGAAGTTGTAACCAGAAAAGCGTAAATCCATCTGATACTAGTGTCTTCGGCTGAGACTATAGCAGTTGCTCCTCTTGTATATAAGATCTGATTGAGGAGCAAATGGTGTTGTGGCTTAGAATCTGAAATGAGGTCAAACCACTTCTTTTGGAGGTACAGATCTATAGAAAGGACTACAGGATTACAGCCTGGAGAGTTATGGAGTGGCTATATCAAAGCTCTTTTTGCAGATTCAGTAGCTACACTGTTTCTCTCATTCCCATGGATTTAAAATAAACCTCGATTTCCCTCCTTAGGCCACTAATGTGCCCGTGTTTCCAATGGATTGCTCATTTCTACTGAGAAAAACACTGGAGTACTGAGCTAAAACAATGCAGTGAGTTAACAAGACTGAGCAGACCTCAGGAATTCAAACAGAAGGTAAAAGTAGGCAGGCAGGCAATTAGCTGATAATCTTCTGACTTCTGTAATGTTGCACCAAGGCCTTTCAGAGCGTTATTTCTTTCTACTGTATACTTGTACATGGCTAGTATGACAATAAAACTCTCTAATCTAATCTCGAGTCAGCTCAAACAACTCTTCAAATTAGACAAATTACACCTACTAGTAAAACATTTATTTTTAAACTGAAAACCTGCGAACTGATTACTGTATACTGTGTACAATTGAGCTGTCAAATTCCTTTCACAGTTGCATGAAAATTTTAATAATTTAACGGATTCAGTATTTTAGTGCTATTCTAAACAGATACAGATAGAGTGAACAGTTCCACATTTCATATTGCATAAACCATGGAATATGAAAATTGTTGCTTGTGACTGATAAATATCTAAATTTAACATTTCGGACTACAGCATCTTGTCTCAGTTCTTACTGTATTCCTTGCAGACTATATTCAACACAGGCTGAAGCCCAAAAGGCTTCCTTTTCACTTCTCACTACATATATATGGCATAATAATGGTTTTGCAACTTTGTCATGTGCTGTATGTCTCATAGATATAGATTTTAGGTTCAGTAACAGAAAAAGGCATGGCCCTGGTAAAGCCTGTTGGAAGTGTTTCACTGTGTAATGTGAAATACTGAAATACTATGAAAATTCAAATAGTACTCTAACATTGAAAGTAAGGGACTGATCGTTTGCTGTTTTTTTATACAATTGGTTTGCAGAGTCAAAAATTCTCACAAAACTGGTGGGAGGGAAAAAAAAAAGCTACACAGTAATGGAGTTTCTTGCTACTTCTTTGGGATTATCATTGAAATGCTGGCCCATGTTTCATGTGCCTACCACCATGTATTGTATGGTACACTAATCGCTTTTTTTTTTAGCGCACTCCTTCATTTCAGTGAAAATGCTTCTTGGATGCTGCCCAAAATGACAAAAAAAAAAATTCTGAGAATTCCTTCTTCCTTAGTATAACCACCATGACGTGCCTCTAAACCACTTTCTATTAAAGGTTCCTTTTTGTCTGTGTTGGAACCAATTGTAACATTGCGCTAAAGATATGCTAATGATCTCTTTGTGTTTGTAGCTAAGCTCCTCTTGGCTGTCTCAGCAATAGTAGGGACTGATGTCATTAGAGGCTGTTGCATTAGATGTGGCACAATCACAGATGAGGCATTCGGTGGTGGGAAAATGGGGGGATGAAATAAAAGATGATTATTTGTCTAGGATGGTGGCTGTTTTCTTGTGTGTACATCCTTGGGGTAAAAAGTTCAGGGGCTTAATTGTAGGACCATGTCAGAGCTGTAAATTAACTATACACGCAACTCCATTACAGTTAACCGTAAGGATATAATGATCAATGCTGAGTAACATATTGGACCAGTATGGGTCTGAAAGCCTGGATCAGTGGACCGGAGACTGGAGACACCTCGATAGTATTAGTTTTTCTGCTGAAATTAAGAATGGATGATTTGGGTGATTTCATCTTGAAAATATGGGTTTGAGGCCATGAAGCAGGGGAATGCTCTGTAGAGCCAAGTTACGCCCTGCCTGCTTATCAGCTCAGGCTCTTCTGAGCTTACATTGTTAATGCTATGCCGGTGTATTGTTTTAGGCTGGGTGAGTCCATGACTGTCTGGCTTTGGTACTTTTCCTGATTCAAGTCTTCCGTGATGACTGTCCTTTCTGCTTTGGCAGAGTGTTTTGAGTGTTGCTTCTGTACTCACTGAGTGACTGAGGTGTCTTTTAAATGTCTTCAGATATAGGCCACTGATTAGATACAAAACAGACCAGGAAGCTAGTGACAGTTTATCTAGACTAGAAAAGCCTGGACACAGTTAGCAGCAGTATTCAGTCCTAAAGGAAGAGATTTTGCATGGGTGGTGTCCAGGATGTTCCACAGTCATTCACATCGGCTCTGCGCCGTCTTCCTGAGCTCCTCGTGGGCCATTGTTTCCAGGGTGGAAGTAGTGACCCATCATGCTCTCTCCAGCAATTCTCTCTCCACAGGAACAGGAACTACATAAAGCCTTTTACTTAGCAACACAACAGAACCTTAAGAGCTCAGTCTGTATTGGAACGTTGTCAAGCAGCTTACAGTTGTTTACATCCCGGGTTTGAGGAAGAGAATCTTCTGTTTTAATCTGACTCGCATAACTTGCTGACATGTTTATGTAACATATTATGTATGCTGTGTCACAAAAAAGATGTGCAGTCCTAATTCCCTTTTAGGAGTTTTTTTTTTAACCAACAAACTCCATTTGCCATTGTGGTAAAGGAAAATCTTTTTGGAAAAATGGAAGGGCATTTGTGTAGATGAAATGATAGTGAAGCATAGTAGATGAGTGTTTCGGGTAATGTTACTTGGAATGGAAAACGATCGGTGTGCTTTTAAACCATTTTGATTTTGAACTGTCCCTGTTTGCCATGTAGGCTTTCTTCTGTTCAAAAAAGATTTCCAAACTTTATTTCCATGGATCATATGCACATAATAAGATTTAATAACTTTCATAAACATGTTACATGCTCATACATCACATTTTTACTGCTCATTTAAAAAAAAAAAAAAAATGTATCCACTCATTGATTGACCAGACACTGCTAATGCCTTAACCCTCTCTTCCACAGGGAGCCCCTCCAGATCAGTGTCCACCATGTCCCTCTCTGTGCGGCCTACGCGCCGAGTCCTTGCCAGGTCCATCACTAGGAGCCAGTCCTTTGCCGGAGTCAACTCCCACGACAAGCTCTACAGGTCTGTCCACATGTAAACACGCACATATATGTTTTGCATCAGGAATGTGAGAATATATAATCCAAAAAAAGACAATGATTATAGTAACAAGTATCTGGCAGTCCTCCGTGAGTCTGGGCTGGGACACTCTGTCATGGGTCTGGGCCAGGAAAGTCCACTATGGGTTTGACCTGGAACAATCTACCACTGGTTTTGATCTGGTACAGTCCACCAAGGGTCTGACCTGGGACAGTCCACCACAGTTTTGGTCTGGAACAGTTTGCAGATATGCAGTGTTTATATCACAATATTTTTGTTTTCTTCCAAAGTACAATCCCAACATTTGCTCTACACTAACAAATTATGTTTGCATCAGACATCTAAAAAAATCAGTTATCTAATAATAAACAGGAGAGGAAAACTCTCAAATATGCATTGTACATAATTTATTACAATATTAATATCAGCTTCTCATATTGGTCAGTTGGTTATTTGGTTCAGTTTATGGGCACTGTGCTGCAGTATATAATTTTGCTATTTTGTATTTATTAACTGGTGTTCAACCTAGTCTAACCTTTCCACTTTCAATCTACAATTTACAGTTTCAGTTTGGTTGTTACTAATGCATGAACGTCAGTCGTGCACAGTGTTCCTTTGGCTGTTGTAACAAAATAATTTTACTTAATGATTTAATAAAGTATCTACAAATCCATCTGTCTACATGTAGCTATATGTATGTATACACCTGCAGGTGAAAAGACACAATTCTTAACACATACTGAATGCAGTCACACTGTATAAGTTCCAGGTGTCTGTCACATGATTTATTTAGAGGTCACAGCTGACAGGATGTCCTTTCCAGCCTGTGTTTCCTCCAAAGAGAAGCATTCACCCCCAAAAGCTGGCCACTTGAGTTTAGAATGCAAAGGAAATCGCCTTCCCTTTAGTATGGTGAGAAAGAGAGAGAGGTGTTTTGAGAGATCTTATTTTCCAAACATACTCAAATGTCTGGTTTTCTTTAGATTAACCATATAGATTTTAGATATATTACATCATATCAGAAAAATAATGTCACTGCAATTCCCTGAAAAAAAAAAAAAAGCCTTTTTCTGCAAGTATAAGTTGTCTCTGGTGTAAGTTTTTTTTTTTTTTTTAACATTAGCCAACATTACTTGCACACACATTCCATCCTGCTGAACTGATTGACTTTTGTTATTTTTCGATTTCTATATTGCTTTGCATTCTATCACAAAAATTAAAAATTGGTGGAAATTTAGCCTTGCAGTACTTGTTACTGCTGGCTGCTTAAATGCTTGGATTGTAGTTTTGCATCATTTTGAAGAAACGTATCTGGAAAGTGATAAGGAGTGAATGTAAATGAATGTAAATTCAGACAGTTTAAAATAACTTGTCTGTGTCTGACTGGATCCTTCTAATGAAATTTAAGCTAGACTTGCGGCTCTGCATTAACATGGAGTTTGTCATTTGAAACACAAGTAACTTGATTGCTGCTTCACCAGATACAGAGAGCTTTGAGTAGTGACTTTATATCTTGAATGGATAATTTCGCATGTTTCCATTAGTTACCCATGACGAAACTCTTTTGCGCTCATGTGTCTGTGTGAGCTAGGACTGAATCATGATTGAATCATGTTCGACAAGTCATATCTAAAGAAAAGAGGATAGAAGAGATTGTTTCCTAATAATTGTACTGCGCTTGGTTGTATTAAAAGAAGGAACGTGCGCGTGTGTTTCAGGACCCTGTCTGTGTTCCGCACCCCAGCGTGTGCAAGAAAGACTCCTTCTAGAGGAAGCAGGATGTTCACCCTCTCCGCCAAGTCACCTCCTCCGAAGGTCCCCCAGCCCGAGAGGCTGGATGAGGTGTATGAAGCTCTGAAAAGAGGACTCCAGTAAGTATACGCACACAATCCTTTTAAAAGCAATGGCATTTAAAATCCAAATATTTTATAGAAGAAGGTCGGGGCATGGCACGTCCAAGGCTGAATACACTTGCACTGTATAGTTTATGATGGTCCAGTTGCATAAAATTCCTTGCTTACAAAGGTGCAGATAAGCAGCTAACATGACTGAACAGCAGCTTATGGCTGTAAGTAAGACAGTTTGAAGTGTTTTGTTTCGCAGTGGCACTTCATGTTACCACTTTGAGCTAGTGTTATAGACTCTGAACAGATGAGACATGTCTCTTTTGCATGTGATCTGGGAAGAAGAAATGCCTACTTCTCTGTCCATTTGTCTTTAATCAGACATTTTTATTGTCAACTTTTTTTTTTTTAAACAAGCCATGTCACCAGTTCACTAATCAGACCAGCGTGAGTAAATAAAATGAAAGGTCTGTGAATGACTTTGAAACCTCTCTCCTGTCTGACCTAATCTGGCCTCATGAGGTGCTTTCAATGAAATAATTTACATGAATGCATGCGATTAGATAAGCTGCTGCAGAAGCCGAGCCGGTTCATGTTTACAAAGCTAGAGTCGCTGAGCTACAGCCACTTTTTCACATGTTTATTGGCTCTGCTGCAGTATTTTTTCAAGTACTCAGTTGACTGTTGAAATACTTTGTGTGGGCTGCATCCGAACTGCTGTCCATTAGACAGACGACCCCTGGAATAGGGAATTAGAGTTTACCACTAAACCTCAAATAATGTAAATAAGTTCCAGCTAACATAAACATCTTCTGGGGAATAAATAGTGATACATTTTACAAAAAACAGAGGCTCCCTATAATAACAGAAATTAAGCACTGCACACAAGCCACACAGCACACAAGCTTATGAGCTCTGAGGCACTAACTATTAATTGATATTGATAACCTAAACAGTTAATAGTACCCATCAAAAGCATATATTTATGCTGTCTCGCAGTAAACGTTTCCATATACAGTACAAAACAAATGAACGGCCAGTTTCAGTAATGAGTACTGATTTTTTTGGCGTCATTCACAAAAACTGGAGTATGTCAGGAGTATTTGAACAGTGATGTTTAAACCAGTCCAATTTTACTGTAGAGTGCTTATACACCTTGGTTACCTTTTCCTGTACATGCTTAATCTCGTTTGAAACCAAGTCATCTAAACAATCATGTCTGGGAAAAGTACAGTCCTTTGTTGTAGGGGCAGCTGTGTGTGCAGTTGTGTGCAGTTGTTCCTTTCTAAGGCCTGGAATGAAGAATACAATAGAGGAGCCAGATGTATAGATGACAGAAAGCATAGGAACATAAATGAAAAAACAAAAAAGAAAATATTAAGCCAAAACCTGTACAATTAAACACAACTGGATTAGGTGTAATACGAGTATCTCGGTACATTCCATGCAAAAGGCACTAACTGTATTTTTATTTATGCATGAAAAATGCCTATGTTATGATAAAGACTTGCTCACAGCACTTAGAGCAGCCCATAAAGAGCCATAAGGTGATCCAAGATCTGTCTTAATGATTTAGATTGCAATAAATATTCAGTGTATCTCATTGTAGATTAGCTGAGCTGCAGTAAAAAAGTATTTCAGAGATTCTGTAATGCACTGACTGAAATACCAATCACATAGCACGGCTGAGATGCACACACACACACTGCTGTGTTTAAGAGCCGATTTCTGTGCTTCCAGGTCTTACCTGCAGGTCCATCAGATGGAGCTGGACAATCTGAACCGTCAGATGAAGGAATCTAAGAGGAACTCGCGCCTGGTAAGAGAAAATGTCTGAGAGCTTACAATATGCAATAATAACGTTAACATTAACGCAGCTTTTTTTAAAACCAGCTGTGCAAAGCAGCAATCGTATGATTACAAAGTTTCATACTCCGGGGAGCTTGTGTTTAACCAATCAGCGATTTTCGGCATGACAAGCTCCACCCTGTTAGTTCGTGACGCCTCTGGATCAGCACACCTACAGCACAGGAACTAAAATGAGCTCTGATCGTGCTTATAAACATGCTTAGAGTTCCTGAGAAAGTTCTGAAACTCTTCTTGCTCAGTAGGTGATGAAAAGCAATAACGGAGCATAAATAAGAACTCATATGCATGTGAACTAATGTAAATAGGTCAATGGGATGCAAATCTAAATCCAAAAGTACGAGGCTTTAATCAGAGCTATGGCATTAGGAGAAGCGTTTCAATATGGCTGATGGTAGTTTCCTTTTGATTTTAATCTTTCCTTTCTCTCTTTATCTTTCTTTGCCTACAGGGATTTCTTTATGAACTGGACAAGGTGAGGGAGACACTGTCTTTTACTGCTACTACTTTTAAGGTTCTGCATTTAGAGTTTAAGATATTTAACCTTCTCAGCTACAAAAAACAAACCAAACATTGATATTTAATGGATTGTCCTAATTATACATGCACTGATTATTAGCAACAGGTCTGATTTGTTCTCTGAAAATTATACATGACTTGACTGTATGTGATATTTGTTTATCTGTAGCCCATGTACCATAAACCATGATATAACTGGTATAGTAGAAATGTTTTATGGTAATTTATAGATTTTTTACCACATTTCTGAAATGGGTGCACCTTCTTTGTGACAAAAGGGAGGTTAACCCTTCAATAATTCCCTTTTTTTCTTTTTTAGGTTTTTTTTTTTTTTTTTAGCTTAATTAGATTTAGATTAGATTTAAAATAGTATTGTTATTTTTATACATACTACATTGGGAGTTTTGGGACCCCAAAAAAAAAAAAAAAAAAAATCTGTCAATCTCTTACGGTGTGTTATGCAATGGTAACGTTAATGTCTATTTCCTGCAGCAAGTCAAGGTGATTGAGAGGTTCATGAGACGACTGGAGTTCCACCTCAGTAAGGTAAGCATGCTGTATATTTACAATGCAGAAGCTTTATTTTGCTTATTAAATATGGGAAGTTGATATAAAGAAATAGCTAATTAAGAAATCGGATGTGTGCATACGTGTGTATGTACATGCATCCGTGTGTGTGCATATGTCTGTTTAAACATACACCATGTCAACATCTTTGTTTAAGGGTTTATGTACAGAACTATGGTGAATGTGTGTGCTATACAGAACTAAATTATGGAAAACAGTGGCTTGCCCAGAGGTGTATGCATGTGTGTGGCATACCTTCTATATCTGCTAACTCAGTTGCCTTTGAATGAACAGAATGAACATTAGTAGCAGTGTTTATCACAACTTGATAACTGTCAAAGAAAATCACAAGAAGGCAGTATTTGGTGATCAACTTTACTGTGGTACAGTGAAAGTGATCTTAACTATATATATATATATATATATATATATATATATATCCTCTTTTTTGTTTAGGAGCTCAGTGAGTTCAGTGATTCCTGTTTGGGCTCATTCAGTCAGAACTGGCAATCAGTGTATGCAGTAATTTCAGTGTATTCAGTACTAGTTTGTGTTGCTCTGGCTGTGAAACAATTCTTTTTCTAAACACATACAAGCATGTTATACAATAAAGATTATTAGCTATTTATATTATGCTCAGTCTATTTGTGTGTGGTCATACTGCACATTTGGCCAAAGCATGTAACAGAATGAATCTGTAAGAATCATTTAACTGTACAGACTCAAACGACTGAAGTGGCACAGCAGAAAAGTGTTTGTCTTATTGTCCGGATATTGCGAGTTCGAATCCTGATGATGCCACAGCCATCTGTGGCCTGGAGTCCAGGGGAGGAAATCGGCCATGCTGTCTAGGTGGAACAGCATACTCTCATCCCCTGCCAGTCACAGTGACACTGGCCTGTCGTCTGATGTATGCAGAAGAGGGTAGATTGCACTTTCCTCTGAGTGTGTTACGCTGCACTGTGATGCAGCGTAAGCAGCAATTTGAAAAGATGCAGTTGGCTGGCTTCACATGTCTCGTCTTTCACCCTTGGCAGCTGTCGTATGAAAGGGAAAAGCTGGCTAGTGGCTGGGAACTGGCCAAGCACATGGAGATACGCAAAGACACACATCTGTTTATGTGCAGATGAAGCAAATCAGGAAGTATGTCGGGCAGCAAATGGGCACAAATGGAGACACACACAAACACACTGATATGGGTCAGTGACAGGGGCCATCCTCCAGCAGATTTCTCCCTCTCACTGAGCAGTCGTACTCTAATTTCTCAGGCCAGAGGACACCAGGACATCTGCTGCACAGGAAGTGGCCTTTATCCTCACTTCCTCTTCCTTCTCTCTTGTTGCAGCTTTGTTTGATGTGTGATTAGTTTACAAGTGCATAGCAGCACTAGGAGTAAATATTATATATTCATGACATCCATATGTACACACCCTTTATATGGATGTGTAGAAATAGAGAAACATTCTTAATTAGCAGTCTATACACTGCTTTTTAAAATGATTGTAGAGCTGTTGCAAGGTATATACTAAAAGATTCTGTGTGTGTATATGAGAATGCTGCGTATGACTGATATTAATGGACCGGATATATGTTTAACTGTTTCCCTTTGCTAGTGAAAGTATATATTTGAGAGGAGACCAGCTGTGAATGTTATAAACCAGACTGTGCATTCACCACCAGAACACTTAGTACACTACTCTAAACACCTCCAGATGATGAGTGTTTGTGTGTGTATGTAAGAAGAGAGAGTGAGGCCTCTCTATGTGTCTCTCAGTGCAGTAAAACTTTCAAGCCTACGCAGCCTGCCTGCCCTTCCTGCTCTTTCCTTGCCCGGGGAAACTGGCGTCTCTTGAGCCTGTTCCACATGTTGGTTTCCGTTTATGAACATACCTGTATGTATCCCTTATTGGGAATCGTTGCTTACTTCTGTGTACGTGTGTGTAGGGAGTGTTTGTCTCTGGTAATCCTCTGGTAATCCTCTGTTTCTGCACCCCGAATGTGCGCACATGCACATGCACGTGTCCACCCCCCCCTACTAAGCTCTCTGTGTGTCTGTATCATGCGAGAGTCTTATCAGAACTTCTTCATATAGTAACTTTTTAATGGCCTTTTATTCCTGGCATGACCTTGTAGAATGGAATTTCTGCAAAATCTGCTACTTGGAAGTGCATTTGTAGAAAAACTGCTTAGCGAATGGGCATTGTTGAATAATACATAAGTGTTTTTGAAAAAATAAACTCATTACACTGAATGAAAAAAAAAAACTGACAAAAGACTTTGTGTTTCAGTCTTTTTTTTTTTTTGCTAACAGCTCCCTAATCTGTTTTCCTCCATGTAAAAAAAAAAAAAAAAAAAAAAAGCTAAACATTGTAGAGGGTCTCAGTTTGGTTTTACTATTTGCACCATGAAAAACAGGATAAATCTTCTTACATTTGTGACTGATTCATAGTCTGGAAACTCAGATTTATAGAAAAGTTGATAAGCTGAGGATACGGCTTGAGTGGTTTAAAAACAGAAGGAACTTTGCCTTGTCCTAACAAAAAGGTTTGCTTTAGATACAAATGCAGCTTTAATTTGTAAAACCAAGTAAGTTACTTTGAGTTGCCACGGTTACGGGTATAGGGGTAGGTGTAAGGTTAGTAATAGCTTAGTTACAGTAATAGACTAAATCAGAAACCCGACCAAAACACTTGTAATATAATTATGAAATGCTGTTTGGGGCTGTAATGTCTCATGTATCCAAGTTCATAAGCTTAGTACCTTAGTAGATTCAGTTAAATCTTCATAAATCATCTATTGAACTAAGTCAGTGTTTTGCTTTATGTAAAGTTAACCTTTTTCTGCTGCCAGCTCTCTCTTGCTTGTATGCACAACCAACAAGTTTGAAATCTTCCAAAATCTATGCAACAAAGATACAAGAAATTCAATGTTGTTTTTTAAAATAACTTTAAGTAACTAGATGTTAAGCTAATGCTGAACACATGTACAGTCATGGAAAAACAGCTGTGCTAATATAGAAGTTATGCTAATGTAAAAGAAAAAAAAGACATTAAGAGTCTCTAGTTTCTCAAACTGCGAGTATAAAGAGGTACACGTTATCTCAGAATTTTGATATTCAATCACAAGATCACTTTTCCAAGGAAGACCTTGGTTAAATAACTTGGGTAATACTGTTGTATAGTTACAGGACAGCTGGTGTTATCCATCCAGAAGTAAGATCTTTGTTGCGACATTGCTCTCATTTGGTCTATACAGGTGGGCATGTTTCTATATCTTAGTTGGGGCCAAATGTCTCCACAAAAATAGGAGTATTTAACAGTTTTGAAAACTGTCAGCTTTTATGTAAAAACTGAAACTGAGGTTAAGGTTTGGGTTAGATTTAGGTGTAGCATAACATTAATTAGCTATGTTAATAATTATGTCAGTGGAAGGTCCTCAGAAGGATAGTGAAGTGTGTGTGCGTGTGTGAACATGTGTGCATGTTTGTGTAATGTTTACTGTCCTATATAAAGAGGAGGTTGAAACGCTACTGCCTCACCCTCTTGTATAAAAACTGCTGGCTGAGGAAGCCCACATGTAACCTGACACCCACACACACACACAGACTCACACACACACACACAAATCCATGCACTTCTGCTTCCTTATTTACTTGTAATAGTTTCCCATGAACTGTAAGTGCCATAGCTGTTCTGTTTAAAACGGTGACTTGAAAGATAAGATTAAGGCTCTTATTGCTCTTAGTGAATGAAGTAATCTTACTAGAACACACTATTCCGATGAGCAGAACACACTTCAGTCTGACCTATAAAGTGCATCCAGATCAGCTAGAGTTAGTGCTTGGTTACTATAATGCTTGTGTCTGTCGATCAGTGACGTGAGGGTGTGTGCTGACTATATGGAGAGTTTCCTGTTTGTGTCACTGGCTTGTGGTTTAGTAGGTTTGCCAAAGGCAGTCCAGACAGATCAATAAAGCATTAATTATGTATATCAGGGATAATCAAATCGATAATATAAAGGCCTAATGAAAGTAAATACCGATCGTATTTGTGTTTATGTGTGTGTTTGAGAGAGGCAGTGAGAGGATTTGTACACATTTTTGTACTTTAATCAGGTTAATCACCATCTGTATTCAAACTGCAGTGCAATCATTCTTTATTCTGTTAGCGTTCACACATGCATGCACACTCTCATCACTGGTTCTCATAAAGTCTAATGAATATTACTTCCAGAGGTGGAAAGTATTAACTTTCTCAGTGCTACATTTTCAGTGTGACTGCCTTTTTGAGACTGGTTTAGTCATCATATTTTTTCCTTGAATTTATTTAAAATATTCAACAGATCAAAGAGGATAAATGTAAAAGATTCAGTGATGTTAGGGGAAAAAAAATGTCGTGTCCCTCCAGAAAACTGCTAACTTTCTTTTTAGGTAACAGGTGTGTCCAGATGCATAGGAGGCAAGCAGTCAGTTTTTCTGTTCTGTTAGAAACATCTGTCTGTGTCAGTTAAGATCTGCATGTGACCTACATTCATGTACTGTGTATATTCATTCAAATTGGCTTCCAGAGTGTTTCACTGCCTGCACAAGCTTAGCATCAGTCTAAGAGTTGGCATATCTGGCCATGTGACCTTTCATCTTAAAAACAGATCAATATTCAAAAGTTATGGATGTGACATTTTTGAATCATGGATGTGACATTTGAAACAATCCTATACAGACTATAGAAATCACATGCTTATGTGGTTCATTGCTGTAAGAAAAACTGAAATACGAGTTAAGAACAAAATTTAGCAGTGGAATATGGACTTGGGAGGCAATCTGAAATTTAAAACAACTTTAAAAACAAAACAAAAAAAACCCAACAACTTTAAAACAGCATTTTAATGCATATGTATTGTTGGCATTTGCGTGTAATTGCCATTAAGTGTTATTATAAGCTCAGGGTAATATGGAAATTGGCATCATTACTAGCTCAGTAATGAAATAGCATTAGCTAATGTAGAACCTAGCACATTATCACCAGCAATCTTTCAGTAATTCTTACATTTTAGGATGTCGACTTTGGAGTAATATTGTAATAATATGATTATATTGTCTGACATGATGACCCATATTGTTTTGAATATGTAAGTTGAATAATCGCTAACATTGGCTAAACATGAGGCCAAACATGATCCACATGGCTAACAAGCAGACGTTTCTCCTCACTTTGATTTAAACCCTTAGCTTTTGCTCTAATATGCTTGTGTCAGTGTGGAAATATTTAGTATTAGTGTAATACTGTCTAAAACACATTCATCTTTTTATTCTCAGTAAAGTAACATATAAAAACATATACAAACACATGTAGTAATCAGCTCCATATCTCTGTTTTTCCATCTGTAAGGTATTTTAGCATTTTTTTTATCCATGATTGGAGATGTTTTTGGCACTAGTGACTAAATGAAGAATTTGTTTCTTAATGTTTGACTGGTACTGGATATTTTTGGAGTATGGATATGGATATGTTGACAAAGTAAATGTGCTTATTTTTTTCATATTTGAAGATTCATTTGAGATATTTTAGGTACTCATTGCCAGCAAATATCCTACATCAAGAAAAATTAACTTTACCAAAGTAGTTTTCCAGCAAACAGTGTGTGTAATTTTAACTGAGTTAATCTTTTTATCAGGACTGTTACTTATGCTTACGTAATTCGTCACTACAGTACCAGTCTGTATTCCTTGTGTTTGTATGTCTGCAGATTGACGAGCTGTACGAAGCGTATTGTATGCAGCGAAGACTGCGGGATGGAGCCAATAAGATGGTAAAGGCGTACACGGCATCACCGGGTAGCCGAGAAGCCAGAGAGAGTCTGTCAGAGGCCAACAAGGGCTTCAAAGAATACACAGAGGTGAGTGAGGTGTCATTAGTAATGTAATGTAGAGGATACTATCAAGTATAGTCTGATGTAGCTGCGACTTCTCCCTCATGCTTAATAGCTGATAGCAGCATAATGATTACACGAGGATTAAACCGAATTGAAGGAAAAGTAATGCGTATTGTAGTTACACAATTACTCTCTAGCCTGCCTGTAGTTATGTGTGGTTTGTCAACCCCCTCTACTGCATCTGTAAGTGAAAAGGGACCAACATTAGACTACTTCTGAGCGGATATTATTTGGGTGGAGGGCTGTCCTAAGCACAGCAGTGACAGTGACATGTAACTGCCGCTTTATTTGTAGGTCTACAGTTAGAGGCTGTACCTAATTTTGTTCTGAGCACAGTGTGCATTAATCATCCTCTAGCCTTCAGCAGGGTGTCCACAATGCTTCTGTTGGCTGGATGTTTTTAGTTTTGTATTTCTGGATTGTTTCTATACCTAGCAATGTTTTAAAAAAAAAAAAAAAAAAAAAAGTCTGCCAACACAGCTGTACCTAATACTCTCTTACCTGCGCCACACACACAGTGTCCGTGTCACTGCTGTGCTGATAATGATCCAAAACCCAAATAACATCTGGTCAGTGGTGTCCTGATTGTGGAGCCTTTCCACTGATAGGCTGAACTATCATTGGAAAGGGTATCAGGGCAATCAGGGCATCTCTCGTAATGCCAGAAGTGTCCTCCTCAACTGCTCTGAGGTCAGCTGAGAACTGATCATAACTGTTGATTAGATAGTCTTAGAATGCATGATTTTCCACATTGTAGGCCATAATCTTCCACCATATTATCAGGCCATCCCTGTTTCCATACTGAATTAAAAAAACTTCTGAAACTGAGGTCCTCAGTCCTCAGTGTCCTCAGTTATGACCATGACAGTAGGAGGACCTGATATACCAATGAATGTACAGTGGGATCCAAAAATCTGAGTCCACTACAGAAAATGCTTCTATTTTGCATTCATTTTTAATTTAATACAAATTATATTACTGACAACAGCTTGAGTGAAAAGTAGACTTTTTGAAATATTTACATGAATTTCAGAGTTTCTAGTATTTGGCTTGTCCCCCTTTTTGCTTTAATGACAGTGTGCACTCGAGCCGGCATGGACTTAACAAGTTTGTGTATAATCTTATGATCCATTTTAGATCAAATCCATCGGAGTGTCGTCTGAACACTTGCTTCAGTAGAAGAGATCAGGCATGAGGAAAATCTGACCTTTTGTACAAAGCAGTTAACATGGTCAATATCACAGATTTGCTTACATTTAAATAGGGCCCTAGAAATAGTGCAGAATCTTGAATATTAAATATGCAAGATATTGAACATGTACTTCCTTTGTCTAAGACCTTCTGTTTATTTCCAATTTTAAATGAATAAAAAAATCCCAGATTTTCAATGTGGTCTCAGACGTTTGGACCCCACTGTATAACCTTGTTAAGCATACACAATGTACTGAATAATCTTTATATAGTATCCATGAGTAAAGGGGAGAGATGATCACTAATTAAGTTTTGAATATTAGGAGCAGGTTGAAAACCTTTACTAACCTCCTTTTGTTTGTCTCCAGTTGTCAACTTTTTTCTGCCTCGTTGCATCTCTGTCTTGCCAAGTTTTGTTTGTTTTTTAAATCTATTGAATTCTATCTCTGTAAACGTGCCTCTACAGAACATGTGCATGCTGGAGAATGAGATAGAAAACCAGCTTGGAGAGTTCCACGTCAAAATGAAAGGTATGACAGGTTTAGGATTTTTTTTTTTTTTTTGGTCTTTTCTTGTTAGGACTTAGACTAGAATAGCTACCCATCCTTTTCTATAGACTATGTAACTATTACTTAATGAGTCATTTCTTTTTCTTTGATGAAAGTGTATGCAAAATCGGTGCATTTAAGCAGCACATTCATAAGCTACATGATGTTTAATAAGATGAAGGTATGTATTCAATTTGCTACTGTTGCAGGTCTGGCTGGCTTTGCGCGCCTCTGTGCTGGAGACCAGTATGAGGTTAGCATATGTTTCTTTCTTGGTACTCTTTCCTTCTTCTCTCTCTTGTTTTTTTCCTTGATAATCTTTCTTTTTATGGTCTCTTTGCTCTGTCTGTTATCTTAGTATGCACCGTATTGTTTGTCTTGTGCTTGGACTGGTGAGAGGTAAAGAGATATAGAGAGGAAGAGATATAGAGAGAAAAGGTAATGTGTGCATGCTCTCAGTGGGCTGCTTCTCTGTGCATGGCCTGAAGAGCCTTTTATTTCTGGAGGTTAAGGCTGTGCTGCAACATCAGTGTCTACCTCTGTGTGATTAAAATGCACATGGTTTGGGATTGACAAACCTTGATTGATGAGCTCATCGACTGAGTGAGTCAGCATGGCAGTCTGTTTAGTGTGACAGCATGTGAGTCAGGGGAGAGGGAGGAAGAATAGCGAGACTTGGACAGATGGAGTGATGGAAGACAGAGGTGGGAGGCTGTTACTTGAAGAGGTAAGCCTTCTCTGTCCATCTGGCAGTGGGAAAAAGATGACATACCCACACAAACTCATGCTGAAGAGATCAGACAGACTCGTCAGTCCACAGCACTGTTTGTTGTTTTTTAACCGTTCTTTCTATACAGTGTGGTTTTTAAAGGCATATCAGCATAGATGTGTGTGTGTGTGTGTAAAGCTGTGTTTTATTTGTGTCTGTTGAACACAGATCTTTATGAGATATGGCCGACAGCGCTGGAAGTTGCGGGGTCGGATTGAGATCAACGGAAAGCAAGTGTGGGACAGTGAGGAGATGGTCTTCCTCCCCCTTATCACTGAGTTCCTTTCAATAAAGGTACATATGTGTTCATATACAGTCAACATTCTGTCTTATTGGCACACACAACTGAGAGGAAAAATGGGGACAATGAACAATGTGTGAGATTTTTCTGGTAGAACACAGGTGTATAAATTATCTGTAAAAATTCACCAAGCCTCTGCTGGTGGAAATAACACGACTGAGCCTCTGTGTGCAATATCTTATATGGTTGGACACTTGGATCTTGGATACTGCTCCATGAAGAACATTCATAGACATTACAGTAAGAGGCTTTCAGTAGATTTTTAAGGTTTCCTTTGGGGCGCATTTAGATGATCAGCATGTTGAGCTTTGCTCGCCGCTTTACGTAGGGGCACTGTACGAATACTGAGTGTTTTTATCGTGAGTCTGAACTGGTGCTACATCATCAAGATGCATTTGAAAACATAGATCATTCATAAGACTAGGCGATTCTGAATGTTTCCAATTCCAGCATTTATCTAAAAAAGATTCTGGCTTTGGTCATCCTTTGGAGAAGACTGGAGAAAACACACATCCTTGCTACATCACGTATGGGGCCTCGTCTTATTGGTTGTGAAATTGAATGAATTGAATAAAAGTGGTAAGGCATCAAAGCTATCGCCATAGAGAAATGATTGCTTTGATGGCACAAAGACATTTTGCCACTGATCATCTGTAGACAACCATATGCTTAAACCCCTCGGAGACTGAGATGGCCATTGTAACCTCCCCACAGAGGCAACTTAGAGTCTTTCTTTTTTCCACTGTAGTGGTGAACATTTACCATGGCCACATTGTGTAGCTCTGTGACTTGTTTATGATCCCTTTTTTCGTTTGTTGTTGCTAAATTAGAGCTACACTGACATCCAATGATGTATGGGTGAGCAAAATAATGTAGCATATAACTTTTTTCCCAACCAATCAGAGTGCTCAACAGTATTTTTTGAGTATGAATATTTGGCAATGGCATCCAGTGACTTAATGATATACTTCTTCTGTGAATACAGCAGATCAAACCAACTGACAAAGTTTCATCCTCTGATTGCTGCCTATTGATATCATGATTATAATCATATTATGGCATTGTTTACCTGACTGGGATTCAACTGAAATAGTTAGGGAGCTATTTATAAGATGATTAGCACAGTTTACCTTAATTGATCAGCAGTGTAGAGGCATGCTTTTCGTCGGAACGGCCAGATGATTCATTTAATGGTCACTGTTCAGAGCGAAACCAAACTGTTTACTTAAGAATGTTGCATCTTGATGGTGAACATGTTCGAAGTCTTTGTTCCTTCTCTTGTACTTTACTTTCCATCCAAATGCTAATTCATTCAAGTGTTTGTCTGTGATACCGTTACCAGGCATTTTTCCTGAGCAACAGTATGAGGCATCACAACAAACAGTTACGTAGATCCAACCACCCAATACTCGTGTCATTATGTCACATCTGAAGTGCTTTTTTTTAAAAATATTTTGCCTTGTTTAGATCAACAGCAATCTCTCTTTTGTGTCGAAACAACAGTGTTGTTTTTTTCCTATGATGAAGGGATTTAGCTTCATATTTGTACATCATGGAAATGTTCTTTGGGGTGCCATTAAATTTTTCACTTATTTTTTAAAGAGAAATATATATATTTTTTTAAATAATAAGAATAATTTTGTTAGAGAAAAGGTGAATAGAGGGGGGTGTGGTGGCTTAGAGGCTAGCACGTTTGCATCGCACCTCCAGGTTTGGGGCCTTGATTCCCGCCTCCGGCCTGTGTGTGAAGTTTGCATGTTCTCCCCGTTCTTCAGGGGTTTCCTCCGGGTACTCCAGTTTCCTCTCCCTGTCCAAAGACATGCGTTGTAGGCTGATTGGCATCTCTAAATTGTCTGTAGTGTGTGAGTGTGCCCTGCAGTGGATTGGCACCCTGTCCACTGTGTCCCCTGCCTTGTGCCCCGAGTCCCCTGGGATTGGCTCCAGGCTCACTGTGACCCTGTGTAGGATAAGCGGTACAGAAAATGGATGTATGGAAGGTAAATAGTTTCCACAATTGTTGGAAAATTTAAATTTAAACTCTACGTAGGTAATTTATTTAATCCAATCACTTTTACTAATTTTCCTGATGGGTACCTCTGGTTGACTGTAGAATCAGTCTGTCTCTCTCTCTCTCTCGCACACTCTGTTCTCTCTTTTCTCCTGTTTTCCCACTCATTCACTGTCTTTCACACACACATACTGCAGAGTCACATGTGTCTGTAAAATGTTGTAGGAGCCCAGTGTGAGCAGCTGGACTTTCACTTGTTTTTCTTCTTCAGTGGTTGCATGACCCACACAGGAAAGGAGCTCAAAGTTCCCCAGATCCTCCAGAGAGAGAGAGAGAGAGAGAGAGAGAGAGGGAGGAAGAAACAGCGCAATCTGCAGTGGATAGGAAGGGGAGGACTTTGCAGAAGGGATATTAAAAGCTGTAGAGAAGGAATGAAAAAAATGCAGCTGATGTTTATCCAAGCCGTTTCTAGACAGGCCCGAGTTTCTCATCTCGCATGACTCTACAGGAGATGATAAGGGCATTTTCACAGCTGCTCTGTTTGAATTAGTTATCTCAAATTCTGTTGTGTTTGCCTCCTTAGTCCCGTTCATTTGGGCAGGTTCAAACACCACATTCAAACTTGCATGCACACCAAATCATCCGTCAAAACCACGATGCAGTCTCAGCAAGCTGCCAAACATTTCATTCAGGTGTGAAAGAAATTGGATGATACCCAGGTATCTGAGAAATCTAAATCATTATTTTAATGTATCATAATATCAATAAGCATATTGTTATATAGCCAAGTCCAACCTGGAGCAGTGATAAGGAGGATGAGTGAGAGTAAGAGCGAGAGGGAGAGATGATTGCTTGGGATTTGAACTGATGGGCACATGAACCAGCTTATGCCCCAGGTGGGAGGTAGCGTAGCCTTTCCTTGTCACCTGAATGCAGTTCTGGCTAAAATCTAATTTCTGCCTGCTCCCTTCAAAACCTGGTTCCATTTGGTATTGTGAACCTTATCCACCAACTGGGGCAGTTCAGTTCAGGACATTTGAGCAATTATATAATTATACACAAATTTATTATTCAGTATTGTAATATATGTAATCTAATGTACTATTTATACACAGATTATCATGACGCCTTTGCATTGACTTCGTATAGCGTGCACTGAGTATTTAGTAAACACTGTGAGACTGGAACATAGACCTTGAAACTCAAATCAGGACCTTTTGGTTGCAATGCACATCTGAAACTCTAAATCTTTAGATACCTGATGATGATGCCATCTCTAAATGGTGGTAGCTTTGGGCAGTTTGTGCAGTCTGTCTGTGTGATGGTGTGATTGGTGTCCCCAGTAGATAAGACCTGAATAACACATATTTGCTTGCCCAGGTGACTGAGCTGAAGAGTCTGGCCAATCATGTGGTGGTGGGAAATGTCTCATGTGAGACCAAAGACCTGTTTGCTGCCCTGCCACAGACTGTGGCTGTGGACATCAATGACCTGGGAACCATCAAACTGAGCCTTGAAGTTACATGGAAGTATGTATACCTTGTGCTGTCATAGGAGTTCTTGCAACAAAAAAAAGTTATGCGGCTAACAAAACAAAACCAAAAAAGGCTTGCAGAGCCAGAAACCTACAGCTTTCATTGCACACATTGTTAGAATTATTGTTGAAATACCTTTTTTGATTATGGGATTTTATCTCAAATTAAATTGGACAGATGTCCATTTAATTTAATTGGACATCTGAGAAAATTCAATCAAAGACACATCTAAACTATAAAATCTATCTAAACCTTAGTTGAAGTGTTCGGGTTTTTCTTACCTTCATATTTTCTCAAGAAAAACTTGTATCAAGGAAGTAATGGATGTCATTTAAAAATATTAATCTAAAGGGGACTTTATCTAAAATCTAAATTTTTCTAGCATTTAATGGGACAGATCTGTGAATGTATGTAAATGTGTAAAACCATAAAATTCAAATTGAAGTGTCCCAGTTTTTCTCATATTCAGAGCTCCCAGAGTTTTTTTTTTCTCAAATTCAAAGCAGAATTTGGAACAAGGTAGTAATGGATATTTTGTCAATTAAAACATTTGAACCCTAACATAGTTTGGTGAAACCTTGATTTTACAAAATCATTTATGTTTTTGGCTAAATGTTTTTTTTCCCTGTCTATCACAGTCCATTCGACAAAGATGACCAGGCCTCCACAGCCAGCACAGTGAGCAAAGCTCCTACAGTGAATAAACGGTTCTCCACCTATAGTCCTCCAGATACGCCATCTCTTCGAGAACAGGCATTTTATGTGAGTGTCTGCCTCCTCATAATGTCTTTCTGTGCATGTTCATCCGAATATGCGTTCCTTCGCATTTCTCTGTGCCATTTTGTATTTAATGCCTTTAACAAATGACCCTTCAGTTTAGGAGATTTAGGTATCTCTTTAATGTTAAATGTGGTGCATCAAATTTATGATGTAGACCTAATTGTCAAGGCTGTTTTCTAACATAAGCATGAGTCAGACTACAAAGGAATCCGACACTTCACTCTTAATGTTCATATAGCTGTACATTATGGACTTCTTTCTTGTTAACACCTTGTTATTGTCATCCCTAGTTATATTTTAGTAGTCTATTGATGTGGATATCTGAGATTCTCAGTTTTTTAATGAGCTTGCCCACATCTAGCTAAGTTTACCGTTGAGAGTAGTCATGGATTCCTAGTGAATCCAATTCTTAGTTTGTTTTCATCATGCTACGATGCAGTCTGTCCCACGGAGTTTGCCATCCAAGCAGTGCTGGTCCCTCCTGGACGTGTTCCGGGACGCGCTGGCCGAAAAACTGTCTCAGACACATAGCTGTGGCGATGTCTCCTCCATCAGCTTTGGACTGTCTCGCTTGCACACCCGCGTAAGTGCTGCTAGTTGCTAGCAGCGATTAGCCAGTGGACGTAGTGCAATAGGTTTGCAGGTATTGTCTTTGGCTAACAATGGTATTGTTGTAGCTGCAAGTGCTTCTAGTTACTAACTAGTGCAGCTTTGTAGTTCTGTGTGGCTTTAGATCTGTCACTTTAGTGGGTTCTCCAGTCCAGGTGGTGGCAGTTTGGAAGCTCTTAGTACTCAGGAGTGCATTGTTGTGTGTATTCATCGCAGCTTTGTAGATCTGTGTAGTAGTAGTAGTTGTAGATTAGTTGTGGTTAAGTAAACTAGAACTCCTTAGCAAATTGTATGTAGCAGAGCATTCTTGGCTTGTATACCAGTACACACTTGCATGCACACACAAACACACACACACACACACACACTCACACTCACACAATCTAAAACTGCATCCAGTGATTGTCAGTCTTTTATTTTGTGGGGGTGACAGAGTGGCTGCAGCAGAAGTTAATTAGAGGCAACGTGTTAGGTGTCTGGGCCTGATGCCAGCCTCCAGACAGCCTGAATGAAGTACTGGGAGAATGATCACACTAATGCCTGACAACAGAGACCGTGCTCCCTTATGACTCCATCACACATTTACTCTTTATTTTTCTTTCCTCCTGTGCCTCTCTACTCATTCCAGTAATATGAAATTAATTACAGGAGACAGCGTCCGTCTAAAGCACATAATTACTGTGTTATACTTTTCCCTCGTATGCTTTTTTGTTTTTCTTACTTTTCCTTCAAATGTCTATTCCTGTTACATAAAAGTACTTGGAAGAGAGCATTCATTAAAGGACTGCTCCTGTGTATTTATACCTAATCTCAATCCACAGCATCCGTAGTAGTAATATGCTTAAATTATGCAACTATATAGAGTCAGATGTAAAAGTACGCATACCCTCAGGACAAAATGAACAAGGCAAAGAGATTTATTTCAACTAACAAGTCCTAACCTATTATCACAGGTAAGAAAAATTAATAATAGTGAATGGTAAGATCAAAGTAGTAAAAAAAAATTAGATCGAAAAGTATCCCACCCTCCTCAGTAGTCCATCTTCTTGATATATCTGTTATAACTGTGCCAGACATCACACGCTGCTTTCTTAAGATCAGTTCCGGAGGTGGATCATGGCAAAAATTCTTTTCAAAATATTTTTTGTTGGTTGTTGTCTTTTGTAGGATACACCCATGTTTTTTTTTTTAATCTTTTTGAATTTATATGTGTCAGTTTTTTTTATAAAAAAAAAAAAAGGTACATTTTCCTTTTTCCCCAGTCAAACGCCATAGGGGTGCTAACTTTTTTTTTTTTTTAAAGCATATGTTATCAAAGCTGTATTTATGTGGTATTATCCAACTTTTCAATACTGAAGCATTACAATAAAACATAACTGTGGTTACTTGCACGTTCACTTATGTGGTATATAAGTTCCATTAGAGGCAAACTGAGGCACAGTGTTTACGTTCCTTAAAAATTCTTCCCTGTGAAAAGTAGTCCCATCTCTGATAGGACATTCTCAATTATGAATTTTTAGAGCTTAATTTACAAATACCTTTGAATAAAGAATTCGCGAAAGCATTAATGAAACCACGTTTCAGACTAATGTTTATTGTCTGAACCAACAACTGCCCTTAGTCTTTCGTTCTAATTGAGTTTCAGGTGAGTAGGTTTTCTGTTCTTTTCTCAGTGATGATGTGGTTATCACAAACACGATACAGATGCATAAGATAGAGGTTAGGTTAAAAAAAAAGTCCCTTTTATTTTTACCGTTCTTTTCCCTTTGTCATTTTCTCTCTCCTTCTCCCTCTGTGTAGAACATGTTGAGGCGGCAGGACGAGTTGGAGAATGGTACAGCTTGGTCAAACTCCTCTGAATCCTCGGACGATTCATCAAGCCCTCAGCTGTCCCAGGGTCTTCGTCATGCCCACAAGAGTCTGGTGCAGCCTGAGGTGCAGACCTCTGCTCCTGCCATTGACATCTCCTTCACCCCCCGCCAATCATCCACCTCCACGCCCACCCGGCTGGCCAATCAGAAAGAGGAAGATGAAGAAGAGGAAGAGGAGGAGCAAGACGAGGAACTCCGATCAACTACAATCACAGTCACTACGGAGGCTGCTGGGACACAAGCCGTGCCCAATGGCCACGCCCGCTACTCACGCACCTTGAGCCATATCAGTGAGAGCAGTGTGGATGCCGCCTTGAATGAGAGGCCTGCCGGGGAATCACTGGAACCCAGTGTAGTCGTGGACGTGCCCCTGAGAGCTGAGCCATGCTCAGTCATTCCCGAGCCACAAGTTGACCACCACACTGTTGATCTAGTCACGCTGTCATCATCCAGCTCTGACGCCACAGCCCCTATAGCACAGGAGGTCTCTGATTCTGCTGCTACGTGTGAGGAGCCTACAACACATCCACACTCTGATTTCTGCACCAGTAGTGAAGAGGACTCTACCTGTGCCTCTGTTAATACTGAGGTCTCAGTGCAGCAAAGTAATGCTCTAACCCCCAGAACTGGTGACATAAAACAGTCCCAGGACACACAGGACCTGCCCACGACACACACTGTGTCTGTACAGGCCAAGAGACCTGGGACTGAAGTAGATTCCTGGCCAGGAGATAGGGGAAAGATGGAGGCTACTGAGGCAAAAGACAGCGGCCTGGAGGAGGCCCTCAGCGCTGTTCTTTCTTCTCTGGATGACTACAGGGGTCAGTTTCCAGAGCTGCAGGTGCTGGAGCAAGAGCTCCGCCTGCTGGAGGAGGCTCTTACTGTGAGTTAACAGTATGCTATAATTGTGCATGTTCTTACATTGTGAATATTCTTGAATATTGTTACTGTAAAAATATATGTTTTAAGAAACATATAAGATGGCAGCATGGTGGTGCAGCAGGGACCCTCACAGTTCCAGGGTCCCTGGTTTCAATCCTGAGCTCGGGTTACTGCTTGTGCAGTTTCACATGCTCTGTGTGTGTGTGTGTGTGTTGGTTTTCAGCAGGTTCTTCAGTTTCCTCCCACCACCTGAAAACATGGCAGCTGGATACATTAAATTGCCCCTAGGCATGAATGACTGTGTGAATGTGCGTGTGTATGGTGTCCTGTGATGGAGTAGCTCCCATCCACAGTGTATTCTCACCTCACATCCAGTGTTCGCAAGATAGGCTCCGGATCCAGGGCACGCTTACTCAAGATAACTGAATGAATGATGAATGAATGAATGAATGAATGAACATATATGGTCCTTCATGCTGGTGCCCATGATTTTGTAGGTTTTTAAAGATGTATTAGAATTTTTTAAGTCTATATAATCCTAAGGCCAAACCATTTCTGACACAGATTATAGTTACATGTTATAGTGAGTGTTAGTTCTGTGCTTAAATTGTTTTGATCAAAGCAAGTGTCTGTGATGGTTTGTGTGTGTGCATTTCCAAGTCGGTCTCAAATTTGAATTGCAGTGTTTCTCTAAGATTAGTATCTGCTGCCATCTGTGTGATCACTGACGCCAGTGTGTTATACAGAGAAGAAAGATGAAAGAGGATGTGAAAGTAGTTTCTAACTCTAGTCTCCCTAGGGACCAGGCTGCCGCCCTTCCTGCCCCCTGAACGTGTTTTTGTATGTTAGATTCAGGGTGGTACACTGCTAGAAATCCTTGACTCATGGTGATAATCATTAACATTTTCTTCCTGAGGGAGAATGGAGTGATATTTGTTCAGTTCACAAACTGGTCAGAAATCGTCAGAAGTGCAAGAGAATTTTTGAGGTGTCATGTAAAGATGCTCGACTAAACATTTGAGTTTTTTTTGTCATTTATCATGTACCACTTTTGATCTGCCACTGATTCTAGCTTTACACGTGTAACTACGACGTATTTGTTAGGTAAAAATGTTTACCGAAAAATAGAATCATAGGATTGTGGTTGTGTGTCTGTGTAGGGCCGAAGTCGAAGTCGAGCCTCCAGTGTGAGTTTGACGGTGGAAACTGCTCTTGAAAGCTTCAGTTTCCTCAACACATCAGATCTGGAAGACGAGGAAGAAGACTGCGAGAGGCCGAGTGTGACGGACAGGTCAGAGCTTCTGAAAGTTTGTGCCTTTTTTCTGTGACTTACACTGCCAGAAAAAGACAGCAATTATTGGTCATTTCTTTTTCCAGGAAATGGGAGGCGATGCACGTTAGGTTAATGCAATATTGCCATCTGGTGGCTGATCAAATCTGTACACTGTGTCTTTGACGCCATTTTTTCCCTTTTAAGCATTTAGCAAATAGAAACAAATTTCTATTGTTTATTCTTAGAAATATTTACAGTTTTCTAATGCGTATATGTGTAAGACATTTGATATAACCAGCCCATTGAGCTGTATGGAAACGAGGTCTGGGGTCCAATTAGTCCATAGCTGTACTTGATGGGATCCCTTTGAGAATTTGCGTGAACACCCCAACCATGAATGCAGGGCAGCATTCTACTGTTTCCTGCTATCCATAAACATGGAAAAAGCCATCAATTTCTCGATGCACTTACAGATTTGTCCTAATGAAACGCTTCACTTTGCACTGAGATGCTGCAGACCCAAGAGTTAAACCCTGAAAAGCTCGTTCTGAGGCTCACTAGCCCTGTAACACAAAACACAGAGCACAGACCAGGGGGTATTCCACGGCGCAAGCTAACTCGATATGCCAGGCTTATTTCAACATGTCCGGCTAATTTCCGTCAGTTTCAGTTCCACAGACAAGGCTAATCGTAAGCCCTGCTAAGTTACTTTGGCAGCACTTTTGAACATGCTTGCCCTGTGTCTAGTTAGTTTTGAAGCTTAGCTTAGCTTGATAAATTCTATTGGCCAAGCCTCTTGGTTTCATACTCCAATCAGGCCGAAACAATAGGAACAGTTGTTCTGCAATCAAAGCATAGACAGTATAAAATCTGGCTATATAATCTTATACAGTCCCCTCTGAAAGTATTGGAACGTCAAAGCCATTTTTTTTTTTTTTTTTGCTATACACTCTCACGTCTCCACGTCAGGTTTGAAACATTATTATTTGTAGCATGCTCATTCCTGGCATCAATAAATCTCATTTCAGTAACAGGGTTTGATTAGGAAAGTTCATAACAAGTCTTTGCTAACAGTCATTATAAAAATATTAAGTCACAATTTATAACACGAGTCAGTAACATTTTAGAATTTATTTCCCGCAGTAGCAGGATAATGCAGGATTTAAAAAAAATAAATAAACATCTCTAAAATTATATGAACACAGTATGCTAAATAAAAATCCTGTCTTAAATTTACGAAAATTTTTAATTTTTACTTGAGCTCAAGTTTGTATTAAGCACGTTAGTTTTGACTATAGAAACAATTAAAATTGTCTTATATTATTTTGTTTTTGTTTTAATGATATGTTCTTACACATTTCTGTCAAATTGTTTCTGTCATGCTGCTTCTTGAGCTTTGTTAAATGCTTTTATTTGCAGTAATGTTTTTGTACTGCTTGTATAATTTAATTACAACTTCGCTGTTCAGCTGGAGTACTTACACACTGGCAAGTGACAGGCCATCATTCATTTTCTATGTATGTGCGTGAAGAGAGCCACGATTTCAGTGACGGCAAACGAGCAGTACAATATTTGAATTAGGCATGACACAGTAAAGTGACAAAACCTATGCACGTGGTCCGAAGTTTCTTCAGTTCCCCACTCACGACCTTAGTTCCTACCTGCATTTAGTTCCTATTTAAGCACTCACTACATGCCCACAAGAGACAAACTACAAGTGACGTGAACAACTTGTCCCTTGCTATTGTGAACGCAGGGTAGGTCAAACCAAATATCTGATAAACTAGCAATGTGAATCTGCAAGTGGGAATATTATCAGGCCCTGGACAGAGTGTATGGCTCAGTGCCCACAGTCTCACCTCCTATACTGCACGAGAGAGAGAGAGAGACACACTTCACTGAAATGACACCTCCAGAAATCTACAGATCTCTCTTGGGAAGGGACACACACACCACAAAATGCAAAGTAACAAAATGTTACTGTCTGAGAGACAGTGAGTGACACATCAACACTCCCACCAAATCCCTCCAACTCCTACACCATCCATACATCCATATTATTATGGATATTTGTGCTGTTTTTATTCATTGATATGGTTGTCTTTATATTCCTGGTGCATTGGAAATATTGCATTATAAAGCTACATTAAATTGACGTGCATTGTGCATATGTGTGTGTGTTTGTGTGTATACAGCTCTCAGCCAGTAGCAGATGAGAGTGTAGCAGTGGATGATGGTTGTGCACAGAATTGTTGGGATACTCCCTCTGTTCCTCTCAGCACTGGCCAACAAGCTCTAGATCAAACTCTGCTCATCCATCTACAGAACTGCTCCACCCAGCTGCTGGTGAGTCGATATGATCAAACCCTGATGCACTTTGGAGCCACTGACTAGTAGAAGCAATCAGATAAAAACCAGCAGTGAAATTAGGTTCTCCATATGACTTGTTGCATGCTAAGATATATAATTCTTAATAAAGGATTAAATAAAAAATGCAGTTACTCATCTACTCATAGATTTACTTGGTTTTTATGTTTGCTGACTTGCCCATAAATGTAAAATATGACATTGCACAGAAATTCAAAGCTATTCCTTGATTAGCTATGTATGTACACCCAGTGAAACCTATTGATATTAGATTTTAGCTTCCCATTTAATATCACAGCCAGCCATCACTGTACTTAATGCATGTATTCAATTCATTTCAATTCAGTTTTATTTGTACAGTGATTTTTAACAACGGACATTGTCACAAAGCAGCTTTACAGAAATAAAGAATATAATTCAGAATATACATTTTACATGAATGAATTTATCCCTAATGAGCAAGCTAGAGGTGATGGTGGCAAGAAAAAAACTCCCTGAGACGATATGAGGAAGAAACCTTGAGAGGAACCAGACTCAAAATGGAACCCGTCCTCATCTGGGTCACACTGGATAGTGCAATTATAAATAAACCCCTACTATAACTGTGTACTGTATGGTCAAATAGTGCAATTGTGCAACCAGGAAATTCATTACGGTTTTCACATGAAGTCTGGTTTGTTGAACTTATCCACTGTTTGTTGATGGAGACTTGAGTGTTCATGGCAATTGCAGTCCTAACGCTATCATTGCAGTTGTAGTCCTAAGCCATCATAGCATAACTGTTCATATGAATTGTGGTCCAAAGCCATCTTCATGGTTTTTAAGTGGTACCACAGTTCCTCAGTAACCCCAAAGATGTATATGTTGTATTCCAGGTTTGTGTGATTAACAGTCATTTTGAGTTGCTGTATGAAGGGCTGTGTGTCATGTCTGTGCAGAGGCTGGGTACGTTCGGGCCGCTGCGCTGTGGGGAGATGTACGCTCTGGATCGGCTGCTCCGGGAGGCTCGGGTAATGGAGCTCATTCGCCTGGCTGTCCAGGGTACAGGGAGGAGTGACAGCCAACCTGAGGAAGGTTAGCCCATCTGAAAGCAGTGCTGGGAGAAAAATGTAGCTCTTGGTCAAATGTATTTGGTGTTGTGTGTTTGAATTGTAAATGTAATGGTCTTCTTACTCGATATTAATACAGTGAAGAACAAAGAAATATAAAGAGCAGCAATGGATAAATTGTTTGGGTATTGTGAAACAGAAAATGAAGAAGATGATGTTCAGCCAAATTTTGCATTCTGTGCTCATACCATCTTTTTTCCTTATTTTCTCTGGGTGGCGTGTGTGTGTGTGCGTGTCTGTGTTTGGGAACAGTTGTTCCACAGTTAGAGCAGTGCCAGGGGGCTGTGTTGCTATGGAAGCGTTGTACGACTGGCTGTGGTGTGTTCAGCACCTCCACAGAGGCCTTCCTGCAGACGCTGAACAACACTTACACAGGCAGAATCCCAGAAAGAGGAGCCAGCCTTTCAGACACAGGTGTGTGTGGGGGTGGGTTTAGTTGCTTCATCAAGTGTTCATAATAAATCACCAGGCGAGTGCTGGTTTCCAAATTAAAATAGCTCTGCAATGAATCATTTGATGTATGAAAACTTCCGAACAGCCAAAATGCATGGAAGGAATTCTGTTTTATTTCACACTGAATACTAAAATGAAGAGTTCATTTTATTTGCTTAAGGATTTCTTTACAGTAAACACAAAGCACCTTTATACCTCACTCCACCCACTCCACATATACTGTATATCCAACGGGGGCTTCTAATGTATATGTTATCAGATAACAAAAACCAACGTGTCACTTCCCTCTGTTAGTATTTATGCGTCTAGTGGAAAGGATTTTGGAGAAAAAGCTGCCCAGACGATGTGGAAGTGCAGCTAAAGAGATTCTCACAGTTTTCCAGTTCTGGAGCTACCTAGAGGCTGAGGGTGTGCGTGAACTGGAGACACATATAACCGAGCTGGCTGAGGAGGGTATGTTTTATATGTCTGTTTTCTCCCCAGTGTATGATCATCTGACTGAAGGTGCAAACTGGGTCATTTGCTGCCCTGTATTTTACCTCATTTGGCAGCAATCAATTTGCCATTTGAAAACAGTTTAGCTACTTTGAATTCAGATGCTTGCCACTCCCATCCTCTCATTATCACCTCATTTGCCTCTTGTCTCTCTGTTTTCACCCTTCCCTTCTCCCTCTAATCTCCCCCCACACAAACACTCCGGTCCATTTTTCCCTCCCCCTCTGGTGTCGGTTGCAGTCTGGCTGGTGCAGTGTCTGCAGTCTGGTGATCAAGATGTGCTGCTGAAAGCCCTAAAAAAGCCCCCGGAGTGCAGTCTGAAGCGTGAGGGCCTGCGCGCTGTCAGCGTACTGCTCAGGGACCCACGGGGGAGGGTGTGCAGCAGCGCCAGTTCTCTGTTACGCAGCCTTGCCGAGCAGCCACGCCACAGAGAGAGGGTACGCCAGGGGAATGGGCTGTTTTTGGCATAAAAGTATAAACTTAGAATTTATTAGGGCTTGTTTTTAATTATAGATAAGCGTGAGTTCTAATTCACCAAAATAAATACCTTATCAAATGTAAATCAAGTGAACATGGGCAATATGGACACAGTTATTTCATTAAATATAATATTCAGGTTTTTTTTTAAAAATTTTTTTTTATGTTTTTACACATTTCAAGCTTTAAATTTTGTTGTTTTATTGGCACATGATTTTTCTTCTTTCTGGAAATAAATATCTGCTAATAGATTATTACATGCTTGAAATTATTCAAAAAAGTTTAGAAGTAGATTTAATAATTAGATATTTGTTTTGTTGTAATCTTGTATATGCTAAGATGTTATTTTTGCAGTATATGTCAAGGTGTTTTAGTGGAAAGTTTAAGTTTACTAAGTTTTAGTGGAAACTTACACCTACTTACACTAGGTTTAAAGGAATACGTACACTTGTGTTGAATTGAATTGGTTTCTTAGCTAGGGGAAGCTAACTTAAATTGCACAGAATGACAGTCAGCAAACAAGTATATAATCTAGGTACAATACAGAGAAGAGAACAAACGTGAACTGCGTAAAGAGCAGGAAAGAGATAGAACATAGGGAAACTGATAGACCCGTTAGATTAAATTGAATGAAATATACATCTAAATTTTTCTTTCCATTTTTAACTAATCACGAAAACACTGCTAAAAATTTGTTTTGCTTTGCTGGCTAGATTTTTAAAATACAGGACAACATGCTTTTAGTAAAGTGTGTGAAGCCCATCTCATCTATTCACAGTTTCCTGTATAATTTTACTATATTTATATTATTACGGTAAATGTGCTATAATTAGAGCATTCAACACCATATTTCACAGAAAATGCTGCTTTTAAGAAACATTACATCTACTAATGAATTTTTAATGTCTGTGTATCACACTAACAAGTAATGTTTTACCTCTGCAGTATGAGTTGATTAAAGGCTGTTCTCTGTACTGGAGCACAGGTGGTTGATGAATGTCCTCAGTCTGTCCAAACAGCACTAGTTGTCTTTAAGTGAAGACTAAAGGCCCGCCTCTTCCCTAAGCATTTAAATGAGCACTAATTTGTTGTGATTGTACCAGCTCTTTGTACTAACTCCTTTCTAACAGGGTTTTTATTCAATAATATTTTTAGCCTGCAACCTATTGGTACTAGCATTGAGGGTATATTTTGATGGAAAATGCAAAGCACTTCTGTTAGTCGCTCTTGAAAAAGGTGTCTGCCAAATGCTGTAAACGTAAATGTCTTCTTTCTGACATTATTGAGAGCATTCATATATTAGAATTTAAAACGAATAGGTTTCAACAGTTGACTTGAAGGTAAATATGAACAAAACGTCTTGTCTTGTCCTCAAGAACTGTTCTTTTATGCATTCAATTGTAAAAGTCAGGAGCTACAGAAATATAGAAGACAGCTAAAGGTTTTTATAGTGCGAGCATCATTAAATTCTTGGTAATGTGTACAAAGCTTGAAAAGAAACAAACCACAGGCTTAAGGTTGTGTTACCACCTGCTTGCTACACCACCAGTCATCAAAGACTCCATGTTCCTTTTCTAACTTTGATAAAGGTGAATGCTCAGGTTTTTTAAAATGATGTCAGACGGTATGTTCACTGAATCTCTTTATTTGTGTGTGTCAGGTGCTTGTGAGTTGTCTGGAGCTGCTGGAGGATGAAACTGTTGAAATCCGCGTGTGTGGCTGTAAAGCACTTGCATGTCTAAAGGTCAGCCTGCTTATCTGGACTGTTCTCACCGTTTTACATGTTCACATTAGATTTTCTAATAACTGAGCTCTCACCTCTTCTCAGCTGATACCTCCGGCATTATTTTGAAAGCAGGTTATTTTTATGGCATACGTGGATAACGTATAGCACGGGTTCTCAAACTTTTTGTGACAAGTGACCCCTTTACCTGTAAAATAAATTTCATGGACCCCCTCATTAGACATTTTTTTAAATGAACATAATCCATCTATTCAGATATTATTCATGTGTGTACACTTATATTCTGGCTGCTTATTAGAGCTAGAGAGCTTTCTTCAAGAAATTTCAACTGACAGAACATATCAGGTACAGCTGATATTGTAATAGGTTACATGTTCTGAATTATTGAGCTTTGGATTAAACCCATTCAAGTCAAGAGACCAGTCAAACTGGTGGATGATTATAAATACTTAATAATAATAAAAACTGATAATTATGGTTTATGGTTTTACATCACTGTAAAAAAATTTTTTTAATTAATTAAATCACAGACTCACTGGCTATGCTTCATGGACCACTTTGAGAACCACTGATGTATAGCACACATTCCAAAAATGTATTTCATTTCAAATGACTTATTTATTTATTTATTTATTTTTTTAAGAGAGTAACGTTTATTCTGGTTGAAGTGAAGAAAAATAACAATGTGACAGTTACATTGCAGTATGTTGAATTTGTCAACACTTTTAATTCCAGTGGAAATCATTTTGTGGCTTTCATCCAAAAACATTATTATACAGAAAATATTGATGAAATTGTAATCCTAGTTTTGATGTATGTAATTTATAAAAAAATGTAAAAAAAAAAATCCTTCTTATGGTATTTGTATGACAGGCCAAAGAGAGCATTGAGCAGCTGGTGTACCTGTGCCGCACAGACAAGGAGGACGTAAGAGATGCAGCCAAACAAGCTCTGCTGGTGCTGGGTAAGTCAGAGCATATGAATATGGATATGAATGCAATTTGGAGAAAAGATTAAAAAATTGCAAAAAGAGACAATGATGGGTGCAGAAAAAGAAATAATAAAAAGACAGTTAGCCTTCAAATAATGGATATCAACTCTGGAAGAAAGACTTGAAGTTTCGGTCGTTAGCAGCTGTTTGATTGTTGTTTTTACTGTGTGTGTGTGCAGGTGAGGAGGGGAAGATGGCCCATCGGCATGTGGAACAGGATGGAGTCTCTCGACTTTTTGCTCCTGGCAGCATGGCCAGCACTGCATTTTAAGCACCATCAACCCGCAGAAACTACAGACCAATGTCTCCTGTGTACTCAGACTTGTATTCTTGCCAATGAAGGACTCATGATCAAACATAGATCACACTGTTCAAATAAAGACCCAATCACCTTGTTACACAGAGTGACTGCAGACATTTCAAATAATCAGTGGACACAAGGACACGTGAATGAATCTGACTGATAAGCTACAAATTAAATTCAATTAAATGATACAGTGGAAAGGAGATGATGAACGAGCGAAGAAGAAATGTGCTACGAGTGTTTCGCTGCCTTGTCACTCAGCCCAGTGGTTTTGCCTTCACAGTTGAACAAAAGCTGGGCTCAGATGAGTGCATGAGTTCATACTGCATGCATGGACACATTTCTACTTGGCTTCATGCTCACTGACAAGGGCAGGGGAATGGACAGTGTTACTTTCATGTGACCTATTTAACAGGGGTGCACTTTTTAATCTGATGATGAGCATTTACTGAAGCTTGGTTGTCTTCTTAACAAAGTGTGCTAGTGTTCATGTTTGTCAGGTGTAAGTGGGACAGAGTTCAGGTGGTAAGAGTGAGTGTACGTGTTTCCAGTGAAGAGTGTCAGTATAACTGCCATCATTCCAGACTGTCACTATATATGCGTTACTGATACAGTAATCTGTGTACATGTTTTAATTGTGTTGTATTTTTTCTTTTGAAAACAAACGTTTACACTCAAAAGCAAATCTAGGCCTGCTTTGAGTGCTAATGACTCCTGAGATTCAGTGGCATTGTATCAGAGGGGGGATATCTGCTGTAAAAATAGAGGGGCTATTTTATACATACATCCAAATATGATTAGTATTAGTAAAATGAAAATATATGGACTATGATGGATTTTGCCTTGCGATAGTATAGTGCATGTAATATTTAGACCAGGCCCATTGCATACTGAACAAAAATTCATAGCGTTCCTCGAGTGCTGCTAGACACACAGGTTCAGAGCTGGAATCTCACTTTTAATTTCCTAAGCTCTTCATCTGAGTTTAGGTTAAGACTACGGAAGAAGAGAAAGCCTCCTCAATGTACAAGTGCCTCAAATGACTGGGGAGTGATTGTGTTGAGAGAAGTAGACTTATTTAAAGTGAAAAAAAAAGCAGTTGATGACAAACTGTAATACAGATTTAATTATATTTTTTTCTTTAAAGACATACAGATTGTGCAGCAATGAGTTTTTTTTTTTTTTAATAAAAAAGTTTATTGTTTGACAAAGATCTTGTTATCAAGTGCAAAACAAGACTATTAAAATAAAAATAAAAAAAAAACTTTGTGTCCTGTGCTTGAGTAAATGATGTTGCCTAATGTGAACATAAATCTAGCATACTTACAACCAGTTATTAAATATGATAATACATTTTTGTTAAACATTTTTTGAATATTACAAAATCTATGGTTGTTATAAATATATAATAATAGTATAGAATTTAAGAGTAATGTATAGAATTTAAGATTTTCAGTTTTTTCGACCAGGGGAAAAAAAATCCCTGATCATATAGTATAATTGTGAGTAGGCCCACATCTACTTTAACACCCAGCATATGAAGCTAACTTGCATAAACGCTCAGTGAAATCCGTTGGAGACTAACGCATGAAATTTAAAAGTGCTAGCGCCCCTTTTGGCCAATCGGCACAGCGCTGTGTTTACACCCCTCCTTCCTCCCCGTCGCCACCGCCCCCCCTGCGTGCCGCGCATGCGCAGCAACCGCCTCGGGCCGCCATTTTGTGCGGAGCCTACTCTGCAAAAGCGGGAGAGGATTAAAACCAGCGAAGGGGAAGCACGCAGTTGTACTTCGCCTCGTACTAAAGGAAGCGCGGACCGCGGGCCTTGTGTCGAATTCAACGAGAGGATAAACAAGCAAAAGCAGGTAAAATAGTGCCACTTTTCCGAAAGGGGGGAGTTTTGCAGGATCTTTAATCGGCCTCTAGGTGTCACGATGGGGCTCCTGGTCCAGGCGGCTGGCGGGGGGTGTTTGTCTCCCTCTATCGTTATCGAAAATTTAGCAAAAAACACTTATAACCCAGAAGTTCGGGGTTATGCCCGATTATTAAGTGCTATTGAACTTATATCAGACGGCATTTCGGCGAGATGCTTCATTTTAACACTTCGATGTTTGCTCCACTCTTTAGGCCAGGCGTCCATTTTCTTTTTCTTCTCTTTGTTTCCGTGACAAAAACCCGCCGTTTCTAGATGAAGCAATAGCTTAGCCAACAAGCTAATACTACCCCTAAAGAGCGATAGTTTTGAGTCATATAGTTGCACAAACACCACAGATACGACTATAATACGGAATAGAAATGTATATTCTTCTCTTTTGGTCGTTTTGTTGTCCAGACGGCGGTAACAAACTAGCTAACTCACTAGCATAGCTAGCTAGCAGTTTGTTGGCGCCCCTCCTCAACCGCGATTCAAACCTGCTCAGCCCTTCCTGGCCCATTACACAGCGCGCGCACATACACTCGAGCAGCCCGGTGATCTGCACTACTGAAACTTCCAGCATGATGAACTCGAGTTGTAGTTTCCCCTTCTTCCTCTGTCCTCGAAATATATCGCAGTGTTGAGCAAAGAGAAATGCCGGAATTGTCAGCTAGCTTGCGGTTGTTTGCTAGCCAGCTTGTTGCGCAGGTGAAAATCGGACGAGGAAGACGCGACGCTCAGTGAAGCCGACTGCTGATTTTAGGTGACTGTACACATCGTGCTTCCCCGGAGTCTTATCTAACAGATTTTTCCAAGCTTAAGGGCATCTTAAAATTCAGTGATCGTTGATCCCAGTGGAGTGCTGTATACGTTCATTGACCGCTCGCTTATTGAGACACTAGCCACCTCAAGCAACAGACGACTGAGGGGATAAAACTGTGGAGAGCTCCCTCTACAACCCGGCTGGTAGCGGTACAAAAACGCTGTTAACCAGCTCAGAATGCCCTCTTGCTGTAGTGGAAAATCTTTCAGCATAACTCAGTGTGTGTATAGCTGATGACTGATTGTGCTTCTCCATCGAGTGGTAATTTGGGGTGTTTTCACGGAGCCTGGTTTTGGCGAGTACATTAGTAAGATCAGGAAATGAAGGAGTCATAGCAGGGTATGAGATGGGTCAGTTGTGTCTAGAGCATAAACTGGCAGAAAGTAAAAGCTTCGAGCAAAAGTTGCACACGATCTGTGCTGCATCAGAGCTGAAACTAGCATTTACCCATCGACAGGAGATAAAGCACCTGTTAACGGCTTTCTTATTGTGGTTTGATTACACTTTTGATGCTGGTGAAATGGAAAAGGCTGTACGAGAAGACTATCCTACAACACATCCTGTTTAAAGTTCTCATTGCTTTTTTTTTTTTTTTTTTTTAACTCTTTCTTAACCCTGTCTTGATTTTATTCTGTATTTTGTTATGAAGAAGGAAGGTGAAAGATAGCTCATTCACCGAATGCAGAGAATTGAAGAGGCAGGAGAGTAGAGAGATGAAGTACACATTTTTGGTACAGGTAACCTCAGCAAGTCAGTAAGTTGTAACATCACACTGACACGCAAGTGTACCCTAGCGAGTCTCTTGTTTCTTTGGTAAGGTTCTGTGTGTATGTGCTTTTGTTTCTTGAACTTGCAGAACGTATGTTAAACACATCCCATGTTAGGAATATGTAGAAGTGTGTAAGAATGGGTGCTGAACGGACACACCTAAGACATCTTCAACAAATGAAGATTTACTAAATTCTTTAGTAAAAACCATGCTCTGTTTGCATAAGGTAATACCCATGGAAGGGGGACCGACTGAAGCCGTGGTGGACGAGACGGGGGATGCTTTCAAAACCAAGGATTGTAAGACGTATCAACGGCGGCGTGAGGACGAAGAGGTTGAAGCTGAGCTGCTGCAGGCTGCTGGTCTAGAGGCGGTAGAGCAGCCCGTAGCTGAGAGTGAGGTGACAGGTGCTGTGGTCGATGCGCAGCAGCAGCTGGTCGAAGGTGTGGTGAGTGTAAACAGTAGCGTAGAGATGATGGTGATGGACTCGCTGGACCCGGCCCTGCTGCAGATGAAGACAGAAGTGATGGATGGTACCATGACCACTGGTGTGGGTGTAGCCGGGGCAGCCCACGAAGCCACAGTCACCACTGTGGATGACACACAGATCATCACCCTGCAGGTGGTCAATATGGAGGAACAACAACTGGGCCTGGGTGAACTGCAACTAGTGCAAGTGCCCGTTTCAGCCGTGCCCGTCACTGCCACCACCGTGGAAGAGCTGCAGGGAACGCTGGTGGATGCCACTGCCATGCCCAAAGATGGAGAGCCTGTCATCTGTCACACGCTGCCACTCCCAGAGGGCTTCCAGGTTGGTCAATTGTCATTTCATGTAGCTAAAAAAAAAAAAGAGTTTATATGCTGGTTAGGGTATGTTTTCTTGGGTTATCATGAGGCTTGTGCCCACAGGTTGTGAAAGTAGGTGCCAATGGAGAAGTGGAGACTGTGGAGCAGGACGAGCTCCATGGCCACGAGGAGCAGTCTCTGCAGCAGCAGGAAGAGGAGGAGATTCCTGAAGCCCAGAATGATGACCCCACTTGGGCCAAGGATCCTGACTACACACCGCCTGTCAAAAAGACCAAAAAGACAAAGAAAAGCAAGCTGCGCTACAACACAGAGGGAGAGAAAGACATGGATGTGTCTGTTTACGACTTTGAGGAAGAGCAGCAAGAAGGCCTGCTCTCAGAGGTTAATGCAGAGAAGGTTGTGGGCAACATGAAGCCTCCAAAGCCAACCAAAATCAAAAAGAAGGGTATGCCATCCCATTTTTATGTATATAATTCAATACAGTATAATATTATATGGTGTGTGTGTGTATAATATAAAAGAACAACTCACTTTGGGCTTTTAGGAATGCTTTTGCAATGTGTGTGCTTGTCCAGGTGTGAAGAAGACATTCCAGTGTGAGTTGTGTAGCTACACCTGTCCGAGACGCTCCAACCTCGACCGCCACATGAAGAGCCACACGGATGAGAGACCGCACAAATGCCACCTGTGTGGACGTGCCTTCAGGACAGTCACCCTGCTGAGGAACCATCTCAACACACACACAGGTGTTTTTCTGCTTCCACACTCACTTCTGCTCTTATTTTCATGGCTCATGTTTTAGAAAACAAAGTAGCTGAATTTTCCCCCCCCCTCTCTCTCCTTTTTGGACAGGCACCAGACCCCACAAATGTACCGATTGTGACATGGCCTTTGTGACAAGTGGTGAGCTTGTGCGACACCGTCGCTATAAGCACACCCATGAGAAGCCCTTCAAGTGTTCCATGTGTGATTATGCTAGTGTGGAGGTATGTGAAATGAAGTATTTTGAAATGCTACATAGATAATGTACGGGCTCAGAAGCTTTTTGCTGCAAGTAATATTTTTTGTTAAAAGAAGGAATTCTGAGTGTTCTTAGACAGTGTGTTTCATGTTGTTCAGCCTTAGTGATATGTAGTGGTGTTCTGGCACAAGCTTCAACAAGTAACTATCATTTTTTGTTCATTTTATATTTGCTTTGGATTTTACCTGGTTTTCAGCCCAAGTATATTGTTACCTCGTTTTGTAAACTAGGTCAGCAAGCTGAAGAGACACATTCGCTCTCATACCGGAGAGCGTCCATTCCAGTGCAGCTTGTGCAGCTATGCCAGCAGAGACACCTACAAGCTGAAGAGACACATGAGAACCCACTCAGGTGTGACAGCCATCATTCCAGCACTTTGATTCCTTGGCAGCACATCATGAAGAATTTGGAGTTAAAACCAATTGTTGACTAACGAATTAAAAACAAATAAACAAATAAAACATGGTGACCTTTATCCCCCTATTGTGTGTTCAGGGGAGAAGCCGTATGAGTGCTACATCTGTCATGCGCGTTTCACCCAGAGTGGCACTATGAAGATGCACATCCTGCAGAAGCATACCGAGAATGTGGCCAAGTTCCACTGCCCCCACTGTGACACTGTCATTGCCCGCAAGAGTGACCTGGGTAAGACTGTCCCCCTTCTGCTAACTTATACCATGCACAAGGCGAAATGGTGTGCATTTATGTTCTTCATAATACCTCACCTGGTTCATATATCATTTCAGGTGTGCATCTGCGCAAGCAGCATTCCTACATCGAGCAAGGCAGGAAGTGCCGTTACTGTGAGGCTGTGTTTCATGAGCGCTATGCTCTCATCCAGCATCAGAAGTCCCACAAAAATGAGAAACGCTTCAAGTGTGACCAGTGTGACTATGCCTGCCGACAGGTCAGCCACCTCAAACAGTGCTCTTGTATTAATAGTCAGTAGTCTATAATATGTTGCATGTCTGATATCATTATGGGATTACTTCACTCTGGTGCACTTTCCAGTGGGGAAAACCTTTTTTTTTTTTTTTTAAAATAAAAAAAGTGTCTTTGTGTCCTGTCAGGAGCGTCACATGGTGATGCATAAGCGCACCCACACTGGGGAAAAGCCATATGCCTGCAGCCACTGTGAGAAAACTTTCAGACAGAAACAACTCCTGGACATGCATTTTCGTCGCTACCATGACCCCACCTTTGTGCCCACTTCATTTGTGTGCTCCAAGTGTAACAAGACTTTCACACGCAGGGTATGCAAAAGTCTTTGCTACTTGCATGCTACATATTATGAAAAAAAAAAAGAAAAAAAAAGATGTTCCTTAACATGCTTCCTTTTAAAAAAAAAAAACAGAACACCATGGCCAGGCATGCTGAGAACTGTTCTGGACTGGAAGGTGGCGATGGAGAGAACGGTGCTCCGACCAAGAGGGGCCGTGGTGGAAGAAAGAGGAAGATGCGCTCCAGGAAGGATGATGATGACAGTGGTGAGTGACTGTCATGGTAGCGTGTAACGCTTTATCTGCTCAACCAAGTCTTAAAATTTGTGGTCTTCAGCCAAGGAGAAATTTGCACTGTGAATGGAGTAATGTTGCTTTACTTTACCCTGTGCATCCTATGTTAGATGATAATGGAGAGCCTGACTTGGATGACATTGATGAGGAAGAGGAGGAGGAGGATGTTCTTGATGATGTGGAGATGGAAGTGGAACAAGCTCCACCAACTGTCCCTGTCCCCGCCCCTGCTGAGCCGCCTGTCAAGAGGAAACGTGGCCGACCTCCCAAGAATCCTCCCAAAGCTTCCCCTGCTAAGAACACAGCTATAGCACCTATTGGTAATTATCATGCTCCTCTGTTCATTAAATGATGACCTATGAAGACTTGTTTTTTTTTTTTTTTAATCAGATTTTGGCACGAGACATGTCCTGTAGTCTGAACTGCAACTGAACAATCAGCAATCAAAAACTTGCATTACTGCAGACATTGTTTAATTAGTAACGGCAGTCTTGGCAGCACAAACATATTTGAACAGAAAACGAGCAGAAGCGTGATAAGACGGTGCCATTTTATAAAATGCAATCTGTGGCAGAATCTGGGTTGGCAGCAAGTCAACTTTCATCTGCCTCGCACTGTTCAGTGTGTACACCTGCGTAGCTACTGTAACACCCAAAGTGACAATCTTCTGAACAAACTGGGAACAATTAAGAGCTTGCAATTTGTGATTAAAATGGCAAGAAATTTTTTTTTTGATTCTTTAACAAAAATTGCCAGCTGTGTCATGATTTGGTTTGTAAAGTGAATATCCTTTATGAATTAACAGTTCATCTCTGTCTGTGCAGCGACTGCCATTATCCAGGTGGAGGATGAGGGCACAGGAGCCATTGAGAACATCATAGTGAAGAAGGAGCAGGACGGCGTGGATTCTTCAGCGTCAGCATCTGCAGAGCCTGTGGTGGAGGAGGTTGAAGCGACAGAGGGAGGAGTGGAGGCAGAGCAGCTCTCTGTCCCTGAGGCCGCACCCAATGGCGACCTCACCCCTGAGATGATCCTCAGCATGATGGACCGGTGATGTGCTCTCCCAGGCCCAATATCCACACGCTTGTATGCGTCCCCTCCCATGCTGTCACCTCCCTGCCTCACAGAACACAGCCAGACTCCTTTCTGCTGTGTTCTACTTCAGTTTCTGGTCTGTGGAATGAAATATCCAATGGTCCTTTTTCACTCTTAATCTTCACCTTAATTTGTGTTTTTTTTTTGTTTTTGTTTTGTTTTGTTTGTTTTTTTTTGTTACATGCTTTAGACTCATGATGTCAACTGTGCATGATGCTTTTTTTTTTTTTTAATTTTTTTTATTTTATTTTTTTTTATATTTAACATTTTCAGTTATTAGTCTGATTATTGTCCCATGTACACCATCTAGTGTGTGGCACGGGTTGCAGAGATGCTTATGTGCAAATCCGGTGACTGTAGTTGGTTCCTCATATTTACTGTAGTGAACTGCGCACCTTTAGATGTTTTTGCCTAATTAACATGCCGATATTCTTTCAGCCTCCAATCTATTACATTACCATGGCAATATCTGAAAAGTAAAAATTGGTGGGCCTGGTCAAGCCTTGATATTTAGACTTTCTATCACTGTTGTAGAATGGGCGTTTTACCCAACAAATATACTTTTAATATCTGACACATGTGGCAACTTTTATTCTTTGTTGCATTTCTTATTGCTTTCACTGATTTACAGTTGATGAAAGAGAGAGAAACGCTTAGAAATATAGACATATAATTGTATGGTCTGGGAGGATTTCCATCCATCACGTTTGAAATAACAAAATCTGAAGTTGATAACATTGTACAAAAGAAGAGTAATCTTGGCAGGTCTTGCGTGTAAATACGTTTTTTTTTTTATTTTTGTTTTATTATGAACATTTTAATCCTTTTCAAGTGAATTGATGACCTTGAATGCTGACACAATGACATTTTAAACAGTAGTCATTTGAAAACATGCTCCTGAAGAATTTTAAATCTTGACAAGGGTGTAATGGCATAAGATCATGTAAATGCCCCAATCTCTTTTTTTCCTTGGTCTTGTACAGCTTCTAATGTCGCCTGGGTTTGTTTTCAGCTTTTCAGGGAGGGAATGAGAGATTCTCCTTTATGATTACTTAAGATAGGAAGATAAGAGCCTATAGCTTGTTTCTGTCAGAGCCCATTTCCATGTTGGTTTCGAGACTTATAAAGGTAAGCTTAACTCTTGAGTGGCGTAGTGGTAACATGTAATTGGGCGACTAGGGTTTAGATCCTGACGCTGTAAAGGAAGGAAAAAGGACACGTGGGGAAAACTGAAAGTTGGCCAATGCTAGATGAGCGCTGAGTCCTGTAACTTGGTGCAGGCTACGCCTTAACTCTCCGATTGGGTATGACTGCTGACATGCTTGAGTAGTTCATTAATAACAGATCAGAAAAAGGTCTCTGTCCATAGCAGCTCTCTCACATTTTTGTTCAGATCACATACAGTCCACACAGCTTGAGCTTGATGAAGCCTTTTTGATTCATTCTGTTATGGAAAAACCGTTTGCATAGAGTTAGTTCATAAAGTTCACATTTAGAAGGACTGTCATTTTCTGAACTTTTTTTTTAATTTTATTTCCAGATTCAGAATGGTTTCCCTACTTGTACTTTTTCATTTACATTTTCTTTTCTTTTGTTAAGCTCTTAATTTTAGGTTGATGCTTTTTTCCTTTTTTGTACCTAGCAGTAACTGTGTGAATTTTACAGTGGTCAGAAAACCAACATATAAAGACATTTATTATGGCTGGGTGGGGCTTTGAGGGAATAGGAAAAACGTGGAGAATGTATTGCTGTACAGCTAATAAAATAATATTGTCCTATTCTGTTGTCATGTGGGATTTCTTTCACTGCTGTGAAGTTTGTCTATCCATGGCCAAGCAAATCAAAGCAGCGTGTTTAGTTATAGTCAGCTCGCCTTGCATCATAAGATCTACTGCTGGGAGGAGCGGTAGAACATAGCAGGACCTGAGGCAGTACTACACCAAGGACTGTTCAATCAGACCCCTATTTCTTGACCTCCATATGGATGGCATTTACAGATAATAGAAAGCGTACCTGGGAATTGCTCCTTTAACTAAAAACCTGCCTTGTAGAAATGTTCCTTTCATCTGAGTGTTTAAGAAAGATAACCATTCAGAGAATCAGTCTATTGGTTTTGTGAACTGAATGTAATCTACTTTTCAGCAGAACAGGAAGCATGGAGTTCAGGGGGCTTTGTTTGCTAGCTTCTGCCAGTAAGTGCTATTGTGAGACCTGATTAACCCTTCCTTTGTAGAGAATGGAGGGAGAAGTAATCTCATCAGCCACACTTTGATTAGTCTTTGATGTAATAAAATCTAGTATATCTAAAACGAGTCATGTTTAACCTTTTTTTTTTTATTCTAAACTGCACCCACTCCAAACACTAATAAAGTAACTCAAGCCAATAAACAGATGCTGAGCAACTGAAAAGTACCCGATATACTTATTTATTGTTTCATGTAAGTAACATGAGTTGTACAGAAAATATATTTTAATCAAAGCCAAAGTCTGAAAAGCATGTTGATGTAGGTACTTGGTGCATGTACGTGGTAGACGCTTCAGTTTCATACTTTGTGAAGATCTGGGTGTCCTTTTTTTTTTGTTCATTCTTTTTTCTTTTTTTTTTTTAATAATTAAAGAAAAGTTTTACCTGAAGTAGTTAGAATGTCTCTATGGTCATTTCTGAGGCAGTCTTATTGTAAGCTTTTATTATCTTAAAAGCTTGCAGAAGCACTTTGAGAACACGTGTAACATTTGTGTAATAGGCACCCTTGTGTAGTGTAAGCCTAAAGTTATCACTTCCTGTCTCAGAGCCTGTGGTTTTTATACCATGAGCATGAATCACAGTGCAGCAGGATGTGAGTGTGTATGTATTTCACCTGCACTTTGTAAGATCTGCCGTTGCTGGCCTCTTGTGCACCCTGTTCAAGCACACAGAGCAGATTAAAGTGTGATGGCGTCTCCAACAGAGGTTCCCTTCTGCCTGAAAGGTATACAGCTTTACCTTTACTACTGCCTTCACGGTTGTTTTGTTGTAATTCTAAAACATATTTTTTATAGACATGGTGATTGTGTACCATTGATGTGGCATCAGTTCATTGACACTGCACCATCATGAGTTTACTCGTTGATTGTTTTTTTTTGTTTCTTTTACTCAGTAATTAATTACTTTGGCTTTTGTTCTTGGATGTGATGTGATGTGTGTGTTTCAGATGGCATTATTCAGCTGCTGAAACCTCAGAGGGTCCAGTTTATGAGGTTTGTACAACTCAACCAGTCCAGGGATCGGTCAGAAGGCAGAGTCCTTGTAAGTCTACGTTTAATATTCAGAAATATGCTTATGTTGATGGGTTATGTGCATTTTTGCAATTTAAACTCGATTAATACTTCTGCTTGCTTTTGGTGAGTGTAGTTTTGGTGTGATCTGTGTCTATATATTCTATAAACTGCTTTGTGCTAATATTGACCGGTTAGTGGTTAACAGGTGGTTTTGGGGTGTTCTTCTGTACTTTATGCATTTAAAAGTTACTTATATTAGGTCTTACATGCCTTTAGTGGTATATTTTTCTGTCTTTTTTTTTTTTTTTTGCTGCACTGTTTTTTTGCTAGCATGCTAATATCAGCTGGATAGTGGCTAATGGTGCTTGTTTCACGTTTCGAACTCTATCGAGTGATATAAACTTTGAGTGATATAAACTTTGAAGCTTTTATTCTCGTAACGGTTCTGTAAATATAAAGGAATTTCATCCTGCAGCTTTAATATGCACCTAAGCTTTTCACGGTTGGACCCCAAGGGGTCTATGATGTATAGTCAAAGGCTTCACTGTTTTATCTGTTTTATTTATTTTTTAGTGACGTAATGGCAGTGATAATGATAATCATAGATACTCTGATTGCTATGTAGTTATTTATTATTACTTAGACAAAGTTCCTTGCATAAGTATTCACCTCCTTGAACTTTTCCACATTTTCCACAAAAAAATACAGAATGGAACTGAAAAGGATTAATTCGGATTGTATGCCATAAATCTACACAAAATAACCCATAATACTTAAGCACCTAAAGAAGCCGAGCGTAACTCTGAAAGAGCTGGAGAGATTCACAGCTGGGGAGAAACTGTTCACAAGACATCCATATCCTGAACATACTACAAAGCTGGGTTTTATGGAAGAGTGGTGGGAAGAAAGCCATAATTAAAAAAAAAAAAAAAAAAAAAAAAGGCCATATGATATCCTGTTTGGAGTTTACCAGAAGGCATGTAGAAATGGTCTGGTCTGATGAGACCAAAATTGAACTCTTTGGCCTTGGCACAAGGGGCTACATTCACCAGAAACCTAACACCACTCATCACCCTGGGAATACCCACAGTGAAGCATGGTGGTGGTAGCACCATGTTGTCAGGGGCGTAGCCAGACCTGTTTCAGTGGAGTGACCAGGTTAGACCCGATGACATTACTGGGGTGGTAACCTCTGTGGGACAAAATACTAATCCACATCCATAGAAAATGACATAATGCGGCTACCCCTACCTTTGTATGGCTTGTGTAGGCTCCCCATCAGACATAAAAGGGACAAACCTTTGGAAAATTTGTTTGTCATCGAACAAGCTAGAAACTGATTATGAATTCAATATCATGAGCTATCAGTAGCTAATAATCGACTCAAGAAATCCAGTGTTATGCCTTCAAATATAATTTGTCTGCCCCTTAGCTACGCCAGTGCATGCTGTGGAGATGATTTTCATCAGCAGTGGCTGGGAATGTAGACAGGGTTTAGGGTAAGATGGATGGAGCCAAATACAGGGCAATCCAGTTCCAGGCCACAGATCCGAATGACAATCTGTGGCAAGACTTGATAATAACTGAAAGGTCATGTTAAGTTAAGCATAGGTGTAACAAATACACAGATTAAATATGGAGAATACACATGAGTTAAGCAGGCTAGTTTATTTTTCAGGAAGCAGAGAATTTTTTCTTATCATTGATACACCCTTTTTGCACCAACTGTATGAACAACACCCTTCTGCTGTTGTTCAGCTAAGGTTGCTTTATTTCACCAGCAGATGGAGCGCCACAATCATTACATCTCTCTCCCTCTCTCCCTCTCTCTCTCTCTCTCTCTCTGACAGGTAATGACACAGTGGAGAGCTACTGTATTTCACAACAAGCAGCCAGTGAAGGTGGGTGAAACAGAGCAATCGTGACAAAAGCAATGATAACATTTGGGCCTGAATCCCATGTGTAAAACAAACAAACCGACTTTCTGTGACATAAAATCATGAAACCTCCATTAATAGCCAGGAAAAGAAAAAATTACAAGGGTCTACTATAAATAGTACGCTATCAGAAAAACATCTAGAACCCTAAAAAGTTTTCTGTACAGTAGCGGATTCAGAACATTTTGGCTGGGGTAACCAAGTTGGGACACAGATCCTAGTGAGGGGGTGGCCTTAGCAAAGCAAGATCTATGCTCAAACAAGACATTTTAATATTTGGGTTATGACTGTCATGTTTGTAGTGCTGTTTTTAAATAATAGTACACAGCATTAGAGTTGGTGGCACAATGGTGCAGCAGGTAGTGTTGCTCCCTCACAGCTCCAGGGTTTCTATTCATGTTCTCCCTGTGTCTGTGTGGGTTTCCTCTGGGTTCTCCAGTTTCTTACCACCTCCTAAAACATGCTAGTAGGTTTATGGGCTAAGATAAATCACCCCTAAGTGTGAATGTGTGTGCATGGTGTCCCGTGCTGGACTGGTGTCCCATCCAGGGTCCCATCCCGCCTCACGTGACCCTGATCAGGATAAAACAGTTACTGAAAGTGAGTGAGTGAGTTTTCTATTCCTATTTGAATTTGTATTTTCAATTGATAATTTTTAGGACTGGCTACATACAGTATTTTCTTGATAAAACCTATATAGATATACACATGAAACATGACACTAGGTATACTCATGAACTGCGGCAGATTCCCCAGCATGCTTAGCATAACCTACCAGCCAGTTTCCTTGTAAAACTAAACGACAGTGTATCTAAGAGAATGGATGCTGTTTTAATGAAAGGTATAGGGTACTCATGCCAAATATGGATTGGATTTAGTTTTTTTTTTTACTCTTTATTGATGGTGATTATTTACTATGGTATAGATGAGATACAGAAACATGAAACTTTCATACAAGAGCTTCAAAGATTTTGTTTACAAGATCTTTGTGCAGTAGAGTATCTTTGTAAATGAGGTGTATAATGTGAATAAAGTTCACTTTAGTTTTACAAGGTCCTCTGTAAACTATTCATAAGGCAAAAGCTGATAATATAGAACTATTAACCAACAACTGAAAGTCAGACAAAAACAAGCAAACAAAAAAAAAACCCTTTACCAATGTGTGCCTATGGAATGTACAACTATGCGTACACTGAACTTCATCTAATAATATGCTCTTTTGTCTTGTATTTGAATTTGGTCCAAGTATTGGTGCTGTTTTTAAACATTTTGCTCTAGAAAACACATTTCTTGACATGACCTGAATGGGTCCCAGATATGTTGTTTAGTTTACTGCCTGCATAAAAATGGACATTTGGTAGTATTATATGGACTTATAGAACAATAACCCTATATTCTGCATACAATATACAATAAAAGGTACTCTAGGCACATTCTCATACAAAATGTGCCCACTTACACTAACACCTGCTTTTGCCAACTGACACCTTATAAGTTTATTAGACTGACTGTTGATTTGAAAATCAAATGCATAAAATATGAGAGTATATGAAATACAGGACAATATAAGTAAAATCAACTAGCCCCCTAATGGAATAGCTTAATTAACATAGCATAATTAAAAAAATTGAATGTACTCTGAACAGTTTTTACTGCATAGTTAGCATACCAGATTGTTTCTACAGGAAGTCCACATATCTTTTTGTAGCTACATGCAGATGGGTGACAAATTAAAGGGAAAAATGCATCGTGTCTCAGTAAGTAGTTGGACCTGCATGAGCCACCAGAACAGCTGCAATGCACCTTACAATAGATTCTAAGGTCTCTGGACCTGTGCTGGAGGGATGAACACTATTTGTACAAAAGATACTCCCTCACTTGGTGTTTTGGTGATGACGGAGAACGCTGTCTAATGTGTCACTCCAAAACCTCCCACAGGTGTTCAGCTGGGTTTAGCTCTGGTGACTGTGAAGGCCATAGCATATCACATTTTGCATAATTTTCTTACTCATCAAACCATTCAGTGATCCCTTCTGCCCTGTGGGTGGTAGTGGGGACATCACGGTAGACATAACTCCCATCAGAACAGAAATGCTGCATCATAGTATAACGGCCATCAGTCAGAATGTCTTTGTGTTGAATTGCAGTGACACTTCTCTCTAAGACGACAAGTGGACCCAAACCAGGCCAGTAAAATCCTACAGGATAACAGAGCCAACAGTTTTTCCTTCAATGTATCACCCATCTGTATATTTGCCTTATCGTTTCAACCAGAAGCACCATTAAGCACTGCATTGCACATTAAAATTGTGCAATTCTAAAAAAAAATTATTGAATTAGAAGAAACGATTCGTCATTTTTAACTGAGAGCATCGACCTACATCCCTTTCAACTCAAGCTCTGTTTAGATGTAAAGCTAATCTACTAGATCTAGACATTAGACTGTTCCTGTCTCTTAACATTTCCTGTAATCTGTCAACATATAAAAATGAAAGTTAAGGGTCGTTCATGGACGAGTTGTCTAGAATTGCAAGATTGTTGGAAATCGCACCATGACTGAATACTGAACAACATCTACCCTATCTTTGTAGAACCCCTATGTAGAGCGTTTCTATATTAGATAAAGTTCTACACAGAAACTATATAGGAAGCTAAGAACCTTTTACTATCCAAACAACCTGTGAAGAACCCTTTATGGCACAGTCCAGAAAGACTAATTTGTCTGAAACTATATATCATCAAATAATAGAGGCAACACTACTACATGGGGTCATTTCCCAGTATTGGAAAACACTAGACACTATTCATTCCCATAATCTCAGTGACACAGAAAGTCATGGCTTCTGACAACACTGACAAGATGCTACATATTGGTGTTCAGCAGAACAAATGTGTGATTATACTACATATTGTAAACTTCAGTGACAATCAGAAACAACCTTTATTTACATGCAGTATGTACTGTATCAACATACAGATATATCAAGATGAATTTTGATAGCTTGCTTGATTCAAAGTTTATAAGTTGTAGTGTACACTAGTCCAATCTGACTAACATGCCATATTACATTAGCCAGGAAGTTAGTATTTTACACTGTTGCTAACAAGTGTGTTGAATGTAGGACACACATACAATACATACTGTCCTGATACCCTGCTACAAAGGGATTGTCTAAAATTGGAGTCTAATCTTGCCAGTACAGGTTTACCACTGCACACTTTCGCTCCATTCTTACTCTAACACACTTGATATAGTCATATAGACTTCAGTCATCTGAATGTCAGAGACGGGGTGTCTGAATACCTTTGTGATTAAGCTAGAAGTAGTTATGGACACTCCTAATTTGCCATGTGACTTTCCCGACAATACCATTTGATTTGGATAACAAAGAAAAGAGCCTAAATAGTGAAGTCATGAGTTCTGGCTCATGACTGGAACAAATTCCTAAACGGAGTCCTCATGGATCAGTTGAGTATCAATGCTCTGTGGCCTTGTATGCTGCTGTGTACAGGTGCTCATAAAAAATGACAAGCACATTCACATTTACTTTTTGATTTTTTTTTGTATATGGATTAATACAGATTATCGTGTACTGAATTTGGTATATAATAGGATATTTTTTTTCTAAATGAGCCTGTTGAAATGGTCATATTGTTTCTGTTGTAAAATGTAACTGCACCATTAGCTGATGCAGTTTTACAGGGAAGGAATGAGGATATGGTGTAGTAAAACAGTAACCCTAACCAAAGCTTCCAATCCACTGAGTGAATAAACACAGCAGGCACACAGCAAACACTAAAAATCTACTGTTTATCTCTCATGTTAGCCGAAAGTGCACAAGAAGCAAATGAGCCTTGCTGGTCCTCTGATAATTCTGGTGAAACACGGAGTGCAATATCATGGTTGCATGATTAATGATAAAGCAAGACTAATGAATAATATGGGATGTGCATTTAATTGATATGTGATATGTGTGTGAGAAATTTTGAAAGGAAGCAGAAGTGTGTTTAGGTGGCCTCTAAACCCAGCTTCTGTATTTGAGTTTCATGTACCGGCCTTTCTCCTAATCCCCGCCTTCCCCCTTCCCCAACACACACACACACACGCGCGGTCATTTATTAACTCATGTTTTCTGAGTGTTTTCTGAGTGTGTATATGTGTTGATGTCTGACAGTGTGTGTGCTGCTGACAGTAGTAAAATGTCTGGCCGCAGGTGGAGAGCTCCTTCAGCTATTTAGAGATCCATGCCATCAGCATTGAGAGTCATGACCAGGTAAACCCACATTTTTTCCTCTAGTTTTTTCCCCCCTCTCTTTTTCTCAACACTAGCGTACCAGCAGGGTTCTTAACTGATCATCATTTATGTGTGAGTGTGTGAATATGTGTGAAAGAGGTTATATTTTTAGATATCCTGTTTCCCACACAATGTACAAAAGCCTGTTAGAGAGAAATTACTCATATGTCCATGTTTTATATTAATATGTTAATATCTGTTTGGGATGATGTTATGGCACACATCATTTTAGAAACCATATGTGTACTGTTGGCTATTAAACATCTTACATGAAACGCACTTTAAAACTGTGAATGTTATATTCAGTTATATACTGATATACATTCTACAGCAGACTTTCAGCTTTATTTGAAGAGGTTCCACAAAAATATGGCATTTACCATTTAGGAATTACAGCCATTTTAAGCAAAGTACTTCCATTTTCAGGG
>CM075008.1:14161541-14211120 GCA_037576675.1 Pangasius sanitwongsei
TCTGTGTGGGCTATATGCATCAATGGCGATGGCTCCATGAATAAAAACATGCGCACACACACACACACACACACACATATATATATATATATATATATATATATATATATATATATATACACACATATATACATTTGTTGATGATGCATGAGATATACTGATGCATAAAACCAATTTACATGTGTTTCTGTGCTTGGCCCACAGGCTTTGAGAATGACATGGTGACTCTGGTGCTTTCCATCGGCCGCAGTCACTCAATACGGCACCTAGCTCTCGGACGCAACTTTGCCATGAAGTCTAGGTGAGGTCTTTTATGAAGCATCCACTGTAATGGATATAACATTGTAATCTTGCTGTAATCTTGTTGATCCACCCACTCATTCATACATCCTTCTCTCCATCAATCTGTACATACATTTATCCATCCTGCTCTTCATTCCGTCATCCTATCCCATTCACCATTATCTTCCTCTCTTGGCTAACTATCTCTCAGAGCTCTGACAGATGTTCTGCACCGAATTGTACAGCTCATCCAGGAGGAGGAGTGTGTGAGTAATGGATCTTTTCACCGCAAGAAACACTTACATCACATACACCCGCATGCAGCCGTTACCATCTGTGGGATGGTTAAGAAAGGAAAAGGAGATTCAGACTGATTCATAATGTTGCTGATTCATAATGTGGATGTCCATAGTGGTGATGATAATCACTATTATTGCCTCCTATCTAAGCTGTGTATAAAGGTCATAAGATCACTCTTGTCTGTGCATAATAACAATAGAAGTAGCCTAATTTGTATGCTTATGTAGGCGGTGTCATGTGTGTGCAACACTAGAATGGCTGTATAGGAGTCCTCAGGGACGCCAACCCCTCCTCCTTCCAGCAAGGCAGCAGTTTTAATCACCCACAGTCCTTTTCTCTGAGGCATACCGCCTTGTTAATTATCCATCTATCTTTAAGACTGACTGTGCTACAGCTGGCTTCATTCTCTTTCTATTGTTCTCTCCATTATTCGTCTGTCAAATACCAAATGCAAGTTTATCCACTGTGTCATCAAAGTCATGTGGTCTCACATCCAAAAAAAAATTGACCATTTAAATGCTCATTTTTTGAACATACTGATAATTATAGAGATTTTTTTTTACAAGCACCAGTTGTATATAACAAGGCAATAAAGTAAATGAGTTATGTAGTGAAGTAAATAAGAATATTTCTTAAATAAAGCTGGTAATCAATGGTCAGGCTGTCTGAAATACCAGATTAACTCCTGTCTCTGTCCTCCCAGCCATTGGAGTCTCTATCAGTATGTGACTCCAAGCTGAAGACAGGCACCACCATCCTCATCAACAGCCTGGGCAGCAACTCCAGTCTCTCCAAAATTGATATCAGCGGAAACTGTATTGGAGACACTGGTGCTAAGATGCTAGCTAAAGCTTTGATTATCAACACCAAACTCAAGTAAACTTCCTGTTAGCTTCTACTTTACTGTATGTGCCTTAACCTTTCACACTTTAACCATGCTGGCTTCTAATTATTACATACCAGTTTTATGAAGTGTTCTGGATTGCTAGTGTTTATTGTACTAATGCAGTGGTGTTTTGTCGGATGCAGAACACTGGTTTGGGACAGAAACAATGTGACTGCCACAGGTTTTATGGATGTGGCCAACGCTCTGGAGAGGTGTGTGCTTTGTGGTGTTACATGTTTAGGTGGACTGGAAGTTTGTTTTTAAGTATTAAAATATGGTGTGTGTGTGTGTGTGTGTGTGTAGGAACACCACACTACAACACATGTCCATACCCATGAGTGATATGACTCAGTCCTACCGCACCAACCCAGAGAAGACTGAAGAGGCAATGAGGAAGGTTAGTAAAGGATGATCACTTGCTGTATACCAAAGATATGAGAGAAGAATTCCATCTGTACTGTGTGTGTGTGTGTGTGTGTGTGTATGTGTGTGCAGATCCAGATGTGCTTACGGAGGAACAGTCAGAAGCTGTGCGTTACATCAGATCAAATGCTGAATCTTCAGCAGGGTCTAAAGACCAGCCGCTCAGAACAGGTTCAACTATCACAGTTCACATAGAATAGAAACAATAGTTACGTAGTAACAGAGGAACAATTCACCACTGAAAGAAGTCCAAATTCGCCACTTCTACAAAGTCAGTCCCTGATTTTTATTATCTTCTACCGGTTTTCTCTTTCTGTTATAATTCTTCTGTAACTTAAGACAATTTTTCTGTTTATTTTCATTACCACAACCTGCAGCATAAAGCAGATTAGATCAAGAAACAACATTACATTCACTCTGAAAGTCAATTCACCCGATCAATTGGATTTATTTTTTGGGCCATAATTACCTAGACAAGGCCATAGCCCCTGACTGACCACAGGTCTCACTTTATATTACGTGTCTCTAATGCCAGTGTGATTTCACATAAAGTGTAGTTACATGCAACTGTATGCAAATGTAATGACTGCAGACTTATGCACTGTTGTACATTTTATATAAATAACACCGTATGTGTGTCAATTTCAGTTTTGTGCATCATCTCAGTTATGACAAATTTTTCTTTCAGATTTGTGACAGTACACATTTTGTGTGTAGTACCTATACACACATCTGTATAACATCTGTGTAACATCTGTATGACCCCTGTACAGTGTTTGCATTGTAATATGCTGCCTCAGCCCAGTCTCATAGTGTAGTTAATAACACACGTTCGGATACAAACAGAAAGAAAAGTCTGATTGGAAAAGCAGCAGTTCACACAAATGCAATTACCCTCATCCTGTCACACGTGTAGATACCTGAAACTGTTACAACTGTCAAAACTGTCACCTGTGTACTCACATGAGACAAAACACACCCCTATTTATACATGTGTATTTTCATAAGGTGTACTACTGTAATTACGTGCAACAGTGCAACATCCTCAGTAGTTACATTGCAGTTGCATGGATAATTTATGTGTAACTACACAGGTATTGGAACCATTTTAGAAGTTAAATATTGCTATTTTTTTAGTGAGTGTTTAACAAAAAGACCACTTGTTGGGTTTGGAATGTCTGAGGCATTTACTGAGGCCTTTAGACCACGCTCTAGGTATAAAATTAGCTGGTATGCAAATTCTGCTCTGCAATCATTCTAATTATCCCAGTCTCTTTAGCTAGTGCAGAACTTCTGTCAGAGGCTTCAGGAGACCATGAGGCCTCTGGCCTGCTACAACATCCAAGAAGTCCAGACCGACATCCTGTCTGCAGAGGAAGCTCTCCAGCATGCCAGGACAGCCATTGTAGTATGACTCTACCTCTAATATCACTCATATCTTCTTATCCAGTTCCTGATATTAAGAATATATCAGATCTAGTCTATAATACAATATGATGACTAAACTGAATAATTGGTGGAGTTTTAATGTGAGCCTTGATTTTTCAGTTTCTGCCCAGAATCTATGAGTTAGGAAGGTCGCCCTCTGCTGGTGCAATGGTGCAGCACATTCTGGATGACACGGCCAAAGCTATAACCAGTGAGCTGGCTGAGGAAATCCAGGTAGAGCACAAAAGCTGTTTATCACTTAAACATTACACTTGTCTGAACGTTTACTGGGTGGGGGGGCATGGTGGCTTAGTGGCTGGGAGTTCGATTCCCACCTCCGCCCTGTGTGCATGGAGTTTGCATGTTCTCCCTGTGCTTCGGGGGTTTCCTCTGGGTAATCCAGTTTCCTCCCCCAGTCCAAAGACATGCATTGTAGGCTGATTGATATTACCAAATTGTCCGCAGTGTGTGAATGTGTGTGTGTGATTGTGCCCTGCGATGGGTTGGCACCCCATCCAGGCTGTTCCCCATCATGTGCCCCGAGTTCCGTGGATTAGGCTCCAGGCTTCCCTTTGACCCTGTGTAGGATAAGTCGTATGGACGGATGAACATTTATTGCATTTTCAGGAAACGTTGCAATGTGTCATAGAAAGAACTTCCTGTATAGTGGTGTATGTCATTGCTCTGTCCTGAGAGGTGTGTCTGGTTGTGATGTGTTGGGCAGGAGCAAGCTCAGGCCATGCTGCAGTCTGCACAGGCCGCCTGCCCTCGGGTCGTCCAGAGGACAAGTGTGAACGAGCAACTAGCCAATCGCGTGGCCAACAAAACACGACAGGCTGCCCATTTTGTCCAGAGCATAGTAAAACAGGCAGAGAGCAGCATTTCAGAAAAGCTCAGGTAACACACACACATACACAGTAACTGGGCCTATAGGTAATTTTACAATATCGGAGCTCTAATGAGCGATAGGGTGAGACATTTATTCATAATTGGTTTCTGCTTTTTCTTTGTACATGCAGATTTTTGACAATGCATGGCATAGAATTTCTACACACAAAATTAATAATCAATCAAATTAAAATGAATACATTTCTCTCCCAAAAACACACATCAAATACTGAGGCTGCACAATTATAAGCATTTTAATTGTGAGCATGATTTATGGCTTCATTAGTTATTTAAATATAGTTGCCTATGATATTGATAGGTTAGTGTTTAGCTAAAGTTAGCTTATAAAGATAGACATCACTGTTTATTGCTTCCAGTGCATGAAATCAGGAGATCACAATCTGTTTGTGTTCAATTTATTGTGGTGGCAAATTTATTTATTCAGAGTATAGTTGTTTTATTAGCTAGCACTTTAAAGGTCAAAATCTGATTCATGTTCCTGAAAAGCCATAATATTTTGTTGCCGATAGTTAAAAGGCTTAGACAGTACAGTGTGAAAAGGCTGATTTAAAATGATAGTGTCATATAGTGTAATATTTTGTTTCAATCTGAAAAAAAACAATTTTGTCATTCACTGAAAAAAAATAATTCATGCATCAACATATTTAAATGAAGTGCTGAATTTCCACTTAAGTAAAATATGTAAGCTCAACAAAAAGCAAACAGGTAAATAATGGCAGGTGTATGTTAAACTCATTAAATAGAAACACATACATTTACGAACTTAATTTATTGTAGTAACATGGACGTTATATAAGTATATAAAAGCTCCGCAAGGACCCCATCATCTTGTACTTTGCTTTTGTTACAATGTATACCATTAAACATAGACTTCATGCAGTTTAACCTAGTTTCATTATCTTGCAGCTTCAAGACCTACAGAACCCCAGCACTTTTCTGATTGTGCATTTTGCTTGCTGCCTCAGTTTGAAATAACTGTCATCCTGTTATTTTTCTCATCTCAGTTTTGCTCTGAGTAATAACGATTATCTGTGCATGTTGTCTTTCTTTAACTCTCCATCTATCCTCCACCCCTTCTTTCCTCTCTCAGCGAACTGAAACTGTCAGTCAGCGTCTCTCTGATGGAGAGTATCATCGAGGAAGTTCTGCAGGACTTGTCAGTGGCGCAGCAAAAACTGGTGTGTTCAACTTTGCGAATGCATACCTCACGCATTCTGGCAGTGTGTGCATGCATGTGTGTGTGTGTGTGTGTGATGTGTGTGATTGTGTCAAATCTAATCCTGCTTATTTCAGGAGAAGCATTTAAAAGAGTACTCGCAGCCCTTAAACAGCAAGACCAATGTCCCACAGCTGAGAGTGGTGGAGCAGGTGTTCCCTACTGATGAGGTCAGTAAGGACACAGTGCTCATTCTCCTAATCCACATCCCTTCGACACACATCTACACTCTAGCAACGTTACGCATGCGACCCTCTCTGCAAAATCATATCTGCTGAGTGTGATTTTGTTTTTAGTGTCATTAAAGGTTTTAAAGAGAAGCAGTACGGATGTATTGGCCCAAGGTTAAGGGATATTAGTGACAAGCAATATGCAATATGTGAAAATCATATCAGATTGATATAATGATGCAGTGGCTCATATGGCTGAATATGAAGCTTATGATTGAAATCCCATTATTTATGGTCATCTTTGTACTTCTATTGTTTAAAGGTTTCTAGATCTGTAATAATTCTATACTTTAAAATAATTGCCATGCAAAGGATATGGATAGTTTCTTCATTTTATGCTTCTGGTTACATTTTTGTAATCACTGAAGCTGGGACAGAGCTGCTCCTTTTCTGCCCCTTTGAATGAACTCATGAAGCGTGCATGCTTTTACCAGAGGGTGGACAGTTGGTTGGTGAGGCAGGGGGACCCTACAAACTGCTTGTTAACTCAACCCGTCATTTAACAGGTTGTGGTTCTATTAACCACATCCCTAAAGCGGGGTTAAATGAAACACTTACAATTCATAATAATTCAAATAAATACTCTTCTCAAAAATGATTAAAAAAAATGCTGTTGGGCCTAAAGGCAATGTAAGGTAGTGAGTAATAGTTGAAACCTGTAAAACCTGTGATTTACACATGTACAGTGTAAAAGGCCCCAATGATTAACATTCATTCATTCATTCATTTACAGTATTCAAATAATTAGTATTGTTTTGCCATGATACAAAGTTGGTTTTGTTGAAGCTAATTGTTTTTGCCTTGTCTTTAGTATGTGCCTGTTATCTGGAGGAACAGTTTCTGTACCCGGAGCATCCGTCCAGCCCCATCTGTCAAAAGTAGGTCCCTTACATCCTAACACTGTCCCTTAAAAAGAGTTTGTTTATAACATGTCTGCCTTCAAATCAAATATTGGCAAGAAACTGGCTGATTGTCTGTATAAACACGTGTGTGTGTATATATATATATATATATATATACTTGAATTCAAGCTGAAAGTCTACACTTCAATCTTGAATACTTCATTTCAAATCCACTGTATATAGTGGAAAGATTGTTACTTTCTTTTTTTCAGTCAGAAGTAATTTACCTGGTCTTGTGATGTCAGGCAATGTGTATTGCTCACTGGCTGTAACAAATCGTCACAGAAGCTAACAGCTGTCAGGGTTCATGTGGGATGTGCATAATTAACCATTGTGGGGCAGGGTGAGTCTGTAGTTGGTCTTAGTCTGGGTAAAAGCTCAGTGATAGGTTAATAGAGAACAGAGAATTCAAATCCCATTGGTGAGTGATGAGTGATGATGACATGCCTGAGCTTGATCATGCTCTCACAAACCACAGTTATTGGCAGAACAGTTGTGTGTCAGTGTGACATTTACGACCGGCTATAGAAATGACAGGCCATTTCTTTGCTTTATAGGCTGCTAATCAATTATATCAAGGAGGTGGAATACTGAAATGTATTTCCTTTTATTATATATCTGTTATACATATATCTGTGTGTATGAAGGAATACATTTTATCAGGTTTGAACTGCATGTGTCTAGGGTAAATAGTGGGTTTCTTTTTCAAACTGGATAGGAATCGAATAGGAATTTATGAACCAATTTATTTGTAAAAGAGCATCCACATTTCTTTTGTAATAATGTAATAAATTGGTTCATAAATGTATCCTATGAAAGCTCCTGTGTTTGTGTAAATTTGACATATAAGGAGACTCATTAATGTAAACCTAAAATGATAGTGCAGAAGTGGAAGCTCAGTGCTTAAGGCTTTTTGCTTTTACTGTTCGGTTCTTGAGCAAGACCCTTAACCCTCACCTGCTCAGATGTATCCAAAGTAAGCCAAATGAGCAAATGATAGGCTTCAATTCATACAACTCACATGAATAAAAATGAAGACAAATTAGTTTAGCCATTCAGTTAGGGCAAATGTAATGGAGCCTATCAAGCTGCAGTGGTTGAGCTACATTACTGGATTTAGCATGCACTGCAATTAGGAGGCGCTCTTTCACAGTTTAGTCATTATTTTGTTGTTTTCACCTTTCTCTGAGCTTGGCCTTTCATGGAGTTTTGTGGGTGTCACCAAATCAGCTTTGCACATGATTGTGAAGGAAATCAGCATTAGCGAAACGTTTGTAAATCTGGCAGGAATGTTTTGTTTGGTGTGGCCTATGAAAACATTATTTAACTTTATTAAAAGATTGATCAGTGAGGCACATTGTGTGTGAAAGGGGTATCCCCTTATTTGTGTCAAGGGATTTCCTCTGCTTGTTTGTCACAGGCTAAAACATGGTGGTGGTGGTGGTGGTGGTGGTTGGGGGGGGGGGGGTGGGCTGAGAAGAAAGGGGTGTATGTTTGTGAACATAGGACAAAAATAAAATCAGAAGTGGAGTGTGGAGTGAGTGTTTGGCTGTGGCTAACTGAAATCGTTTTAATCATAGCTCACTGAGTCTCTTGTTGGGAAAAAGGGAGGGAGAACGAAGGGACCACTGGCTTACAAACAGGACAATCCTTCCTCCTGTCTCCCATCCTCTTTCCTTATTTTGCTCTTTTTCCACCTACAGTCTGCCTCTGCTGCATCACCGTGCCAATTTGGTAATCATGTCCTTTTTCCTGATAAACCTTGTCTGTTTACAGCTCCCACCTCCATCACACATCCCCTCTGTCCTGTTTTCTTCATCTTCTCTTTGGATTCACACATGACAGGACTGGATTCAGGCATACGCCTCTTTCACTATCTCTCTGTTGTTGCTTCCTCTCCCCTCCCTGTATCTCTCTCTCTCTCTCTCTCTCTCTGCCTCTCTATGTCTATTTCTCTCTCTCTCACCCTCTCTGCAGGTCTGCTGGAGACGGAAGGCGAGCAGCAGGCACGAGCGAGTGCGCAGTCCCAGCAGGAGATGGAAGGAGACAGAGAGTCAGGAGGAGGAGGAGGGGTGTTGTCATTGGCGATGGGCCTGTCTGTCAACACAGGCCACACCCAGCTGGGGAGGGAGGTGGAGTTTGGTGGCTGTGGCGCTGGTCCTGTGGCCGCTCGTAGCAGCAGAGAGCCGCGGCGTCCCGAGCCCTCGCCTCCTCAGCCCCCTATGGACCTGCCCAGCGAAGGCCACACGCTGAGGCACTACACCCGCTCCAGACCCCGACCCAATCGCCACCACAGGCAGCCACCCAGCAAGCCGCAGGTACAGGGGGATAATGGGGTGAATGAGTGCAGAAAAAAAGACAGAGAGAGGAGGGAAGGGGGGGCAGAGAGGGTCGGCTGCAAGCAAAGGGAGCTGGCTGAGAGGGATGGAGAGAATGGAGAAGGGAGAATGGAATGAGACGGAGGCAGGAGAGGGATGGAGTGAGATGGGGGATGATGGAGGACTAGAGAAGGGGGAGGGATGGAAAGAGGGAGATGGCGGCACTCAGGTTGTTGCAAGCAGCCACCGCAGCAACAGCCAAGGCTGCGTGTGTGTGTGTGTATGTGTGTATGGAGCGTGCAGCAGCTCCAGGCTCGTTCTCTGTAATTCCTTTTCCCTTATTCTCCTTATTGCTTTTCATTTGCTTCCTAATAATGCTATAACATGGCTGGAGAGAAATTTGGATGAATAGAAATGTAGAGAAAGAGGGGAAATAGGGCTGTGGTGCTTAGAGACATTTTGGGTGTGTATTTTTCATTGCCATTTTTGAAGGTGCTGTGTGTGATTCCCAGCTGGCTGGTGTGTATTTGTGTATGTATGTGTGTGTGTGTGTGTGTGTGTGTGTGCACACTGTCAGAACAGGGCATGGTCTCTCTTCAGTCATTATGTTTGGGTCCTCTTGGTGTGACTGCTGTATTGTCTTAATTATTAATGTTCCCCCATCAAGGAGTCTTTTTCTCTCTCTATCTCTTTGCCTTTCCCGTCCTGTCTTTTGCTCTTCCTTTGATACCCTGTCTTTTGCTCTTCCTTTGATACCCTCTGTCATCTCTCTATCATTAGGAAAGCTGGATCTGTATATTGACGTAATTCACTGTAATAGTGTCACAGTGTTGGATCTGAATCTGCACCAATCTTTGTGCATATGTGCGAGTGTATGTGAGTATGTCTAAATGGGCTGTTATCCGGTGTAGTACAATATTTGGCTAGAAGAATAAACGAACGAATGAATAAATAAATGTCTTTTATTAAAAGCATTTTTTTTATTGTGTTGTATTTTATTGTGTATATTTTCCTCCATGATCTGTGCACAAGCTCACTTGGTTTGAATGAAATGGTTAGAAGAAAGTCCTCCATTTATGGTTCTGTGTGTGGCGTGACTGTGTGTAGGGAGGCGTGTTTGCACGAGTGTGTGTTTGAGTTTGAGCTGCCAGTCGGTCAGACAGTAAAATGCAGTCAGTGTGTTGTTTTACTGTGATTCTACCCTGTCTATTAGAGCGATTCCTCTGACCCTCAGAGTAGCGACTACACAGGATTTAATGGACATTTGTGGATGGAGGCGGGAACGTATGGGGGCATCCATTATTCTCCAGTATTCTGGCAATACATTTGACAGTACTCACTTGTCTGCGTGTGTTTGCATGTGTGTGTGAGTTGTGCTCTTCCTGTGTATTATCTGTCTTTTGCACTGATGGCTGTATTTCCTGGTTGGTGACTGATCAAATGGTTGCCATAGTGATAGGTGCTGGTCTCATAGCAATGCTAAGTGTAGGAGCTCTCTCTCGCTCTCTCAGTCACACACACACACACACACACACACACACCCCTTTGGTTATTAGCACTGTCCTATGCCACTTTGAGTGATAACAGAGGCTGTTGGTACAGTGCTATATAAGAGTTATAAGCATATGTGAGTATGCTGTGTTTGTGTGTGTGTGTGTGTGTGTGTGCATGTGAATGAGTGTTCATATGCTCTTGCACACATTCTTATAGACAGTGGGGCTGTATTTGTCTTTTTGCTACATATCAGTCAAATTATGTTACTGACTAATAGCACTGCGGTTGTAAACGAACTGTCATGACTACCTGTTGGTATGTTTAGTTAATAGGCATTTACACAGTGTGTTGTTACAGTGTGTAAGCTGGCAGTGTTTGATTGGTAGCTGCAGTGTTGTTGCTGCTTCCTCTCTGCCGGTGTCGTGAGTTGGGAGATTTTCATTGCTGTGTTGTCATGGATACCTGTGGGTGTACATGTAGAGCTACATGTCTTCTTGGTTCTGTCACGCCTAACTCTATGTGTGTATTTTCAAGAAAAGATTCATCTTTTCTTGTGCATCTTGTCTGATGTTGGGGTGTGTCTGTGTGTCTATCTGTCGCTGGGTTCAGTGTGCAGTCAGGCTGACCAGCTTTGTTAGATCAGAGTCTCTGGGGAGGATGCCTCTTCTCCCCTGGTTCAGTTCAGATATAGAAGAAAGCATGGAAACACTGCAATCACTGCCTTAGACCACCTGAAAATGCCAGTGTGTGTTTACTGGCCAGTAGTGACAGCTGGCTGCGGTATTAGATGGGAAGCTGAAATCTAATATCTATCAATAGCTCAAAAATGACACTATTAGGGCTGAGCAATGCACTATATAATCATCAGTGTCAAAATAAGAATGATTATTACACACAGACACACACTCACACATACACACTTAAAGGCAGATAGGCATCAGCATTCATGATTACATGGTAACAGAAAAATTTCGTAACCTTTTCATTTAAATCAAAAACCACTAAAAGTACAGTTCTGTCATCTGTCTTTTTGTGTGATTTGCATTTTCTTTGAACAGTATGTACTTAGTCTATCTACCTATCTACTCTACTTTCTCATCCAAATGCATTTCTTGTGGAAAAAAAAAGGATGATATAGAATAAATAATCCACCTTGTTCACATTCATTACACATATTCATGCCACTGTATTGCACATGCGCCTTCTCAATCACTGCTGATGATGTGTTTCTGAAAAATAGCAGAAAAATTGAGATCAGACTAGGGGGGTAAACTCTGTGTAATCACCTGACATGACTGTTACTGATAGGCTGCATGAATCTACAGTCTGGGGTAGAGACAAACTATCCCCAGCATTGCTTCTTCATACAATTCTGCGTATTGTTTATGCAGAATTTCTCCTCCAAATTCATTTTTTGGGGGGGGGGGGGGATGCACTTGGTTCCACAAAAGTCCAAAAATGTAAGACATTTGTGAACAGCAAAATGTGGAAGCCAAAAATTTTGAAATGAAACGTTCTTTTATCTTGGAGAGACACGGGAGCTTAGCCCTACTAGCCCATTTATATCAGCAGCCCCTCCTTGTGATCCACAAGCAAGTGGGTGTCCATATTGTGTGGCATTTGGGGAGTGGAAATATAAAGGCAGGTGGTCATAGGGGAGAGTACAATATGGAGAAGGTGTGATGGTTTAACAGTCACATTATACACAGGTTCGTGTGGCATAAATACTGTGTGTGTGTCCCTATTTCCCAGTTAATCCCTTAAATTCTCATCTTATTATTCAAATGTTCATCTTAAAGCATGTTTTTCAGTAACGTTAATTATTTAGACTTATTCAATAAATACCACCTTACTCCTGCTTTTGTAGTCTCGGTCTGCATACACATTTCTCTTGCCATCTTGCTATATTCTCAGCTCAGCATTCTTCTCTCTCTCACACATACACACCTCTCACATCTTTCTCTCTACTGCATGCACAAGTACATTTTCAGAAACCAACTCCACTTTACTTAAGAACAACCTCACACCCCTCATCATCATTATAAACTTGTCATTAAACCTGATCAGTTCAGTGTTTTAAGCAGCCGCATGAGCCCTTCCTTCTAGAAGACAATTATGCTGGAATTTATGTTGACTAGACTTGGCTTCCCCTGGTCGTGGCTTCCCAGTGTGTTATCAGTTTCTCGAAACCGAAATAACGGCTGACTCACAGAGACTAGAGACTATCTGCTTATATAATAGCAAGTTAACTGTGACAGTCTATTTAAGATTACAATCATTTCCGTTGTTGTGGAAGAAGCATTGGTGGACAAGGTGCAGAGAAGTTCTGCAAATATTGCAGTGAAATTTGACAAGATTTGAAAAAGTTTGAATGGTGATTTCACCAGGCTTAACGCACAGAACCAGCTTCTTACATCCCTCCCCATTTCACCAACATGAGTTTATCACGAGCATAGCATATTAATAGCATAGGCCAAGTAGCTTTGACACCAGAAGAAATGAAAGGTGTGCGGAATTCTAGCCTCTGTCCTTCAGAAGTCCTCCTACGTAAACATTGAAGCTGCTCCAGGTTGTTTCATAATTGAGACTGCATCTGTCTTTCAGTGGCTGTGCAATGCTCTGAGAACAGGGAAACCATGATAACAAAAAAAGAACACAACGTTCACTTCCAGTGTCTCACTGTTTTATGCTCAAACCGCACAAAACATAAAGAAGTACACAGCCTTGGAATTTCTTGTCCTCAGGCCTTAACTCCTGCCACGTGTGTGATCTTTAACAGATAAGCCTCCTGACTTCTGTTGCACACAAAATTATTATTATTTTTGATTATTGTTACTTGTATTGTAGGCTTTCTAGACTCTGTATGTCTAAATAGAATATGGCTGTGTGTATTGTGCATTTTTTGGTGTGGCTAGGTCATATGTTTATAGTGTAAAGTCATATAAGCGCCATTCCAAACCATATGATTTCGATTTGGACCATTATCAGAAGAAATGAGCACATGCATGTTTATGCTTTGTGTATGCACTATGTGTGCTGTGTTTACTAATATGTGAGGCAGTATTAATTATGTGGGAAACACCTTGCCACTGTGCCGCCTTCTTTTTCTGGAGATGCAGTGGAGTGATGACGAGCTCTGCGTTCTGATTGGCCAGCAGGCACTAAATGCTTTATAATCCATTTCTCATGCGGCTTGTAGCACTGCATTTACATACGGTTGCTTTTGCTATGTTGCTCTCTCTCTCTCTCTCTCTCTCTCTCTCTCCCCTGCCTGCAGTGCTCACTCAGCCCTCACAGTTTCTACAGGAGAACCACATACCCTGGTGTAGCCCATTGTGTTTGCATATATACAGTATATGTGTTCATACATGCCTTTATTATCACCTAAATATAACTGTTGTCGTGACTGTGTGTGCGTGTGCTAATTATGCATTTCGAATATTATGCTTTTTTGGGACCTGGGTGTATACTCATGATAGCAGTGATATGTGGGCTTCTAAATATACACTGAAACTGTTCAGTCTGTAAAAACCTGTTCTTATAGTTCTTAAACTCCCAGGAGCCATCAGCAGGTCCAGATTTACATTCCTTATTCTCGTAACTACACACCTTTCCTGTTAGTTTAACAGTTTTAAAAAAACATTATCACTATATCACTATATTAAACATGAGTGATTTATTCATTCTTCATTCATTTGAAGGATTGTAGTGGATCCAGGGACACTGGGCATGAGGTGGGAATACATCCTGGATGGGATGCCAGTCCATTGCAGGCCAGCATGCGCACACACATTCACACACTTATTCACATGTAGGGGCAATTTATCATAGCCAGTACATCTACTGCATGTTTTTGGGAGGTGGGAGGAACCCAGAGAACACTGAGGAAGCCCATGCAAACACGAGGAGAACATGCGAACTTCCGCACAGACAGTAGCCCGAGCTCAGGATTGAGCTGTGAGGCATCAGTGCTACCTGCTAAACTTCCACTCCATTGCAGGCCACCATTCACACTCACATTCACACACTATTTCACACATAGGGGAAATTTAGAATAGCCAGTCTGCCTACTGCATGTTTTAGGGAGGTGGGAGGAAACCGGCGAACATAGAGGAAACCCACACAAACACGAGGGGAACGTGCAAAACTCCGCAGACAGGAACCCGAGCTCAGGATTGAGCCCTGGACCTTGGAGCTGTGAGATGGCAGAGCTACCCACTGTGCCACCCTTCAGAATAATTAGCTTAACTGATAATAATTTTACTCTATTATGTGTTCAAAACTATGATTTTAGAATTGCTAAAATTATACTAGGGTTTTAAGTGTTTAGACACACTTGGAGACGATCAATACCCTAAATAGCGTATAATGTACACTTTATATCTAGCATCTTAATTTCAAAGACACATTACTTTCAGTTAGATGATTTTCTTGCTAAGTACAAGACACTGACATCCAGTTCAGACTAATTCACAATTCAAGATGTGCTCCTTTCTGTTATTAAATTATTGCCATGGCTACAAGATACAGACACTAATCACCATTGTTGAGCAGGCACACTCCCATTCTGTGTGCCAGTGTGCTACATGTGGGTGTATTTAAGGGGTCTAATTGCCCTAGGAGGAGGGGGAACAGACAGAGAAAGACTAGAGCTGGGTTTGGTTCTCTCTTGGGACAAGAGAGACAGATGCACCAGAGTCACGGCCAATAGAAAATCAGCTTTGCCTGCTGATATCATTATTTACATCACCATGATTTACAATAGTTTATGTACGTACGTATATGTGTGCACATATATGTAGGTGAGTATATTGTATGAGTGTGGTGTGCATATGAAAAGTGCATATCTGAATATGAGTTTGATGAATATGAAGAGAGACAATGTGATATGTACATTTGGAGCAGTGCACACTGACAGTTGAAACAGTGCTGCCGAGAGCAGCTTTTCTATATTATACCGTGAAGCCAGTGTGTTTTCAGAGCGTTTCAGATTTCTACATTCATGTCGACCTTGAATAATCTGTTAGTCCTGGCAAGTGACCTTGTCTTTTTTCTGTGTATGTGTGTCTGTGTGTTTCTGTATGTGTGTAGGAGCAGGCAGCTGAGAGTGAGAATGAAGCCAATGAGAATATGGGGAGGGTGGACGAGGGCGTAGAGGAGTTCTTCACCAAGAAAATCATCCCTGATGACCCCCTGTGAGTATACACCTATGCAGATGTAACGCTAGGCACTAGCTATTAGTTATACACTGTGTAAATGTCACATACACAATATGCATAACATACATTTCAGCTTCCATCATGTTTATCCTCTGCTGACTTTCAGGAAGCACCAGAGGGAGGACCCCCTCAATAAAGCACAGTCTGCAGACTCTACCTGTGGCACCACTTCCCCTCCGACCGCCACCTTGACCACCTCCACGCCCTCCACAGCCCCCACAAAAAACATAAAGAAGAAGTTTGGTGACTTTTTCGCCTTCAAGAAGGTCCGTGCAGGTCGAGGAACCAAAAGCGAGGGTGCCCCGGAAGGAAAGGTCAAAAAGACTTCAATAGCAGACCTCATCCGACCACTCCGGGAGGCCGCACGTGCGGAGAAAGAGCGCGAGAAGGAAAAGGAGAGAGACAAGGAAAAAGAGCGAGAGAAAGAAAAAGAAAAGGAGAAGGAGAAATTGGAAGAAGAGAGCATCCACAAGGCACCCAGCACTACTCCCACCATCACAGATTCATCCCCCACAGTACCAACTGTAGATGACAAAATGGCACCCTCACACCTCTTCATGCCACTTTCTGCCCCATCAGCTGCCCCTGCCTCCACCCCCACTCCTCCTGCCTCCTCGCCTGCCAAAACTGAAGGAGTCCCAACATTGCCCCCTGCTGCACCCCTGACCCCAATCAAAACTCCCAGTCCAGTAACAGCCATGTTGCCCTTGGAGGGAGAGAGGAGCCGGACCCTAGAGAAGAGCCGAACCCCTGATGGAGAGAGGAGACCCAAGGCTACGCGCCGCTCACTTCGAGAGGGCAAATCTCAGTCCCTTATCCTGCTTACAGGCCTGGAGCCAGGGCACGACTCAGCAGCTACACAAGCTAAGGTAAGTGAACACTGCTGTTGTACTTAATTTCAAGGCAAATCAGGGCAGAGGTGTTTCATCATTTGGTTTGATGAGTGACTACTAAATATTATGCCCAACAATTCGAGATTGCCTCAAAGTAGAGCTCTTTTCCTTCTGAATCTAGAGGAGCCAGTTGAGGGGTGTGCCCTCTTTGGCTCCCACTAGAGCTGTATCAGGCATGTCCCACTGGACGGGCCCTGCTGGAGAGATTATATCTCACACATGGCTTGGGAACATCTGGGTGTCCTCCAGGAGGAGCTGGAAACTGTGGGTGGGAAGAGAGAATCTGGGCTGACCTTCTCAGCCTGTTGCCACAATGAATCCTACCACAAGAAGTGGAAGGAAATTGAATGAATGAATGTCCTGTTTAAGGTACTTAATCCTAGTCTTTTGAATGATATGTCAACTCAGCATACCACAGGCATACACCAGCAAAGTAGTGCACTTACTGCCTCACTCTGTGGAACTCTGCAGGACTCTTACAGACAGGAAATCTTGTGAAATTTTATGCTAACACATTTGAGGTGTGAATTTCGCATAGTTCGAGAAACAATCTCTGATAAGCAGCTACAGCAAGTCTTATGCTTTCAGTGGCATGGTGGTTATGTTCAGCTCTACCAGCCACTGGTCACCACTTGACACGTTCCTGTTGGAAACTTGGGTATGTGAGTGTGCAATGTGTTTGGAGTTAAAGCAGTTTTTACACCAAGCTCTGGAGTACACTTGAATCTACATCTCTGATTATAAATAATAAGATAAAAGTCTAAATTTTATTTTTTAAACAATGAATACATTTGGTTACATTTATACAAGCCAATTGGTTTTGATGACAGCCATATTAACATATGGAATCAAGATATGGAATCAAGGCACTGAATGAGAGATCCCTGTGTGAGGGATGGTAGTGTGACAGACTACCTTGATACAGTGGACATGTGAGAATATCATAAGCCTGTCATGAATTGGCTCAATAATTACTATGAATATTGTTACAAATACTGCAAAGATGATCTCAGTCTTTTTGAAAGAGTGATGTACCACTTCTGCATATTGGAAAGAGTTTCTTTTGCTGACGCAGCTTTGAAATGACATTTTTATTCACTATGCTATCGGTAACTGACTAAATACGAAAATATATTTTGTACTTCCTTGTACATATTTTGTACTCTTTTGTATGTAATTGTGCTGTAATTGCTGATAATGAATGACAGTTATCATTATTATCAACTGAACATTAATTTTCCTTCATTGGCTAACATATAAGCATATTTGGGCTTAGTCCTCCATAAAAACTCCTATTGTGTGGAGATTTACACAGCTACAGTGTCCAAGATAATACCTTAAATGACAAATAAAACCCCCCAATTCAATTAGATCTTTCTAGTAGTTCATAAAGTCAAATGAACCCCTTTAAAAAAATGCAGAATAAAGACTGCATTTCTGTACTGCTATTTTTGAGACTCCATTTGGATTCTGTATATGCACAAAGGCTCAATCTATCAAGGTTACTACAATATATGACTCACATCAGAACAGGTTTTCTTTTAGGACAGAGCTCCTTTTCACCAGCCATGTATGTACTCAGTGTTATCTGTAGCAAGATGCACCCTGTAGCTCTTGTCATTGTGGTCATGCCTGTTTGCTTTCTTTTTTTAGAAACACTCATCTGAAAGCTCCTCCACTTTTGAACAGCGGCTCCATGTTATGCTGCACCGCATGGGGGTCGCCAAGACACCTCCCTTCGACTCCAAAACGAGTCAGGTGTGTGTGTGTGTGTGTGTGTTTCTGTGTGTGACTAAGTCATATATAAATCTTCTTTGTTAGGTAACTTACAAAGTTATATACGACCTGACAGAAAACAAGATAAAGTCTCCAGCTGAATAACATTTTTCAGCAAGGGCTATTTTACCTTACTTGCTTGACACTTATCTAAACAGTAATGCAGGGCAAGTAACAAGCAGTCCACAATGTGGTTGGATGATGATCTAAAACATTATGTTCTGGCCAGTAGACAGCAGTTAAAATAGTGATAGCACAAAAGGAGTGAACTACCCTGGAACTCCTCTGGAAACTATGCACTGATTTGTGCTGCTAACTTTATACTTTATATGTAATACCTGCTTAGCTGCTTAACCACAATATCAGAAACATCATGCCTTGATAACTGGGGGATTATTCAGCAGACATTTCAATCAAAGCCTTATTATCCTCTTCCAGAGCAAAGATGAGGAGCTGAGAAAAGCCAACTCAGAAGGTAAGGCCCTCCTCTAATTCCTCACCCTTATTATCAGCTGTGTAGGATGTGGCTGGCCATCGCGGTAACTGGAGATTTTTGCTGCATTCTGAGATGTGCTACATTTGCAGTTCTGTGTGGCAAAGACAGCAGCCTGAAGCTGCACATTAGATGTTACTTGTGCTATCTGCTTGTATGCATGATGGAGATCCCTGTGTGAAGGTTCATAGTGTGTAAGCTATATAATGTCATTTAATAATAAACCATAAAATAAATTTAAAAAAAAAACATAAAAAAGAACATTTTGCAAAAGCACAGGGATAATCTGTTTTAGTATTTACAACAGGTTCAGAGTGTAACTACAGTCCCCTCCAAAAGTATTAAGGCAAATTGACACCAGATCACGGGGGTCACACGTAACCATGAATAGACCCCACTGAGGTTCTCAGTAGTTTATCTACTATGATTATATGTGCACGTGAAGGAGGAGGGATGAAATCTGCATTTTCACTACAACAGCAGGAAGTGTGTGCAAGGAAAATAACCAGAACCTTATAGATAAATAATAATGATGAAAAAAAACCCACCAAGGAGCAGTTTGAACTTCTGCTGAGCAGCTTGAATATTAGTGGATGCTAAAAGCTATTGGTCTGTTGTATGTAAAATCTTTGGACAACCCTGTTGGAAAAGTGAGCTAGATGACAGCATTTTCACTCTAGAGAATTTGCTGGTTTTCAAAGCAGGTGTGTAACACAAAGAAGGCTTCCCACAGAAGATACATTTCTTCCTGCTAAATTGATTTTGGCCTGACAGAGTTGAGCTTCACATCTTGATCAAATGATATATCACTTTCAGTAAGGTCTTTTTTCTGAAATGTCACATAAAGGGCTGTTGCCACAAATTAAGTGGGATATTAAAGCCTGTGAAAATCCTATTATCCAATAGCATCGCTATTGCCGTGTTGCTATCGCTCCTGTGTGATGTGCACCTTTAAACCTGCCACGAACCAACTGTCTTTTTTGTGACCAACTTTCTCGTTTGTGTTAGGGGCAATACTGGACAGCCAGCCTGAACCTCCACCCATGAAGCCACGCACCATGTCCACCTCTTCAGGTGACAACTCACTTAAGTAACACTCGTATTTTCTGACTTGCCTTTGTGTATCATTGAACCATTGTGCAGTATTATTAAGACGTCTTCATCTACTATCAGACACCAGACGGCCGGTGCGAGCAACCAACACAGAACGCCCACCACTCCCAGAACGACCTATAGGCCCTTTACCCCCCAAACCGTCCCTCAAACCCACCTTTATTCCCCCGGGTGACACTCCTGCGGCCTCCAGGACCATCTCTCCAATCCCTAGGCAGCCCAGTCCCTCTCCAGATACTCCAACAACAGTGGTGGAGAGTAGAACTTCCTCCCAGTCTCAGACAAAGGAGCCTCCAACCCCTTCTCCACGAAAAGAGACACCTCCAGCTCCTTCACCACGTAGGGTGCGTAGCACAGACCCTCAGGAGAGAGCAGAAAGAGCACAGTCGGTTACTGAAGGTATGACATGCAAGAAGGAATATAATGGTCACTGTGGGTTTAAGATGTAAGCGTGTGTGTGTTTAACTCACTATGTGCACTTAACTCAAATCGGAATATGGCCTAATGAGAATGAATAAGTATTAATTTCCCTATTACCGATTTGTTTCTAATTGATTAATTTAGTGTGTCTCTCTTATTTGTGTAGTTACAAACCCTTGTTACTACACACCTTTTCTATTAGTTTCACTGTAGTTACTGAACAATTTATGGTAGTTACTGAATAATATTTTTGAGATGAATAACTGAATATTAATTCAATTTAAAGGGCTACAATTAGTGTTCCACCAGTTATACGTTAGTATTAACAAACTAATGTTTGCAACTTCTGATGAAAGAATCACTTTTCATTAGATAGTAAACTAGAAGTTTCCAGCAATCATCTCAGAACCTTACAAACATGCCGAAATTAGTCAGACAAGGTAACAGAGTGTATCAAAATATTGTCAACATATATGATTACCTGTTTGTCCAACACATTATTGTGAAAGTCTGGAACACCAAGGGGGCTATGACCAAGCCACTTGGCATTACCAGTTAATCATAATGCCTCCTAGTGGTGGATAAATGAGGTTTTATTGCCCTCTCTTATCCTGATTATGTTATATGCACTCCTTAGTTGTAGCTTAGTGAAAAATATGGAGTTTATTCTCTAAAGATGACAGTAAATAAGCTATAAACTCTAAAGATGACAGAAACCAGTGGGAGAGGTAAATTATACTTTACAGTTGTGGTGTTAGGTCTTTGTAATCAGTGCAGGAGTGTGGACTACCCTGTTTCCTTTTCACAAATAAAAAGCTAGGAGATACAGGAGAGGTGGAAAGTTGAATGAAGCCTTGTCAAACAGCCTTGGATTCAAGTGAGAGGGTAAATTTGCTTACAAGGTGGGGTTGTGCCCACTAGTAACTCAATAGTGCAGTCTTCAGGACAGTAGTTTGGTAGCGTTCGTTTCACTGCAGACTGCACAATATCTGCGTAACACTGAGTAATGTCAACCTCTCTATATGATTTTGGGACTTTCTACTAATGTGGTGAGACAAGGTACACTCTGTTGGTGGTGCAGCTCTTTAGGTTCACAGGCGATTTCTGGAGTTGTCTTGTTGCAGCAAGGGAAGAAGGGAAGAATGTTCTCGTGGTCTAAGGTATATACTACTAGATGACGCTCTCCCAATTAGATTGGATTAACTTTCAACAGACTTAGCACTGCTTGATCTTATAGTATACAGTTATCCGGTGTCACCCAGATGAAGTTGGGCTCCCTTTTGAGTCTGGTTCCTCTCAAAGCTTCTTCCTTTTGCCACTTCAGGGAGTTGTTCCTTGCCAGCATCACCTCTGGCTTGCTCATTAGGGATAACTTTAAATAAAAATTTATATCTAGATTTCTGTAAAGCTGCTTTGTGACAATGTCCATTGTTTAAAGTGCTATACAAATAAAGTTTAATCGAATTGATGCATTTCTCTGTAAATTGGAAGACAAAATGTTTCTGTAGGCTTCTGAATTCATTCTGTTGCTTCCATCAGGAGTAACATCATCAGTAAAGATTAGTGAGCCCGTTCCAGAAGCAGCCATGCAAGCCCAAGCTATGACACTACCTCCACCATTCTCGGCCGGTGAGCTTATATATATATATATATATATATATATATATATATATAGCTTTTGGATCATGAGCAGATACTTTCTTTCTCCACACTTTGGCCTTTCTATCACTTTGGTAGAGGTTAATTTTGGTTCCAGACTTTTTGTGGCTCATCTCTGTATTTTTTTTTTGCGAGTTCCAAATTGGCCTTTCCGAATCTTATTACTGATGAGTGGTTTGCATCTTGTGGTATGGCCTCTATATTTCTGCTCTCGAAGTTTTCTTCAAACGGTGGATTGGGATAGCTTCACCCCTTCCCTGTGGAGTTTGTCGGTGATGTCATTGATTGTGGTTTTTCTTCACAGCCCTCACAATGTTTCTGTCATCAGCTGTTTTCCTTGGCCAACCTGTTCCATGTCTGGGTGTTAGTACACCAGTAGTTTCTTTCCTTTTCCGGACATTCCAAATTGTTATATTGGCTATGCCCAGTTCTTGTGCAATGGCGCTGATTGATTTTCCCTCTTTTTTTCAGCTTCAAAATGACTTACTTTTCTCCCATAGACAGCTCTCTGGTCTTCATGTTAGTTTATCCCTTTTAAGTGCAAATGTAGTCTTCACAGGTGAACCCCAGGGCACAAACCAAGAGGAGACATTCAGAGCTATTAAGTGTTTAAACAGTCAATCCAACAGGGCACACCTGGGCAACAAGAAATACCCATCAGCCACATGTTCCTTAGTTTTTAAGTTTTTACATTCCTAAGTTGTTTAACACATCTAGATGTAAATATCAGGAAATGAAACCTGAAGTTCTGACCTATCATCACATATTCATATTTCGATCTCAAACCCAAATGTCTTCAGTTTAGAGTAAGAATAAAAGAATTGGCCTTGCCGTTCCAATATTTTCAGAGGGAAGTGAATACAACAGGAGGCTCGGAAATATTTCGCAAAGTGAGAGTGTTTCAGTGCTGGTATATATCGAAAATATATTTGTTAAATGGGGAGCAGTTGATCTTATTAGTAGTTCAATTATTGTGTGTGGGCTAATGCCTGGACTGAAGTGGACCTTCATAAGAACAGGCTGGAACCAATGAAGCTCTGGGTGTAAGACATTGGTAGACAAAAAAACATTTCATGTAATTAAAGATGAAACATTCTGTAAAACATCATGTTAAAATTACATCAAAATTACTCTGGTAGTTTCCTTAAAAAACAAATGGAATCTTCGCAATGCTGCTGACGTGTTTTGTGATTTAATGTCAATAATGTTTTGTTAGTTGTAGGAGGGAGAGTTGTAGTTGCACGAAGTGCTGGTACACAGAAACCTACAAAGACTTGGCGTGAATCAAGCAATCTGCAGATTATGGTCGCGATACCCTACAATACACACTAATAACAAAAATAAAATAACATGGATAGGAAAACTATAAAGAACCGGCGTAAAAAGACTGGATCAGATCAGATTTGGCACATTTTCCAATCTGCTCCTCAGATGTACTTCCTACTCTGAATGCAGTAACTTGCTGACTCACAAGACACAGATATTGCATTGAAAAAAGTATACCAGTTGTCTTTATCCTTCTGCCATTGTGCTTCTGATGTTTCACAGAACTTAAAAGAAGTTTGCAGAAAGTTGGCTCAGTTACAAAGGAAATGTCAGTATCAGATCATTGTTGGCACCGAATTGGAAATGAAATTGGTAATTGTGCTTCTCTACTGTGAAGTACACCAGTTGATGTCAAAAAGTTTATCACACTCTTTGGCAAAGGGCTGAGCTGTAATAGTGTTTAGGTGCTCTTAGAAGAGCTCAGTCTTACGTCTTAACTGGAGGTTGTGAAATCTGCAGAGAGAACTAAATCAGAGACTTTGTTCCATTAAGTGTCTGGTTTCAGTCTTAGTATTTGCAGTGGTGGTATCACTGTCCACTCACAGAATGTAGTATTCCAGCACAGAGACCCTCTAAATTCCCTAGATATCCATGACTGTCTAAACAGATTTAAACGCTAACAGTAGGGCCACAGTAACTGGCCTCATCTCTGTTTTCCTTCAACACCTCCCCTGATGGCAGCTCTTAATGCTTTAAGAGTCAGCAGCCTTCTGTAGAGCTCAGCTGAAGACAATTTAATTACCTCTATCAGATCAAACATGCAATTCAATGCGGCTGTAGCAAATGGGCTTTGGTTAAAGTGCATGCAGTGTTTGGTATGTATATATTTGTTCAGTCAACACAATTAATTCAAGGTGTTTATATTAAGTGTCTGTAATACCCGTGTACTTACATATAAACCATACAGGCAACTGTAATGTAACTATAATGCACTGTTACAGATAGACTACAGTAGCAAATTTTACACAAATGCACAATGTATAAACTTAATTTTTGGCTTAAATACATCAAGCACACACGTATATTGAGAAAGTGTGACTTTTATATTCCTGTACAATATTTGTAATATGTTCACTCAACAAAATCAGAGAGACTGAATTGGACTGTACTTACATAATAATTATACAGGCAGGAATTGTCTACTTATCAATATAAAATCACACTTTACAATACCTGGCGAGTTCCTGTGTAAGTATAGTACCAAAACTAGCATCTCATATGAATAAATTTATCCTCCTGCGTGTCCGTGTGGATTAGCGTCAGGTTCTCAGATTTCCTCCTACCTCTCAAAAAAATACCAGTAGCTGAATTGGATATTCTAAACAGCCTCGAAGTGTGAATGTGTGTGACTGCGTGTGTGTGCATGGTGCCCTGCGATGAACTGGCGGCCCATTCAAAGCATATTCCCACTTCACACCCAGTGTTCTTGGGATAGGCTCCGAATTCACCACAAACCTGACCAGGATAAAGAGCTTACTGAAGCTGAAAGAATACTCTCCACCCTGTTACACCTGCGGTGTACACTTACGTTGTTACACTAGCCAAAACGGAAGTTGCCACACGTGCATTTAAATAAGATTACTTCTGCAATCCATCTGTAACAGTGCATACATTTTCAGTTGTGAGATTAGTTGCATGTATAGTTTATGCATAACTACACAATTAAGGAATTCTAATTCCTTATAATATTGATTTACGATATCTGACTTTTTTTTTTGGCAAAAATATTATGAATATGTTATTTATGTGCCAATTGCTCAGTATCTTAAAATCACATAACTGTAAGATAACCTTGTCATTCCAAGGTCTGAGTATATGGAAGTAATTACATATAATTATGGTATGAACACCCTGAATTCATTATTATTATAAGCTGTATCCTGCGTATGCACACCTTTATTTAATACACTGAGTTACTCACTATTTGTATTTATACTGTATGTTCCGTGTGGTGTATTATGGGTATGGATACTATACACTATACCTCTTTCTCCTCATAGAAACTCTCCCTAAACCATGGCCTCGCATGAAGCCCTCACCTCAGCGCCGAGCCGTCTCCGTCCACGAGGACGCCCTACTCCAGCACGCTGCTCTGCTCGACCCTGAGGGTGAGCTTTTGTTTCAGCATCCACACCCTGCCCTGCCCTAAAAGGGAGTGGTTCAACCAATATTCGAATGCGTCTAAAAGTCAGGGAAGGCTAGTGGAGACCAGTCAGTTGTCTACAAACCTTTTTTTTGGACATTTTGAAACCTTTAGTTGTACTTAGGCATAAAGTGTGGTCTATTCTGAAGTGAGGAAGCCTAGACGGCGCAGTATGAAGGGAGAATAACCAGAGCAGTCAGGAAAGTGGTGGCGAACTGCTAAAGGCTTTGGACTACTGATCAAAAGGTGCTAGAGTTCAAATTCTAGCGCCGCCAATCTGACAATGTTGGGTCCTTGAGCATGACCCAAAACCCTCGACTGCTCAGTTGTATCCTGTCTCAGTTGGATAAAAAGGTCAGCCAGTGAGCAAAATGTAAAATGTCAGTGAGCAGTTTGTAGTGATGAAAAACGTTTACTTGAAAAGTCACTTCTAAACGGTCATTTTGAAGAAAACAACTGATACACACTTTGCTCCCAGGATTCCTTGCACTGTTATTAACATGGCTACAGCAGCTGGTGAGCTTACCTATAAATATGGGATAAGGACGCATACAAAATATACAAACATCACATTTTGTAACAGGAAGTTATAAAGTAGACAAAAGTAGTTCTGCTATGTTTTTATTGCTACCTGATGTAGCATAAGGTAACAACATTCACCATTTGTATTTGAGTGCCTTTGTAAATGAGTCTACTCAACCACATGGGGAGGTTTCCACTGCGTCGTGCATGTTTGTGAACGAAAATAGGGTTGTGCTTTTAATATTTGCATGCGTGACAGCGGAAAACCATCTCAGCCAGGAGAAGTCAGACTGGAGTGTGTTCTGAATGGTGGTTACATTTAACCCCTGAAGGAGGACCTTTCAGCGTCCTCGCTGCGGAGGACGTAGCCTTCAGTGGGAGCAGGGTAGAGTCATGATCACTTCAGAATGGACCACAGCCATAGTGCAAAAAAAAAAAAAAATCAATATTACTCTTACTACTGTTACTACAATGTATGAGCCTTGAAGGTTTCGAAATGAGAAATGAGAGAGAAACAAGTTAATTAAGAGATACCTTGATATGTCTGAACCTATGATGTACTATCTATGACATGGTGTATATTTCTTGGAGCATTTGAGTAGAAGAGAAGACCAGTGTGAAGATGTAATGAAGTCTGCTTTGTGGTTGTACTGTGGTTTGTCTCAGAGCTGAAAGCTGCATTGCCCCGACTCCAGAGGTCACCGATACGGAAGCGGGTCAACCTGGGAGAGCTGGAGCCCTGCTCGGAGGATTTGCCTGAGGGAGAGGAAGGTGAGCAGAGATCGATGCAATTAAGAGGGAGATAATGAATGAGAGCTAGAGTGACGATGGCTCTTATAGGTGAATGTTGAGCGAGAACTTGCACTCTTTTTTCTATTGCTTTTTGCAGCGTCCACCAGAAATAAATCTTCTTAATGAAGAACACACCCGGCATGCACAATAACATTAGTCTCGTAATTCTTACTGGGTTTTCAATGCACATTTGAAGTGCCTCACTGCTGATCTTACAATTATTTAAATAGATTTGATAACAGTTATGTAAATATATGTGTGAATTAATGTTATTTTGTTAAACAGAAGGTAGAGTAAGATTTCATGAACAATCATCTTAGCCATAGATAAACCTTTTTGTCCATGTTTAAAAATACTTAAAGAATTATTTTAAACACATAGACCTGACTAAATAAAAGATCAAAATTGAATAACGGAAAAGGAAAGTTGCAACAAAATTAATTTAATATCAAAGCACTACAACTAGAAATTATTAATTTGAGGAATTTGCTAGGAAGATTTCCCAGAATCTGGCTAATCCACAAGCCTCATAGCACAAACATCTTTACAGGAGGTAGAATTATAACTGAAAATTCTACCCGTTAAGATTTCGTTATACAGCATTAAATATAATTTTTAAGATTTTTTCCAACTTTTTTCATTGTTGCTTGCTCAAATGGACATATTCTTTTCGTAAGTATTCGCAGCCTTGCCTTAAGTATTTGACATTTTTTCTGCTCCACCCAAAAGCTAAATCAGCAGTGAGAGAACATCGCAGAGGACAGGCTGAAGAGACGGACAGCACTACTGCCAACGATGGCCAGCCTGAAAAGCGTCTAGGTGGGACCGGTGAGGAAGAGACCATCCTGGAGAGGGGGGAGTCGGTCTCTGAACAGCACATAGCACAGGGAGAGTCATCAGACCAAAGAACTGAAACCCCCTCACCTGAGACAAACATGGACTGAGCCCTGTGCAAATTCTATTTTCTATCATGTCTACCTTTGCCTTGCACGTCATATTATGTACAAAAGAATGAATTATGAACAAATGTTTTAAAAAAAAAAGAAAAAAAAAAAGAGAGTAATTCAATACATATACTTGTTAATAATTATTAAAAAGTGAATACTGTTGTGTCATTAAGAGTCTGGGGCTGATTTGTCGCTAATTAAACAGCATAAACATTAGTAATGAATCACATACCATATATAAGTTCTTACAGAAAAGTCCAACAGTTGTATAGACTGAGCAAACCTTTTTTTTTTTTTCCACCCAGTCATTGTACATGAAGATGGGGTTGTGTTTGTATTGTAAAACACCACTTACAATACTAACATCTCAGCTTATTATGATATAAACCTAATCAACAGATTAATTCATTCATACATGCTGAGACAGGAAGGGCGTAGCATATTGATTTTAGGCTCAAAAATGTATCGCTTCACACTACGGCTGTTCATCCTTCATATAGACAATGTGGGTGAGAAGATATTCATTTCATTTTCTAACATCAGCTAACAACCTCCATGATTGTTATTCTTTAAAATATGAACCTGCTGCTACTGTGGTTCTCCCTAGAATATGGACTTTGTGAGCGGAAGAGCCCACACACTTTTGAGTCATCGCTGCATATATGTGTGTGTGTGCGCATATGGAGTGTGTATATACGCATACTCCCCAGTAACACCACATTCATCCCCTCACTGGGCATGGAGCTGCAGGGCTTGGCTGATGGAGGTAGTGAGAGCAGGACAGCCATCTGTGAAAGTGTGGCGAGCTGAAAAGGGAGGGAACCGAGGGAGGATTATTAGAGAGAGAAGCAGCTCCATCCGTGCTGAAGAAGGTGTGAAGAAACGCCAGACCTGTGTTTGCTATGAAAAAAAAAAAAAAAGCATCTCGTTTAAGCTCATTTTCTGGTTCACTGGACACTGGCCCAGACGTGACCTATTTTAATCATGAAGGTGTAAAAGGTAACGATGAAGAAGAACCATCTAGTCCAATGATATGTATTTGTAAAACAAAAATTAGCAGAGGTGCAAAGAGATTTATTACAGTATTAGTGTGATTGTATGTGCACTTGCATTTTAAACACACCACTTTTTTTTTTAAACAGTATTTGCATATATATAAATAACACGAAGCAACGGCTAGAATCTAAACTCTTTTATTACATGAAAATATTGACAATCGGCACTTAATGTACAATTTGAAAACTGACACCATAGACCCATATTATACATTAAATAACTAATCTGTTTTTCAGTAAAAAACAAAGACAGATGAGGAAAACACTGATGAGTCACTATTTTGAATAAGAGATGGACTTTAGAAAAATAGAACCATATGTGAAACTGTAAAGATCATAAACTCAGAATAAGGAAAGCTTCCAATCTGAACCACAGCTTCCAAGCTGCCAAACATTCCAGCTGCAGCCAGCTTTCAAGTTTGAGGACGTCTTTCACAGCCCACACTGTTACCAAGGTTTGAAGGAAAAAAAAAAGAAACATAGGCCTTGTATAACTAGAGAACACAATGTAGTCTGCTGTGGGGAAAAGGAAAAAAAAAAAAAAAAAAAGGAATGAAGGATAAAAACTATTTAGGACCAGTCTGCATTAGGCAAATCAGATCCTGCTAATGGGTCATCATTTGTGTTTTCCACGAAATGTACCTTTAAATAAATGCCTTACTCTGACAGATTACAAATAAATGCCTTATTCTGACAGATTACCTGAGACAAACTGCTACAATACAACTTATTCTGAGGGCTGCGATTACACACGACTGAGCGATCTATTGAGCAATACTCCATCTGCTTCACTACCTCCAGTCACCGCTGCTGATATATTAGGAGCACAAGACATGACTTTGCCGGATCAAAAGCAGTGCTTGCACCTATCTATACGAAGAATCGTTTTACTTCTAATGGCAGCAAGTTAAATTAGTTTAACTTTATGTTGCGCTTGTTTAGGAGTCAGTTTGGAGTCATTTAATTGCATAAAGCCTTTTCAGGACAAGATCAAAAGGTCACAGTAGGTAAAGTACACAATACATTTATTTTAGCATTAAAACCTCTTTGGTGGAAAGCCAAAATAAAAATGGGAATATACACATTCACATAGCAAACAGAAATTTAGGTTGTCTCATATGGAATATGAGAATAATACCAACAACGGAACTACGTACACTCACGGTCCACTTTAGTAGGAACACCAGTACATTCACGCAGTTATCTAACCAGCTGGTCATGTGGCAGCAGCACAATGGATAAAGTCATGCAGATATGGCTCAAGAGCTTCAGTTAATGTTGACATCAAATATCAGAATGAAGAAAAAGTGTGATCTCGGTGATTGTAACCGCGACACGGATGTTGGTGCCAGATGGGCTGGTTTGAGTATTTCAGAAACTGCTGATCTCCTGGGATTTTCACACACAACAGTCTCCCTGTTGCAACTCCTTGTTTATTAGAAAGATGACCAGACAGGTTCGAGCTGACAGGAAGTCTATAGTAACTCAAATAAGCACTCTTTACAACCGTAGTGAGCAGAAAAGCATCTCAGAACGCACGTCAGACGAGCTCCAGCAGCAGAAGACCACATCGGGTTCCACTCCTGTCAGGCAAGAACATGAATCTGAGGCTATCATGGGCACAGACTCACTGAAACTGGAAAGCTGAAGACCAGGTGATTTTTTTTTTTTTTTTTTTCAACTTTCCTGTCAGCTCAGACCAGTCTGGTCACTGTCCTCTGATCTCGCTCTTCAACAAGGAGTTTCAGCCTGTAGACCCTCTGCTCACACCATTCTGTGCAAACTCTAGAGACTTGTGTGTGTGAAACCCCCAGGAGATCAGCAGTTTATGAAATCCTCAAACCAGCCCTTCTGGTACCAACAATCATGCCATGGTTAAAGTCACAGAGATCACATTTCTTCCACATTCTGATGGCTGATGTGAACATAACCCCCAAGCTGCTGGCCCGTATCTGCATTATTTCATGCATTGCACTGCTGCCACATGATTGGTTGATTAGATAATTGCATGAATGATTAGATGTACTAGTGCTCCTAATAAAGTGCGTCGTGTCTGTAGTAATGTGTGTGTTAAATAAAGCTGAATTTTATTAAATGTAAATGCGTAACAATTTTACTCCAAAAAATAATTGCAAGACTGTGTGACGGAGTACTCTATATGCAAAGTAGAAATAGCCATTCAATTTCTCAGGTTTTGAAAAACTTACATCATTTAGCCTATAAAATTATTTGCTCAGTGTAAACTGAAGGTAAAATGTTTAGACAATTAGAACATGAGGAAGCTGGAATGGACTTCAGTGTGTACAGACTCAGACTAGTCTAACTGTGTTGAATGAAGTAAAATAACATTAAGACTCATATCTGTGTAACTGCAAAGACCAGCATCACTACCTAAGCAAGTGGAAGGCTATCAGACTGGCGTGAGATCATGGTGATGATACACACCTCTCGAAAACACAGGGAAAGCAAGATTCTGTTTAGAGGATTCTAACAATATTGTTCTGAGGATCTGTTTGCAGCCATTTGCAGCTTTCTCCTGTGATGTTTGACTGCATGCTTTATAAGTAAGCTCATGTGCAAGACATTTTTCGTAGAACGTGTGTACGAAAGACGGCTCGGATTTTAAAAACAGCCGGTCCAGTGGACGTCTGTCCCACTGATCACGGAGAAAGAATGTCCACCCGAAACCTTTTAAGGGAAAACAGCGCTGATACGTGCGCACGAAAAATAAGAGTTGTGGGGACACGCGTGGAAAATAAGGCCTCAGTGTTTTTGCATATAACATCCAGGGGAAGTGAAGCAAGTCCGCAGCTCTCACTGTCCTCAGTGGCTCAGTGCTACAGCGTGGCCAACACTCTGAGGAAAGAGATGACAAGAATGCAGAAAGACTGTCCTACTCCAAACACAAAAGCCTCCAACGAGATCATCCTCTTCCCCGCTGCCATATAGACCCCCGCTATGGCTGCACCTGGAACAAGCCACAAGAAACTTTCATCACACAATGTAACAAGTGCTACACCCAAAATAATACGGTCAGTGTGCCTCATTCATCAACCTGGACACAAACTAATTTATTCATAAATTGCTTGCAGGAGCGTTTACACACACACACAAAAAAAAAATAGTAGTATGCATGAAGAAACAGTTTGGAAGAACATTCATATCCTATGAGAGCTCTTAAGTTTGCGTAAACTTGCATATAAGGACGCTCACTGATGTAAACCTCATCTTCAAATCCTATACTTGGCATGAGTCACTGCAAAACTATCCGTTCACTTATGACAAAGTTACTGTAGAAAAGGAAGAAGAGTTAGTGTGTTAGAGTCTGTCACCATTTAGTCGTCATTTAGTAATTTTCAGCTCTCTGTAAGGCTTTGCCTTTTAAGTTTTGTGAGAGTCACTACATGCAAATCAGCTGTGCCATGAACGTGCTTGGTCATTTACAGGTGGTGGGCATTGATCAATATGTGCCCATGAATAAGAAGAAAATCAGCATTACTGAAACTTGTGTAAATCTGATGGAGATTTTAGCCAAAAAAAAAAACATTTACAGACAACTTTATTAAATTGTGTCCATTGACCAAACTGGAGCTCTTGGTTTTCATCCGAGTGGTATTTTATGATAGGGTGAGGTACATACTAGTGAGCACGCCTCCCAACAGAGGACCTATAATGGCCATGAGCATGATGGCGAGAGGAAAGAAGCGTGCTATCTTATGTCCCCGGAGAGTGGCGAGGGCCAGCAAAGCTGCGGGAAGGTGGAACACCAGCGAGGACACTCCGGCCCACAGGAACACGCCGTACCACATCTCTGAGAACGTGGGGAAAAGAAAAAAAAAAAAAAGAGTCATTATGTAATAAGCAGATGATAAAGGCAACTAATTCACCATTTAAAGGGTAATGTAGAGGACTTTGGCAGCATCTAATAACCACTTGGCATAATTACTGATCCTATTCATTGATTTACTCTTATACATGCTCTAAGCACCTGTGGTGGTGACTGACAATTATGCAAATTCAAGTAGCTTAGGTGAGATGATTACTTCCCAGCTTGAGCACATCATCATCTAAAATAAAATACTGGCAAACTGGGTGCCTCACAGCAACATTTTCTAAACATCTTTTAGAACATATCAGGTATCAGCCCATATTCAGAGCATAGATATCAATATTATATAAATGAAATAAAAATATGGAACTGGTAAAATCACTAAAATTCAACAACAATGATTTCAGAGTCTATCAATCCCTTAACAAAGCAGCTGCACTTTAAAAATAAGAACTCTTTAGTTAAGCTGCATCTTTGTAAAAGCTGCACTTATGCATTACACTGAATTGCACTCCGATCTGGGGCAGGGGGGGATTCAGGTTGATGTCTGTTTGCAAAGGGTCGTGCTGTTTTAATAACACCATGTATATACTGATGATGTAAATCAGACCCTTATCCCAAATCATGATCTCAGTATTATAAGGTTCTAGCCATGATGTCCAGTTTATTTCAATTATATTATATTACCAGGCCTGACAACCTTTATGCATTTTGTGTGCTCTGCAATTTAAGACATCAGAGTACGCTAGTACAAGTTAGCACTCAGAAATACACCAAAAGAGCAATCTTGTGTCAGTCAGCAGTCTCACATCTAACCTTTTTTTACAAGGTTCTATCATTTGGATAGTTCAAACATTTCATTCGTTCCAACTGCTAAATCTTGTCAGTGATATACATATGTGTGTATAGCACGTATCAGATGCACTTGCATACTGCAATGTGTATTCTCGACTAAGACTTATTGTTTTTCTCTGCACTGTGGTGCACTTTTTGTCTTAAGTGCTTTCCGTGTCTCTCTGTAATGTAAATGTTATGTTTGCACAGTTTGGAAAGTTGCGATTAAGAATTTCACTGCAAGAATTATACACTGTATAGCTCTCTATACGTGATAAAGAACTTGACAAACAAACAAAAAAAATTGTTCTATCTCCGAGCCTGTTGTCAATCAGGATGAAACTAGGTGGATCGGCGACCTTTACCAAACATTATATCCACGTTCTGTTATTATATTCTGGCAGAAAAGAACAGACATGAAGCCTCTGTATGGCGGGCCAGAGGAGAAAGTAACTCTTAACTCCACATGTTCTCAACGTGTGCTCCATGAGAGTAAACAAAACAGGTACAGAACGGGTCCACTGTACGTGCTGATTTTGCAATGTATAATGCATAATGGAAAATTAATATTGTACCCATCCTCACATAACATTAGCACTACATTTTACTGACACTAACAAGCTGTATGCAATGTGCTTAATAAACTTCTTCCACTGTAACTGGGGACTGAAGGTCATCTAGCAGATCTGTAATCCCAAGCGCACACTATATGACTTTCAAAATCTCAATCACCATCTTACTCACACTACAAACGTTATCACTCGCAGTCTGTTGTTTTGTGGACGTAGGGGTGTGCGCACTACACACGCGACTGCAGACGAGGCTCACACACTATACCATCTTTCACCCTGAGAGATCCCTGCTGACGTGCGCCTGATCCCGCTTTCTCACCAAACTAAACATGATCGCTGTCTGTCATGTCCATCTGCTCGATTTAGAATGGAAACAAGAAAAAAAAAAAAGATTAAATAAGAAAATAAATGTGAAGGAAGGATTGTTTGGGGAGATGTAGAGAGTGAGGACTGTCTGTTTGATTGTCTGAACTGGAGGTATAGTGCAAAGAAATGTATCGATTTTTATACCGTTCATTCCAGGAATCATGTGTTTCTGACATGTGTTCATGTCAGTTTTTATTTTCTGCTGTTCCTAATAATAATTTGGGTGTGTGACATGCCAAATCATTTCTTCAATTTTCTGTGCTTACATCTTCCCCCTCCCACACAAATATGATAAACGGACGATGAACTGGAGTCAGGTATCTGCTGCGCGTGACAACGAATGAATTTGATTTCCTCGCAGACTCTGATTGGCTTTTGCTCATCGTGGGTCATGCTACTAGTCACAGAGAGGCTCACAAAACAAGATTCATCGCTAAGCTTATCAAACATGCTTGAAAATATCAGAGCAATGTCAGAGATGAGAAAATCACAGTAAACTTGCAATCGCACAAAGGGAAATCGGGGCCAACTCACGTAGTGTGTATTCATCTTAAAGCATGTTTGCGTGCTATGTGTTAAAATATATTAGTACTGTTAAATGATTTACAATGAAATTTCATGCTAAAATAGCTCATTTAGGAACAATAAAAACGTGACTTTTAAAAGTGAATTTATATTTCAAAGCTTGGAGAATAGAAAATTAGAACTTATGGAAATGCATGTATGATTATAATGTCTTTCTTTGCTGAGATTATTACTACTTATTATGTTATTTAATGAGATTAAGAGCCAGCCAGACGCTTAACAGCAAATGAGCTTACAGAATAATAAGGCTCGATCTGTGTTTGGTCATTGTTCATAATTTTACTTCTAATTGTCTCAGAATTTCTGTAATGTAAATTTGAAATAGCTATTGCTGATCTGTAAATGCAAAATTCCATACTTTTCAGATATGAGGCTCTTCACCATCTTAGTGAAGTATGTCACTAGAAGTTCTGTGTTTATGAAGAGGAACATTAAACATTAGATCATGTAGATGAGTAGATATTCTCCCTCACTAGTTAACACACTTTTGCACTACTGTCATATCTGATTGACTTTCTACTAGAACTGTGTACTAGTCTGAGCTGCACTTTAACTTCCTGTGCCCATTGTCTAGTTTTGGTGGTTTTGTACTGTCTTGTGTTGTCTACACATGCTTACACTGTGCACTTTATGTAAATATATGTAGTCTCTTGCAGTTCTGTGTGTGTTTTATGTAGCACCTTGGTCCTGGAGGAACGTTGTTTCGTTTCACTGTGTACTAACCAGCTGTACGTGGCTGAAATGACAATAAAGCCATTTGACTTGACCCCAGCTGGGGTTTGTGTTACTGTTAAATGCATGATCATGTCTTTATTCTTTTAACTAGGTTTAGGCATGAGCTCTAATGTTACATCGCTAAGGTTCAGAGCCCTGGACATGGAGCGCTCCCTGTCCTGCACATTTCAGTGTTTCCTCCCTCATACACACCCACTTCAGCTCAGGAAGAGCTACACAACCAGGGAAAAAGAAACTTGCCCACCTCTCTAATTCAGCAAATATTTCAAATGCTCGGGTTAGCCATCAACTAACTACGGCTAGCTTGCTAGTTCAACCACGGCTAGCTTGCTAGTTAAAACACGGCTAGCTAGGTTGGCTAAGCTAGCAAACCATCCTCACAAGCTAATCTGGTACTCTTAATCAGTGTGAACAGTGCTCTGTATCGAAGTAAACATGGCAGAATAAACGCGGTTCTTGCCTGAGAAGTCGCACAGGGACGTGTCGTTCCTCCCACAGGTAGCATTTTTCCTTGGGACCAAATTCAAACTTAGAATTTGTTGCACAAATCCTATTTCGGGTAAATTATAGTCGCCCTGCATTTCTCACAAAATGGACACTGCGACCATAAGTCAAATAACTCCAACGTCCAAATAACACCATTAGAAACTGGAGCGGAATGCGTTTCCAGCATACAGCGTTAGCAGGAGAGCTAAACCCATTAGCTAAATCCAGCGCTACCTCCTGCTTCCCAAACACCACCGCTGACGTCACACCGCCCCTTCACCCGCGTGACCTGTGCGTGTCGTCACAAGTGTGACGTTCATACCACTTAAAACAGCGGCAGAGTATACATTCCATATAATGCACATTGAATGCCATTGAGAAATACAGGTGAAGAGACTGTAATGTATACAAAACAGCAGATTGTTGCTATTGTGTTTACATGAACCAGATAAGAGCCATTTTGTCCCTTTGCGCGCACACAGGAAGTGGACGAATGTTGATCTGCGAAAGAAGAGGAAGCAGATGGGAAGACCTCAAAATAACATGGCTCCCTATAGGACAGATCTGGACTCGGAAAAGATTAACTAAGATTAAAAAGCACCCAGCAGGACTGTGTGATCACTGCTGCAGGCCTGCAACACTGGACAACTCTGTTTATTACAGACATGGAACAGTGATTATCGCTGGATAATTAAGATCTACAGGGTGTCCCAAAAGTCTCCATACATAAGGGAAATTAACACTTTTTAGCAAGATGTCTTCCAAAATTTTTCATACTTGGTTTATATTATATATATTTTTTTCAGACAGACTTTAAGAATGCCTTTGACAAAAGAAGAAGGTATTGAAATCATTCTCATGGGTGGATCAGGAAGCTGTCACAAGGTTGAGATGGACAAGCACGTCACACACGACACTGTTGCCAAACATATTAACAAATTCCAAAAGACTGGAAGTGTTGCGGATGAACTGAGAAGTGGACGTCCACAAGCATCCACTGAACAAGGCACAACCGAGATGGTGCTGGCAAACATAGTCCCCTCTGTATGGAGACATTTGGGACACCCTGTATAAATGTTGGTCTTCTTTCAGCTGCCCCCGTTAGGAGTCGCTACAGTGGATCATTGGTCCACGTATTTGATTTGGCACAGTTTTTACGCTGGATGCCCTTCCTGATGCAACCCTCCCCAATTTTATCTGGGGGAGGGGACCGGCACTGAGAGCGCACTGTCATGTGTAACCCCAGTGGCTGGGGTGGGTTCCCTGGCCAGGAATCGAACCCGGGCTGCGGCAGTGAGAGCGCCGTGGCCTAACCACTAGTCCTCCAGGGACTCTTCACCCTGTGTAACTGTATTTTACAGAATATAGTGAAAAATACACTATATGGCCAAAGTCTGGGGACCCCTGACCATCACGCCCATATGTGGAACTTCCTTAAATTGTTGCCACGAAGTTGGAAGCACACAGTTGTAAAGGATGTCTTTGTATTCTGTAACATTAAGATTCCCTTCACTGGAACTAAGGGACCCAAATATGTTCCAGCATGATAATCTCCCTGTGCACAAAGCGAGCTCCATGAAGACGTGGTTTGTCAAGGCTGGAGTGGAAGAACTCGAGTGGCCTGCACAGAACCCCGACCTCAACCCCACTGAACCCTTTTTTTGGATGAATCGCAATTATTTGTGATGCAGCCATGTTGTTGTCCCAGGTCTCAGTGGACAAGTTATATTCCCTGGATAGTGCACTATATTATTAGCCACAATACACCATAAATCTAGCATACAACCAATGCACACTGCTTACTGCTCAGGATGGATTCTGAAACTACACTTACCTGTATACCTGCTTATTTATACAGTTATCCAATCAGTCAATCATGTGGCAGCAGCGCAATGCACAAGGTCCACATTTTGTATCAAGGTGAGATTCTTTTCTGATCACCACGGTTGTAAAGAGTGTTTCTATATCCTTCCTGGTAGCTTGAACCAATCTGGCCATTTTCCTCTGACCTCTCTTATCAACAAGGCACTCAGAACTGTTGCTCACTCAAAGTTTTTTGTTTTTCGCACCATTCTGTGTAAACTCTAGAGACTGTTATGTGTAAAAATCGCAGGAGATCAGCAGTTTATGAAATTCTCAAACCAGCCCATCTGTCACCAACATCTATGCCATGATAAAAGTCACAGAGATCACACTTTTTCTTCATTCTGATGTTTGATGTGAACATTAACTGAAGTTCTTGACTTATATCTGCATGATTTTATGTATTGTACTACTGCCACATGATTGGCTGATTGGATAACTGCATAAATGAGCAGGTGTACAGGTGTTCCTAATAAAGTGGATGGTGAGTGTATATATATAAATGTAATTTACAGGTATTCGACAGGTACTTGTTAGAGTTGTATGTAATACAGACGATTTAGGTTGCTAGGTAATTGTTTACAGTTGTTTCAAGGTGCTCAGTAGTCAGTATTGACTGAAATCAGTCCAGTAGTCTGCATTACTGCTGCCCCCTACAAAGTGCTCTATACAGAACTGTCTCCGTGTACAGTATACTGGTCTGGAAAACCACCAGACCTCAATGCAACTGAACAAACAGAAATGAATTTGCCCAAAATTGAGTTTTTCCACCACTAATATACTGTACTTTGGCATCTCTACTTTAAGAAAACATATTTTACTGAAATGAGGTGGTAATAATTTTATGTAGGGTAACCTCCTACATACCATTTACTAACCTTCAAGATGATGTTGAGTACATTCACACTAGTAAGTGACAGCCTACTGTTCGTTTTTTATGTACATGCATAACACAGTAGAGCAGTGATTTCAGTGACAGCCAGAAGTGACAATGCGACACTTGAATAGAGATTTTTCCACCATTTTTAGGTATGAAGCACTAAAGTGACAAATCCAAACAACTGGCTTGAATGATTTCTCGGACCAATCCTATGGTGCCTGTAGTCTGACGTTTCTTCAGTTCTGCACTCACAGCTTTAGTTCCTACCTACAGTTAGTTCCTATTTAAGTGGTCACTACATGCACACAAGAGACAAAATATAAATGACCCAAGTGACTTATTGTTGCTTGCTAATGTGAATGTAGGGCACAAGTTCCCAGCCCTCGTCCTGGAGTACCCTCTTTCCTGCACAATTTGAGTGATTTCCCTGCTCTAACACACCCACTACAACTCTGCAAGGGCTCTTATTAGCTGATTAGTTGAATCAGGTATGTTGGGAGCAGAGTAAACACTAACCTGTGCAGGACTCCAGTGGGAACTCCAGGATCAGGGTTGGGAACCTATGGCATACAGCAGGGGTCTTCAGTCTTATCCGCAAAGGGCTGGTATGGCTGCAGGCTTTCCTTCCAACCAAGCAGGGGCCACGACTGATTTCACCTTGTCTTACTCTCCAATCAACTATCAAGTGTGCCTACAATTAGGCTGTAATGAAAGCCTGCAGCCACACAGGAGAATTGTGTAACCCCCCCACCCTGACCCCCCCGCCAACCCCTGACCCCCACAGTAGGCATGGTGGCTCAGGGGTTAGCGTGTTTGCATCGCACCTCCAGGGTTGGGGGTTTGATTCGTGCCTCCGCCCTGTATGTGTGGAGTTTGCGTGTTCTTCCAACCCTTTGGGGGTTTCCTCTGGGTACTCTGGTATCCCCAGTCCAAAGACATGCATTGTAGGCTGATTGGCATCTCTAAATGTGTGTGTGTGTGTGTGTGTGTGCCCTGTGATGCATTGGATTGGCACCCTGTCCTTGTGCCCCCAGTCCCCTGGGATAGTTTCCAGGCTTCCCGCAACCCTGTGTAGGATAAGCAGTACAGAAAATGGATGGATGGATGGATGGCTGGACCCCTGACATAGAGTAACGAGCCACTGTAACAAACCCAGCAGTATATGTAGTCAGTTGGCCTAAAAGTGTGCTAACTAGTGTGTGCTTTTCACAAGTGACTTTTACCACAAGTGATGAGACTGAGACTTATGCGGATGCTGCTGCTAATCAAAGTGATAACTCATTTCCCATTGTAAAGTTATAATTCTTTAAATATTTGGTGTCAATGTTCTTGTTCCATGACTAGATTAAGCTTTTCCACCCTGCCACGCACTGAGTGAAGGCGTCAGTAATGTACCACGCCCTCCAGCCCAGTGGGTGGCGCTAATGCACCATAACATCTGTGGCCAAACGCCATTAAGTCGAAGAAGAAGAAGAAGTCCTGCACTTCCTTCTAGTCGCCATTCTTGCTGTCGCTTGTGAAAGTTTTGGCGCCGGCTCTGTGTGGTCTGGAGGCTGTTCCACAAACCTTACACACCCCTTCTTCAGTGCGCATTTTCTAGCAATACAGCAGGTGTTTTTTTTTTTTTTTTAAAGTTTAATTTATTGTTCCCTTTAGTTGTCTGATTTTACTGCCAGGGCGAATAGCTGTAGGAGAAAATGATGAATTATTCGGACTACGACTCGGAGGATTATTCCTCAAATGAAGACGAAGACTATGTTCCCTCTGGTGAGAGCTTTTGTTAGCTATCATATGTTTAGCTTGCGAGCTAACGTTATTTAGCTAGCTGTATCTACAGGTTATCTACACGTCTTTAATAAACGTGTCTGTTCTTGGTGTGTGTATTCCCTAGTAGATACATTTTCTGTTCTTCAGCTGTGTAGTTTAGGTGAGCCTGTGCTCACTGTAGTCTCACATTCCTCTTCCTGGCTGGCAGGAGTGAATCCTGATGTGGTTTTCTGCTCATCCACCTCAAGGTTCAATGTTTTGTGCATGCTGAGATGCTTTTCTGCTCACCACGGTTGTAAAGAGTGATTAATTGAGTTACTGTAGCCTTCATGTCAGCAAGAACCAAGTCTGGTCATTCTCCTCTGATCTGTAATCTGGAAATCAGCAGATTCCCACAGAACTGCCACTCACTGAATGTTTTTTTCCCCCTCACACCATTCTGTGTAAACTCTACAGAGTGTTGTACATGAAAATCCCACAAGATCAGCAGCTTCTGAAATACTCAACGCAGCCCATCTGGCATCAACAACCATGCCACGGTCAAAGACACTGAGATCACATGCTGATGTGTGATATGAATAATAACTGAAGCTTTTGTCCTGTATCTGCATCATGCATATTGTGCATTGTGCTTCTGCCACATGATTGACTGACTGTATGAATGTGTCAAAGTAACATCCACATGAATGCCAAGTTTTCCTAGCAGAGCATCACACTGCCTCCGCCGGCTTGCCTTCTTCCTATAGTGCATCCTGGTGCCATGTCTTCCCCAGGTAAGCGACGCACACGCACACAGCCTTCCACATGATGTAAAAGAAAACGGGATTCATCAGACCAGGTCACCTTCTTCCATTGCTCCGTGGGCCAGTTCTGATGCTCACGTGCCCATTGTAGGCGATTTCGGCGGTGGACAGAGGTCAGCATGGGCACTCTGACAGGTCTGCCGCTACACAGCCCCATACGCAGCAAGCTGCACCCCACTGTGTGTTCTGACACCTTTCTATCAGAGCCAGCTTTAACTTTTTCAGCAGTTTTTGCTACAGTAGCTGTTCTGTGGGATTGGACTAGACAGGCTAGCCTTCGCTCCTCCGCCTTGGGCGCCCATGACCCTGTCGCTAGTTCACTGGTTGTCCTTCCTTGGATCACTTTTGGTAGGTACTAACCACTGCATCCCGGGAACACCCCACAAGATCTGCTGTTTTGGAGATGATCACAATTTGGCTCAGATCCTTACACTTGCCCACTTTTCCTGCTTTCAGCACATCGACTTCAAGAACTGATTGTTCACTTGCTGCCTAATATATCCCACTGCTTGCCATTGTAACGAGATGCTCAATGTTATTCACTTCACCTGTCAGTGGTTTTAATGTTATAGCTGATCGGTGTGTATATATACAACTACTGTTTTTCTTTGTAATGAGCTCTCGTGAGTATATACAACTCTGCAGTGCCAAAATAAAGATGAGCACTGTGTACAGAATACCACAGTTCTGTAGTGTCAGATCTGAACATGTCAGTATGTCCAAATATAACTGTGTGTGTGAAATTATGAGCACTGTATCATACAGTCTGAGAGAATTTGCACAGCTGTGAAGGTAAGCATAGTATTTCAGTAGTGCTTTGGTTTGTCTTAATATTAAGTGTGTATTGTTGGGCAGGGCTACAGCTGAGGGAAATAGTCTGTCCCAATATCTGGAGCTTTTTGTTTGCTTTAAAAAGTGGGTGAGCAGCGTGACAGGGGTTTGAGAAGTAATAAGAAGTGCTGATCCAATATGATCCAATAATATTGGTTTGATTTGCTACACAAGTGAACCGCCTTTCTTTCGATTACTTACATTACATCTGATCGCTCTTTATAAGCTACAAATGAGCAGCAGCACAGTATTGTCGACCCATGGCTTGTTACCTGACAGAAGGTCAGATCTGACTCGCCTCTGATTTTTAGTTTGTTTGCTTTTGTTGATCAGATGACAACCTGAGTGAGGATGATTTGAATGAGTGTGAAAAGGAAGACGGGCTGGATGCAGAGGACCAAAGCGAAGCACCGAGTGAGCAGGTCAAAAAGAAAAAGAAGTCAAGTAAACTCCTGTCTGCAAGGTAAAGCATAGCTCCTGCCCTGAGCATTATCCATCACATGTTGCTTGTGGATTTTTGCCCCTAAAAGGGTGTTTGTTTGTAGTGAGGTTTTTTTTTTTTTTAACAAAGAACGGACACATTTCACGCTTCTAGTGGCACATTTGGAAAAAGAAATGGTTTAAACAGTTGTTTAGAAGGTAGATTCATAATGAGCTAGCATCCGATCCCTTTATCTCTGTAGTATTATTTTGACACCACTGCTTGCTCACAGGCTCTCTCTGTCCCTGTAGCCTCGTACTGATGACCACAGTATATTGTGATGTGATTGTTCACAACAACCTCATGGTCCTTATTCATCTAAACATGCCTAATTGCATGTTTTTGGACGGTGGGAGGAAACTGGAGGAAACCCGCACAAACACGGGGAGATCATGTAAAACGCTACACAATCAGTCTCCCGAGCTCAGGGAACTGAGGACCCTGGAGCTGTGAGGCGGAAATTCTACCCACTGCACCACCATGCTGCCCACATATAAATAATGCTTATTGCAAAAGTATGAAACCATTTGTGATGTATCAGCAATTTCATAGCCCAGTGTGGTGATACATCAATAGACCAAGTACGCCTTAGGTCACAGCAACAAAGAACTTGCATCTGGATGGATAATGTCAGTAGCACTGCACTGGATATTGAAATCCAGGTTATTTAACCATGTTAAACTTATTTAACCACATTTAAGAAATGCAAACAGAGGGAGCTGGCAGCAGCAAACATTCACGCGTACAAAGCAAATAAAGCCAAACACTGATATGTTATCTTATTAGTGTAACATGGACGTATGATTTTTAAGCTCTCATGGTGACTTTTTTTCTGTTCAGTGGGGCTGAGGGACCAGGCAGATGGAGTATAGTGAACAAGAAATCATAGAGACAAGTGAGGAGGGAGAAATCCAAACAGAATGAAGCTCAACCTTACAGGTTGTAGTCTGGCGTCCATTTGCCCATACGGCCCCAAGCCTAAAACAACACTACCACCTTCTGATTCAGGAGTCAGATGCTGATTTGTTCAAACATCATTATGGTCATTTAAATCTTTGTTCGTCGCAACACGACTTTGATTAATAAGGGCCAGTTTCGTACTGTTCTATTACAGTAATTCAGTAATCACTTTAATATATAATTGCATATTTTGTAAAGGAAAATGAAAAAAGGGGGTTTGAAGCTGGACGGAGGTGATGAGGGTGGCACAGGCAAACAGGAAGAGGAAGAACTAAAACTGCCCGATGAAAAGTCAGTAGAAGAAGAATCCACCAAGGGTAAAGAGGAACAGCAGACGAAAAAGGCGGATGATCTTTGGGCTAATTTTTTAAGTGATGTCGGCCCGAGACCAAAAGCTGAGGCCCCAGACTCGCAACAGGTGAGTGATGGTGAAATGTTCTTACAAAAGATATAATAGTTTAGGGTTCTATGGTAACCTTTTTGCCAAAGAACATTGCACAGAAAAATCTGAGAGTGCACATTAAAAAAATATATATTACTACTAGTTAAATGTCATCAGACATTAAAAACTGTCCATAAAATAAGCTGCTTGAAGATGTAATGTCCATTGCAATGAAACCATTGCAAGCATGCTTGAAACAAAGTCTCAGATTTGAACCATCACAGCTTTGGCTGTTTTTTAAAAGCACTTGCTAAACAAAAAACAAAAAAAACTTGTTTGCTACAAAAGCAGAAATAAGTGATGTGTGGTGTCTAGTGCACAGATCCAGTGAAGGGAAACTGTAATGTTACAGCATACAAAGACATTCCAGACAATTCTGTGACTTTGTGGCACCAGTTTGGGGAAGACCCACATACGAGTGTGATGGTCAGGTGTGCACAAACCTTTGAGCATATCGTGTAACAAGTGAAGCAGCATTGAAGAGCTCTTTAAAATATTCAATTTAACAGTAGACACCTAAGCTACAGCTTACTGGTGTATGGATACATACAAACAAAATCACATAGTCTCATGTATTTGTATTATTTGTATTAGGAGCATGATTTTGACTGACGAGCATTAACAATTTATTTACAGGTTGTGCTGCTGTTAAAGAGAAACACATTCATCTGTGCATCATAATTAACATGAAATTGCCCTGCCTTTCATGCCAAAACAACTTTAGTCAAAATTAAGTGAAATCTTTTGAGTTTTCGCTAAAAGTCTTTAATAATCCTGTTGTTCTTACTTGCTTGTAGACCACAGCCGGTTCAGACAAAGTTAGTAAATCCAGTACAGATTCTCCACACAAAGAGCTGAAAGCCACAGGGGCCCGAATCACAATAACAAAGGTGTATGACTTTGCAGGAGAAGAAGTCCGGTAAGTCCTTGATGAAGCCATACCTCCTGTGTTACTGATTTAAGTCACAAGGTGGCAGCATAGTATGGTCAATGAATTGAAATAAATTGAAGGGCACTCCTTTTGATCATGGTGGGAGCAAGAAGAATGCCTATACAGCTGATCTGCATGTGCTGGTGAGGATATAGGCTTTTGTGCAGTAGTATAATCGTTCAGCTCTAAACACTTACATTCAGCTTTAATCTGTGTGTCTATATTTGAATGCTTAATGAGATGTCAGCTCTTGCAATGAATATATATTTATATATATATATATATAAATGTGTGTAATATAAAGTGTGTGTGTATATGTATACACATATGATGGATAGATAGATAATCATAGTTTTTGTCAATTCCACCATCGTATATAACTGTTAATGTTTCAGCTCCCAGTGCTAAATCAAATTCAGCATTGCAAATCTCTCAGCTTCCACAATGCCATAATGACCCAAGGGAAGAAGTATTGTGCACAAACCGTATGGTCACTTAAAGAACAACTATAGAGCTTAATGCTGCCACGTTTTTCTGCGTAAATGCAAAAAAAATCATCTTGCTGTTTTTCATAATTGATGCTACAGACTCACAAAGAACAGTCAGCAACGCCTGACACACGCCCCAGCTTACAGAGCATGCTCGGAGACTTCGGTAAAAACGACTCACTCTCGAATCCGCTTCTTAACACAGCTTTGGTACATTGGGTCATCCTCGCCGCTCTAGACACTTGTTTGATTTTCTTACGTGCGCACTTGCTCAAGTGAACGTGGTATATGGTTAATGTAGAAATGTATATCGCATGTCTACAGGGTTACTAAAGAGGTGGACGCTGACTCTCAGGAGGCTAAAAGCTTTCTCAAAAAGGAAGAGAAGGAAGAGGAGCAGCAGACCTCCATGTCTAAAGCTTCAGCTTCATCCTCCCTCGCTGCTGGGCCCAGGTACCATCACGAACACTCCTTGCACCTCCCATCTGGTATAGTGAAAGATTCTTTGGTTTGTCTTGGGGAAACCCCTTAGAGGTTGTATGTTGAAATTTACCACAGAGGGTTTCCTTCTCATAAAGGTTCCAAGTAGGAACCTAGAACATTTATCTAGAGAACCCTTGTGGAACCCATGAATTACGTTACAGGAGTCCATTGGGTAATGTAGACTTATACCTAAGTACTGCTGCTGTACTCATAAAGACCGTCCAGTACTCCCATCCACAATATGTCCATACTGCACATCCTTTCAAGACACAACTGTGGAAGAATAATGATTTCTAATCCTACTATCCAGTGTCTCGCAGAAGAGGATTGGTTCTCATTTGAGTCTGGTTTCTCTCAAGGTTTCTTACTCATGTCTTCTTGCCACTGTAGCCTCTGGGTTGCTCGTTAGGGCTCTAAATCTACATCTGGATTTCTCTAAAGCTGCTTTGTAACAATGTCTGTTGTTAAAAGTGCAATACAAGTACGTTCTATACAAATAGAATTGTACTGAATAGAATGTTATATTTCAGCGCTCCTAATTACCAGGGTTTTGAGACTCAACTGGATAACCTATCCCGCAGTGCCATGTAGAGGAACCGCACACTCGCACCACTTGTTGTGATGACGTTCTTGGTACTGTTCATGTTTTTAATCAATGATAGGAAAATTGGAGTTAATTCCACCACCATAAAGCAATAAGCAATCCTCTCATCTTATGACCGACAGCAGTAATAAAATTACCAGTTCATAAAAGTTGAATGCCAAGTTATGGTGTATGCGTACAGACTGGAATGTGAGCTGGAGCAAAAGGTCTCTCTCTCTCGCTCTCTTTTTTTTTTTTTTTCCTCTCTCTCACTTTTTTCTCTGTCTATCCATTTGACAGCCTCTGGCCATCTCATGTCACTGGCTGCACAGAGGCACAGGGATAAGAGCATAGCTTTATACTGTATACACTGTATGTGATGGAGAGAGAGGTTACTTTATAAAATAATGTTTGGGTGTGTGTAAATCTGGAACCTATCTTGGTCGTCTGTGTTTGTCAGCATATACACTGATCAGCCATAACATTAAAACCACTGAGAGATGAAGAGAATAACTTTGATTATCTCATTACAATGGCACCTGTCAAGGGAGCATATATTAGGAATATATTAGGCAGCAAATGAACAGTCAGTTCTTGAAGTTGATGTGTTGGGAGCAGGAATAATGGGCAAGCGTAAGGATCTGAGCGACTTTGACAAGGGCCAGATTGCGATGGCTAGACGACTGGGTCAGAGCATCTCCAAAACGGCAGGACTTGTGGGGTGTTCGCGGTATGCAGTGGTTAGTTACCAAAAGTGGCCCAAGGAAGGACAACCGGTGAACCGGCGACAGGGTCATGGACTCCCAAGGCTAACTGATGCACGTGGGGAGTCAAGGCTAGCCCGTCTGGTCCGATCTCACAGAAGACCTACTGTAGCACAAATTGCTGAAAAAGGTAATGCTGGCTATGATAGAAAGGTGTCAGAACACACAGTGCGGTGCAGCTTGCTGTGTATGGAGCTGTGTACGGGCGGAGTGTCCATGCTGACCCCTGTCCACCACTGAAAGCACCTACAATAAGCAAGTGAGCATCAGAGCTGGAGCAGTGGAGGAAGGTGGCCTGGTCTGATGAATCACATTTATTATTATTTTTTTTTACATCAAGTGGACAGCAGAGTGCGTGTGCGCTTACATGGTGAAGAGATGGCACCAGGATGCACTATGGGAAGAAGGCAAATTGGCGGTTCAGGGTGTTGAATTGGCCTCCAAATTCCCCAGGTCTCAATCTGATTGAGGATCTGTGGGATGTGCTGGACAAACAAGTCTGATCCGTGGAGGCCCCACCTGGCAATTTGCAGGACTTAAAGGATCTGCTGCTAACGTCTTCGTGCCAGATACCACAGCACACCTTCAGAGATCTTGTGGAGCCTATGTATATGTATATGTATATGTATATGTATATTAAAAACACCTGTCTAACATTGGTCCCTCTTGTGCCGCCAAAACAGCCCTGACCTGGGCAAGTGTTCACGGTCTTGCAGTTTTCCTGCTGTTTGCACATGGTTGCCATGACGCTTAATTGCAGACAGACAAGTTCATATTTCCTCTAAGGCAGTTGGCCGGAGCTGAACAGGAAGTGCTACTTTCCGTTACAGAATGTGCTGTGTGTTCAGAGCCTTTCCTGGACGAGATGGAAACTGCACCCTCTTTCATGTCATTTCACTGCCAATCTCCTTTTCTCACTTTTAACACAACAAACCCACCCTTTATTTCTTTCTCACATGTCTGCTGTGTGTGTTTTATTGTTTATTTTCCTGCAGTGTTGATATCACTGTAAAGAGAGAAATCAGACTTTTTATGTTCCTCTATTGTGTTTTTTAGTTGGGTTTACTGTCTAAACTTAGCAAAGGGACAGACATGAAACAAACTCCCACTTAATCTGTTCTGATCTCTCGCTCTCTTGTCTCTCAGACCTGAGTCAGCATGGTGCCTTTCTCTGTTTCTTCACTTTGCTCAGTCTCACTGCACCTTAACACAAAACTGCTGACTCTTTGTTAATCATGCTCCCACTCTCCCTTCCTTCCCTGTTTTCTCTTGTTACTTTCCTGCAAAGGTTTAATGCTCAGCATATTGAAGAAAAATCGCTCTTTTTAATCTCTGAAGATTCATAGTGTCCTTATCTTTGTTGTAATCAGTGATGGTGTGTGTACACGCACCTACACGTACACGTGTGCAGTACACAGTCTGGTGACAGGTCTTATATTGTAGAGTGTTGTGTGCCTTCTTGTTTTTGTTTCTGTCTCCACTTTTGTGTGTGGGTGTGTGTGTGTGGGTGTGTTTTGAGGGGGAAGAAAGCCATAGTGTAATAAGGCTGCAGAGGCTAAGTGCTATCGATTAGAACGCCAACCAGATTTACTGCCACTTGTTCAGCACTCCACTGATTGGTAGATTGATTGCGTGGCGTCTCAGTGTGTGTGAAACCTGCACCTAATAGTAGTGTGTCTCACAAAAGACAAGTGCAATCAGGTAACTGTACCCTTACACCACCTTGCATGTGCAATGAAGGATGTAGTATTTGCTTTTAACTGCTCTCTTCCCTTTTACCTCGCCGTGTTTACATCCAGAGGTTTTTTTCCAGTATAAATGAATTCCGAACGCATTGCTTATGAATGGTTTTTATGTACCCTAAACTCTCCACTGTCTTTCATGGAGTTTAAGTAACGTTGACCAAACATATGAAAACGTGAAGAGCTCCATTTGGTGTCAGCATTACCATAAGAATGAAAAAGGTATGTAGAATGTAGCAAGTAGATAACGCTAGTACAGCATCCTGGAGTTTTCACTTCTCGCTTGTTTTTAACTAGTTCTGAATTATGTCCGTTTCAGCAAAGCATAGTCCAATGGATTTGAAATAAAACAATCAAGATGTGATCGAAGTGTAGACTTTCAGCTTTATTTTAAGAGGCTCCACAAAA
>CM075008.1:14216997-14230153 GCA_037576675.1 Pangasius sanitwongsei
ACACCTTTCTCCACCCATTCCAACCTGCCTGCACTCGCTTCTTTACCTCTTTCCCACACTCTCCATTACTCTGGACTCTTGACCCCAAGTACTTAAACTCCTGTACCTTCTTCACCTCTTCACCCTGTGATCTTACTGTTCCACTTCCCTCCCTTTCATTCACATGCCAGTGTTGAGCAATGACCTCCAAACTGATTCACAGACTTAAATCCGTAAATATTCATACCCCTACTCCTTTAATTTCCCTGGCCATGTATGAATCCATGTGGCTTTTCTCCAGTGGATCCGGATTCAAAGATGGGGGCAAATACCAATGTAAATCAAGGTGAATATTTTCGAGACAGTGATGCGTGAGCAAGAGGACTAGTGCGAGTCTGTGAACGTGAATTTGTTGTTTTTGTGTTACATTTGTCGAGGTTTCCACTGCTAACGTCCTTAGGCTCGAATAAACAGGCGTGAGCACGGCCGAGCTCGAGAATGGCTTTTCATGTTGAAATCATTTTGCTATTCGCAGTGAGAGTGGGAACATGAAGCAAAACTGCATGAGTAAATGCTGAGGGTAATTTTGCCTAATGTGCTGTAATGATCCTAATGTGCTGCAGTGTTTCCTGGACCCTAACACACCTGCTTCAGCTCACGAAAGAGCTCCATGATAAGAGCACGAGAAGCACTGATTTGTGCACTAGAAGGCTACTCCAGAGACGGGAATTGGAGGTTTTATTGTAATTTTTCCATTATCCTCTGTCAACCATTTGCATTTTCAATGCTCATTTCAAAACTTCAGTTTTCCCCATCTGGCTTCACCCTTAATCTCGGTCTTCCCTTCAAAAATGTGATGCTCTGCTTTTGTTTGGTTATTATGGCATGTTTATACTTATGAATATTCCATAATAATATGATGTAGAGAGGGTAAATGTGTGAAACCTTATCTTTCTCATGAGGTTTTATTACTTTTTGGTAATGCCATACATTCCAGACTACATCATTTATTTCAGTGCGCAGTTAATAGACATATTTCGGTAATTCCTGAATACAAGTCTAATGACTCTAATAAAGTCCATTTTGCCATCGCAGTGTGTGTGTGTGTGTGTGTGTGCGTGTGTGTGTGTGCGTGTGTGTGCGCGTGTTTGTGTGAACCATGTGACAGTTAAAGCAAAGGGCAGGTTGGCTGTTAGTTGCGTGTCCAGGTGGCTGGACACAGCAAGCAGGTGGCTTGAGAGTAAAAGGTCTTTGAACTCTTAGTTTTACCACAACAGCTAGGGGTAGGGGCGTGTGTGTGGGTTTGTGTGTGTCTGCACATGTTCATTAGCCATCTCTGAACAGGTGCACTATTTTTTTTGTCTATCAGGATTAAGTCTGTCCCTCATCCTGTGAAAGACAGAGCAGGGCGGAGATGCTTCAAGCTACACAAGTCTTGGTGGACTTTGAAGATCAGAGAGAGAAGATGGGACAAAGAAGAAAGACAAGGGATGAAGTGGGGAGGATATTGAGAGGCAGATAAACACACACACACACACACACACACACACACACACACACTCTCACACACACAATGCTATATGAATCCAGTTGGCTGCACTTCAGTCACATGCGCACTTCCTCCAGCTATGGCTTTGAGCGGACCTGCTGACAGGCTCTCGTCAGCCCCAGTGCAGAGTGACCAGAAGCCACTTGGAGAACTGTATACTGCTTGTGCTAATTGATATTTGCTTTATGGGAGCAATAAATGTGTCTCTTTTCATTTACCCAGTTATACAGAATTTCATGAGGTCAGACTGCGGTTTTGTTCATTTTAACTTTTGGAGGTTTTTATGACTGCAGTGCAAGATGTGGCTTTAACTATCCTCTGGTGCAATTTGATGCTGTTCATTTCTTTACCTAGTGTCTGACTGATTAATTATTTACCCTAAGTCCTTAAAATCCCACAGACATGCAGCGCTTTTTTTTTTTTTTGGTTGCTTGTTTTAATTTCTTGCTAAGAATGTAGGTCACTGACGCTATCCAATCCTGGGCTGGCTCATGGACAATATCACTTCCCTCGTTCCCAGTTCTAATAATCCATCAACATCCTCTCTGGGCAGCGGCACCAACACTGCATGTAGGTCAGTGTCGACACCTCTGGCCTGTCTTTAAGATGTTCAGCAGTTGATTTCACTAGACTGCACTGGCTGAGTGTTTAAGCCTGCCTCCATCTGTTTCCACTGGCTGTTTTATAGATTTATTTTCTGCACAGTGTACTAGAAATCTTGGCACCATGTATCAGCCACATAAACCACTTTGAACTTGACAATGGCATTAATACACACCATAATAATGATACAGTCGTCTTTGCCGTGGTCAGTGTGACTGTAAAGTTATCTCTCAGTCTGATGAACAAGTCCTCAAAGTGCAATTGGTTTGTGTTTGGGACAGTTCTTGATTTTGAATGTGCAGTGGGAAAAAAAAAAAAAAAAAAACCACCCTGTGATGGCCGAAGTGAAAGGTGGCTTGGTGTGTGAGCTATGATCTGTGGGCAGTGACTGTTGTTAGGGTGGCCTTGATCAAAATGGAAAGTGGACAAAGAGGGGCGAGGAATCCATTTCCTGTCCTGTAATGTTGGAATAGGCCTTGTTAAGCAGGGATTCTGCACATGTCGCGAGACGGGGAGAGGGAGAGAGAGACAGTGAGACAGTGACAAGACTCTGGTCATGGGAGAGCTCAGACTGCAAATAAACTGCACCAGAATCACAGACTGCCTGACTCCTATCCTGCGTCTGTGTTTGTGTATGTTTGTGAGTAAGTGTGCCCTTTAGAATTGTCTCCTTTTTGGTTGAACTAAATCGTGTCCTCACTCTGTTTGTGCTCAGGATCCTATCCTGCTTTTTTTTTTTTTTTTTTTTTTTTTTTTTCTCCCCCCCAGACTCTACTTAACCCTTCCTTCTTACTTTCTCACTCACTGCTGCCACACACCAAGCAGGATTGACTCACTCAAGTCTTGATTGTCTATTGATTCACTGTCCGAGTGCGTTTAAAGTGTGCGCGCATGTGTGATCATCCATATCAATTCATCTGTCCACCAAGCTGGCGCAGGAGCATTATTCTCGCCACACAAAATGATGCGCAAACCTCTGCAGCGTGAGAATAAAGGATGAAGATCTTGGCCTACGTGTTGGTCACAAGGGTGACGTGAACCTCAAGATTCATATTTCCTCTCAACTTGTGTGTGTGTTTGAGTAGGATGTATGTGTTTTTGTGTGCTCTTGATAGGCTCGGTCTTTCGTGGGAATAGTGTTACACTGAAACAGCTGGTAGAAAGCTGTGTGTAATCATGGGCTTTGTGATATGCTTTAGTATATAGGTGTGTGTGTGTGTGTGTGTGTGTGTACGTATGCATGTGTGCCTGTGTGTACACTGGAGTGCTGGCTCATTTATTGCTTTTCTAGTCTCTCATCCTTTCTCCGTCTTTTATACACACGCCTACGTTTGCACATGCTGATCTCCTGAGAGCTGAGCTGGATTTCTTCCTTCCTGAAGGGCAGCAGAAGAAACATTTACAAAAAAAACCAGCATGGTCCAGAGAATCATTCCTCTTTCTCCCTTTTTATCCTCTCCCCTTTCCCCCCGTGAATGATGTTGACAGCATCAGCACAGATGGCAAATGCATTCTGTCAGGCCGACTTGAGCCCTGTTTTTCCTCAAAGTTGTCTTTCTCTCCCCCGTTTTTTTTCTCTTTCATGCCACTTCTTCTTTTGCCTTTAGTCTTACTCTTGGTCTAGATGAACATATTTTCTTTGCCTGTATGATTTTTATGCTGTAAGTGTGTGTGTGTGTGTGCATGTTATGTCGTATTGTTTAAACAGCAGCAAACGTAAAAAAGGATCTGTTTGGAGTCGCAGGGACTAAATGTATATCACTGTAGCAATGGGGCGGGAACATGAACCTCACCCCTGTATTGATTGCTGGAGTAATGTGTGTTCCTGTGTGATATGACCTGCCTGATGCATGATGATGATGATGATGATAGTCATGCCATTCAAGAGCACACCGTATGTTGTATTGAAGAATGAGCTCATGTTTCATGGTTCGGTGTGAAATATGCTATGAAATGGTTCTTCCCCTCCGTCTGAGGTGCCTAGTCATTTATATTGGGGATTATAAGTGCAAGTTAAGTAGATTTCCACTGTCAATCTGGTTATGGATATGACGGTGAGATTCTGGATGGTTCCATTATAGTGTGGAGAATAATTACATCACTGGTTTTTCTTTTTCAAATAATTTATTGGAATCACATTAAATTGTGTTGTATCGTATTGTAATTACATTAAATGAAACTCTGTAATGTTTTTTAATGAATTTTTTTTTTTTTTACTTGCAAGCCTTGACTAAACCAGCAAGCTTAATTAATGCAGTGTTGGATCCATTCGTTATTTAATTATTGTACCTTGACTTGTGTGTAGTGCAGTAGACGGTGATCAGAGACGCTGAAGCAGATTCAGAAGTTGTTGAATCTTTGAAGAAAAGTAAAAAAAAAAAATTTTTAAAAAAAGCAGCTACTTTTTTTTTTTTTTCTGTTATTATGGATAAATACCCTGACCAGGTTTTAGAAATTGAAAATAGTCCTATTCTGTCAATTTAGGAAATTTTGATGGGAATAAAGTTGAATTGTTGGCACTTTTACTGTAGATTTGACTGTAGAATGTAGATTTAATTGCTAGGATCGTGGTGTAACATGCTGTGATAGAAAGCCGCAGTACATGGGACTACATCCGTGGTGAGCAGAAAAGCATCTCGGAATGAACAACATGTCGAACCTTGAGGTAGATTGGCTACATCAGCAGAAGATCACGTTGGGTTGCACTCCGGCCAGCCAAGAACAGCAATCTGAGGCTATCTTGGGCACAGACTCACTGAAACTGGACAGTGAAATAAAAGACCAGGTTGTGCATTCCGAGATGCTTTTCTGTTCTCCGCAGTTATAAAGACTGGTTATTTGAGTTACTGTAGACTACATGTCCTGTCAGCTTGAACCTGTCTGGCCGTTCTCCTCTGATCTCAGGCGTTTCCACCCACAGAATTGCCATTCACTGGATGTTTTTTGTTTTTCTCACCACTCTATCTAAACTTCCTAAAATCCCAGGAGATCAGCACTTTCTGAATTATGCAAACCAACCCATCTGGCATGAACAACCATTCCGCGGTTAAGTCAATGAAATTGCGCTTTTTTACTTTTTTAAGCGCATCTCAAAATGTAAAAAAAATGCAAGACTACATAGTGCTCACTACGTATACAGGATAGCAGGAGCATCATCCCGGCGAACTAGGTTGCCCGCTGTGCAAGAAGTGAGATGAGCAAACATAAATAGCAGCGTTAGAGAGCCTGTGTGTGCACGATGTAAACGTTTTAGGTTGAGTTTGTGCAGTCATTTCCCTTTCTACAAAAGGATAAAGTCGAGTGCCTATCTTCCCCACACACACACACACACACACACACCCCTAAGAAATGCTCATTTTGTATTCTCGTTTCAAATGAAAGCCTTTTTGCTATGATTCACCTGAGCGTGAAAACACTTCGTCCTTGGACCCTGCTCCTCTGCAGCGCTATTCCTTCTCCTCTCACCTCTCAACCCCCACCCCGGTCACCCTCCTGCTGCAACATCCCACTAGTCTGATGGTTTCTCTTTTCCCTGACACAGATCGTTTAACATTCCATTATTGCAGCCAAGCTTAGCGCCGGTGTCAAGATGCCTTCTGTATCATTGAAAATGGACATCTTTGTTCCAGCCGCATAAGAAATCGCTCCATTAAAGCATAGAGAAAGTTGCTGTCACCTCTACCCCACCTTGCCCTCTGCGTTTAACCCCTGCTTGTTTGTCCCTTCTGTGTTATGTGATCTTCATTTGCTGCATGTTTGTCTGTAGTATTTTGATGCATTCGTGCCGTTTCTGCTTTGACAAAGCTCATTGTCTCTTTGGACATTCGGATAAGTCCACTTAACTTGGGTGTTATGTTATGTCTTATCGTTCTGATCCCTGTGTCTTGATTAAAACGCATCCTTTGACACTGCTTCAGCTTTAAAATTCTCCTGTCTCTTTTAGCGTGAAGAGACCAGCAGGGATGGGCAGCATCCTGAGCCGTATTGGAGCAAAGAAGCCTAAAATGAGCACTCTGGAGAAGTCCAAGCTGGACTGGGACACGTTCAAAGCAGAGGAGGGCATCACAGAAGAGCTAGCCATTCATAATCGAGGCAAGGAAGGGTGAGTCTGCAATAGTTGTATAATTATAGAACTTCAGGGTTTTGCCCATCATTACTCGAGTAACGTTTGGATGTATGCTGGTCTTCAAAAGGGGATTTTTCACATCAAATTTGCTCTTTTGCCATTGACTGCTATGGATAAGGTTCATTTTTGGGCCAAATGTACAACAGTTTAACGTATAGCTTTCCTTTAAAGGTCCTTATTTGCATTACATACATCAGGAATATGATTACATGGACTGGATCCAGCAAACGTGCCATTCCCGATCATTTACCAGTTGCACAGTTGTGCCCATTAGCATGTTCTACCGAACACTTGGACATTTAGCGTTTTTAGAGTGTAAAGAATGAGAACCGTGAGGCCGTCCTTCACTGTCAGTCTCTTTTTCATGTAACTCAATCACTGGAAGCTGTTCTGAAATTCGATCAGGGTTGTTTTTTTGTTTTTGTTTTTGGTATTTTGGAACTCTTCACAACCTGAAATGAAACCTCTTGCTTTCTCACCAACTTCTGGAGCTCAGCCCATACTGATTTCACACAGGCTCTCATGGCTTAAGTCACTGACCGTCCTTTGAAGGAGTTAGAGGTTCGGGATGATTTGAGAATAGCTTTATAGTACAGTGCAGTGTAGATTAACTTCAGCCATCTGTTTCTGGGAAGAGCTGAAGGGTAGGCGGATAGAGGTCAGCTTTGGTCCAGCTCCTATCTACTCAAGCAGTAGATGAAAACCACCATTTAAATTACACTGGAACCTGTACGGCCCTGTTAATGAATGACATTTTTATGCTGGTCATAGTTCAGGAAGAACATAGTTTTGTATTGCATATCGTGTTTTGACTTGATTAAGCACTGGTACAGGTTTAAAGAAAGTATGACAGTCTTGTGATGTCTGCTGACACAGTGATGCTTTTAATTCTATAGAGCGCTTTATCCTGAAGCCCAGCTAGACCTCTGAAATTGCATGTTTTCATTTAAATAGTATGTACTCACAGATAGTTTACTTTGGCTTTGTTTACCTATAATTAAGTTGTTTTCTGGCGAGTGTGTGTGTAAGAGTGCAGTGCATGCCGCTTGGAGAGGCTTATGTAATGAATCAAAGAGACCTGCTCACCCATATACATGCAGGGCTGTTAGTTTGATCGTCTGTGTGCTGTGTGTGTGTGTGTGTGTGTGTGTGTGTGTGTATGAGTGGTATGTATATATACACACACACACACATACACATACCTTCAGACTGCTCATCACACAGGTTTCTTATTACTGATTTGCTGATATTCTTCAAAATATACATACCTTTCCAGCATCCGCACTATGATATTAATGGCTATGGAATTGAAGACGTGGTCTTCTTCAGGTTCACTTAGGAAGGTGAAAGAGTTCTGCATTTTGCATAAGCCTGATATGTTGGGGCTCCCAAATGGTGCACCAGAAAGCGTTCGCCTTTTTGTTGGGAGATCATGAGTTTGAATCCTGACAATGCCACGGCTGTCCGTGAGAACATAATCAGCACTCCTTCCTGGATGGAAAGTATGGCATTTACTCCTGTCAAATAAAGCAATACTTGGCAGTCATGGATCTCTGTGAGCTCATGTATGTGGAAGAGGGCAGTCAGTATTTCTCCTTGAAGCGTGTTAGGTTGTCCTGTGACACAGCATGAGCAGCAGTTTAAAAAAAAAAAAAAAAAAAAAAAAAAAAAAAAAAAAAATGGGTGGCTAGCTTCATGTGTCTTGGCCGAAGCATGTGTTATGCTCACCCTCTCTAGTTGTGTGATGGGGAGAGCTAGCTTGTGGAATTGGTACGGATTCGGTAAATACACGATACTTGTAGTGGTTGGAAAACGTTATTTTTCAGTGGGAGCTGGTGATTTAGATTGACAGGAGGCAAAGCGACTTTTGGTGGCAGGGCAAGTGGTGCGATGCAAAGTGGGCGAGGCAAGTAGTGCAAAAAGACATTAGCTCATTGATTTCAGATAGTCACAGCTCCTAAACCTGTGCTGCCTATGAGCTTTGAAGTGAAACTTAATAGAACATTGCCAGTGTTTCCCCCATAAATAGACGGCAGTGACTGCAAAGAACAAACATTTCTCAGTTCAGTCTGTCACTAGTAGACTGTGATGTTATTTATATACAAGCATTTCCCTCTGGTGAAAATGGACAGTACACCTCATTTTGTTTTATGGTTAAAATAGGTGGATTTCCACGTGTTCTGTAGCTATCCATGCTCTTTGCTTGGCCGTCCACAGATGCTGTCAAGGAAACCATGGCACCTGGCAGTAACTTAAGATAGGAATGTCCAGCAGTGACCAAAATGTTTAAATGTCATCATAGATCAATTTTTTTTCCCTCATATGAAATGTATCACTGTAGCCTTTGGTATTTCTAAAGCAGCTTTTCTCTTTTAAGTGTCTTCCCCAACCCAGCTGTCATCAGCTTTGCAAAAGGACTATTAAAAACAGAATAAACAAACAGACAGATGATGACTGTAATAACACCTGCGCACCCTTTGGGGAATTGTTCCATCCCCCACACCTTTAAAACCTAATGAACCCTGATTTCAGTGTGCTGCCACTGTAGGGCTAAACATATTACAGCATATTGCTAGGCATGCAATATTTATGGTATTTCCAGAATCTCTAGTGTACTTGCGGTATGTATTACCCTTCTTGCATCAAACTGCATGCGTGTTATCACTGTCCACCTCTCTTAATTTCTCACTCCTTGACTTTCTCAGTAATTACAGTTGATTAGTTGGTCTATATTGACTAGTTAATTGCTAGTTATTAGTGCCACATTAGTGCCTAGTTCCATTCCTGCCCATGGTATGTCATCATATTCCCATCTAGATCTCCTTCACGGAGATCTGGAAGCCCCCAGAGTCTTTCCATCTACCCAGGTCTCCATAATCACCTAGCCTGCAGCTGTTGTGTGTGCTGGCAAGGGGTTGGTTTGAAGGCTGGGGCTTATGGGAGTAGAGATTTACTTCAGGGGATGCTGTTACACAGTGACATCATCTGTACACATTAAGACCCACCTCTAACAGGGTATTGAATTTAACCCCTTTAGTGTGTGAGGAGATGCATCTCAAGGCTCAGGCTGATGACAAATGGGCTACTCTTTGTAGCTTGCTCCAAGCTTCACTGGACTGTGGTTGAGAGAAGCCCAAAATTAAAAACCTGGGCTGGGGGTTAAAAATAAGATTTTTTTTTTTTTGTGACAGACCAAATTACAGCATGCTGCTAGTTATGTGTTTCCAAATCCTTTTGGGCTGGATGCGGTTAGGGAGGGGAGTTGGGCATGGAGTAGAGGGTGTGGTGGCCCATGATGGAGCGTAAAAGTGCTTGATGTGCTTGTGGGGCCTACATGGGGCACTCAAAGGTCTGCGTTCAGCCCAGAGTAGGATGACCGGTTCTGAATTTACAGTGAGGAACTGACTTCATCAGTTGATGTGCCTTGCTTCTCTGTGATGCAGTCTTTCCATTCATCTACAAATGAATAAAACCTGAATGGAGATGGCATCGACTTCTGAGTTTTCCGTTTCCAACTTTTTGCAGATTTGCTTACAATTTGGAAAACGTTTCAGTAGGTACTTAACCCTCAAACTAAAACAAGGCTTCCACTTGCATGGGGTATTAACAGAGCAAAGAGATCAGAGCTGGAGTTTTCTTCTGGGAAGAAACAGAAGGGAGCAGTCTAACCAAGAGGGAATGAGACGTGCACTAGAATCTGGGATTACTGAATGAAGAAGCCACGCAGTAAGGTGTCTGTAAACGGTTGATGCAACAATTAACTGGAGATGAATCTTATCCAATCAGGGTGCACATATATAACACATGGTGAATGTGTACTTCTCTGTTCTCTCTCCAGTGGACACGCAACTCGTCCACAGCTGCAGTAAACTACTGCGGCTTGGCAGGGCCATAACAGTATATTTAATGAAACCATTCTTTCCCCAAGAGCCTCCATGTGCAAATGCAGCAGGTCTGTGGGTTCCCTCTCAGCTGTTCCCCTGACAATGCTCTCAAACCTTCTATAGAGCTTTGTTTTTACGTTTGAGCAACGTTTGGAGGACTCAATTACAAGAATGTCATATGCAAGTATTACATATTCCATATTCTAGTAGCTGCAACAACTTGTAGTGAAATTATTTTGAAAATGTGCTGGACTGTTCATCTCCTTGTCATGCATCATACTTAAATAGTATTTCGAAATAGTTGTTCTTCAAAGTTATTATATGTGGCCTTAGACACAGCATTTGAATTTCTGTACAGTTTCATTACTGCATAGAGTGTAGCTAGTTAGCACTGTTTACAATTTTATTTAGTACGCAAGACAACATTTACACTATGGCAAAAACCTAACAATGCGATTTTGCTTCAGAAGGCAATAATTCAATATTTGACCATACCACTGAATCTGCTACGATACTATATTTTGATTGGATTTAGTAGGCTCCGCTCAGTGATCGATGTGACCAAATTTGTTCAGTACTACCAATATATTTCTACCAAAATCTCTCGCGCTTCCGATGGTAGAGTTGACGTCGTTCTGGGACAATGTCTGTGCTGAATCTGGGGTAGGCCTACTGTCAACGTGAATGATGATGACGTAGGACTTTTTTTTTTTTTTTTTTTAAAGTATCAGAGCAAAAAATTGCCTTGTAACCCTATTAAATTATTAAATTTATATTGCCTTTTAAATTGATGCATCAATCCAAATTATCGGCACTGTACACCTGCACTGTACGGCTAGACCGCTAAGATCGTCTCACTGTCTCATTCTGAATGTTCCGAAATCTAGTTTAAAGACTAAAGGTGATCGTGCCTTCTCTGTGGCAGCTCCACGTCTTTGGAATAGTCTCCCACTCCATATTAGATCCTGCAACTCGTTGGCATGTTTTAAATCATTGTTGAAAACGCATCTCTACTCTGTTGCCTACAACCGTCCTTAGGGGAGGAGTCTGAGTAGTGTACTGTATTGGCTGTGTTCTTAATTTGTCTTTGTTTTTGTGGTAATGTTGAGAATGTAAAGCACTTTGGTCAACATATGTTGTTTTTAAACGTGCTATAGAAATAAATGTTGATTTGATTTGTCTGTCGGTCCGTCCAAGATTCTCATCAGTGCAATATCTCAAGAACGAATGGCTGAATGTGTGTAGGATTTATATGGGAGTATCAATGTAACCAGCAGATAAACTGGTTAGAGTTTGGGATTGATCCAAACAGGGCGAAGGTCAAATGTTTGAAATAGTTTTTCTTCAGCTTTCATCCTGAGATATATTTTAAGGATATGTCCGGCAGACAAATTAGTAAATAGAACTCGACGCCTGGTCCTTCTACTTGTTTAGATATGTGTTCAGTATGAACAGCAAACTTCACATGTTCAATCAATTCAATCACTGGGATTAAAATTTTGCAGGTTTACAGATTTGCGACCTCATGTGTAACCTGACGTTCATCTTGATTTCGTGTTATTCTGAAAATCATGCAGCAAGATTCATGAGATCCAAACACAGCCATAAGCTCATTTTTCGAGCAGCGCATGATGGTTGTGGTGCAGCAAAACCCGGGAACAAAGCTGAACTTCATGCAGATGAGTGCGGTCACTGCATTGCGTTTAGCTGATCGGGTGAGGGCTTCTCGAAAGGGTAGCCCTTTCTTTCTCTCTAACCAAATCTAAGTGAACACCACAGAAACACCCAAAGGCGACAAGGAGAGAGAGGAGGTCCAGTGGCATGCGGCTACAAAATACATTATCTATAAGCTCTCTGAAACGATCTTATTATGCTGAATAATCTTTAGTATAAGAGTGTGTTTTGGGGTGATGAATCTCATGAGAATTATGTACATTGACCGGAAAGGTTGATCAATACCATAGAAACAACCTCCTCACTCTGGCAGCCTGTAGATTGTAGCAAGTTGCAGTTACGAGTAACATTAACCCATAAACATCATGCAGACCTGAGCGTTACACAAAGCGATTCAACGTGACTTAAAACCACTTGGTTCAGTAAACAAGCAACTGTATTTACGCAAGGCTCACATCGCTCAGACAACAAGAGAAATAATAAGAGAAAAATGTTAAAAAGGTGAGGTTAATCTGTTAATATTATAATTTTTAAAAAAAAAATCTGTTTATCTATTTCTTTCCCAACTGAATAGTTACACTTGAGTTTCCATCCATAGTCTTAGATACTGACCTGTATCAAAGAGCTAAAATTGTTTGTATTGTCGGCTGTTTCTCAGATGATGTGACGCCTGTCAAGCACAATCATTAAGCTTAGGTGGAAAAACAGCATGCCTTGTTAACATTTATTTAATTTAACTCTGTTTTGTGGGTAAGCAATTTGACATGAATTGCAACCAGACGAAAACAAACTAATCGCTTCTTGTTTCACGTGATTAATCCCACTTCTTTCTGTCTAAGCAGTGCTCTTCTAGCCGTAATCATTGTGTTGCTCATGTGGAGCAGTTAAGGTGCATGAGCTCTTCAGACTGGTATCAGATTATAGGCCACGTTGTCTTTTTAATGTGCACAACCTTACGGAAAAAAAAAAATCAGATTTGATAATAAACTGCAGTCGAGCACTTAGGCTTTGAATGACATTGAAGATGTAGTGTGTCAGCAGTGACTCTGCATGTAACAGTAGCCACTTCTTTAATTCACTCAGTTACACAGGGCACAGCAGAAAGGAAATCATTCATAGACAGGAAGTGCTTGCATGATCATTTTTAAGTAGGTGTGTGTGTGCATGTACGTGCATGCACGAGTGTTTGTGTGTGCATACAGAGATACCAGGCTGTTTTTTTTTTTTTTGGGGGGGGGGGGGGGGGACTGTAATGTGTGGTTTGGGGTTGCACTGGTTTATGGACAGGAAAATTGTTTCAGTTAAAAAGGTTGGGAAATTTGTAATGCATTTTTGCCCACC
>CM075008.1:14238234-14270048 GCA_037576675.1 Pangasius sanitwongsei
TTATAGATATATATATATATATATATATATATATATATATATATATATATATATATATATATATATATATATATCCATCTCCCATGGTATATCGACAGGTTTATTTTTATGTATTTATTTTTTCAGTGGTGTGTGTATGTGTTTTTCAGTGTTTTTTTGGAACTTAGGGGAAATCAGCTAAATAAATAAACTGCTTAATGTTTTAATGGCCTAAACAAAAGTGTCTGCTTTGTTCTAGATTTATATTTATATGGCTTTTCCCAGCATGTAGCGTACGCCTGCATCTAGCTGTACATCACTGCATGGTTGAGAGCAAGGTGTTGAAGATATGCTGCGCGCATAAGCGAGTCTGGCCCTTTAAACAAAACTTGATGATTCCATCGTAGAGCCCGCGCGCGCGCGCGCGCGCGCAGGCAGCACCGCGTCGCTTCAGCTGCACACACACGCGCACGCACGCACGCGCGCGCGCACACAGCCACACAGCCGCAGTGCGAGCACATCGCGAAGAGTGTGTGTCTCTCTACACCAGAACCAGATCTAACCGATCACTAAAAGCGCAGCACTAGTGCATTCGGCTGAGAGGACAGCCGCAGCCGGCGACGCTGTGCAGCGAGGGATCGGAGAGCTGGCTCTGTGAAAGCTCTTCGTATGAGCTGCACTGCCAAGCCCTGTTCACTGGGCTTTCCTGTAGCTGATCGGGAAATATTCCTTACATTTTCTTCAAACTTCAGCCATCAAAGCCAGCACACACAGCGGAGCGCGCTTTGCCGTGCTGAAGCATGGAATAGACAGAAGTTCGAGCTTAAGAAAATCTGTGCTTCCTTGTCTATTTAGAACCCCAGTACACAGCAGCTTCTTCAGGCAAGACTCGAGTGGTCAGATAAGGACCTCAAGATGTCCATTCCGGTAAGAAAATAAATCAGAACTGTCCTATTCTAGCGATCTGAACGCAGTCTTACCCGCAGTTCCCTCTCCATGCATGGCCACTACACAGAAGCAGCATCTCTCTCCAGCTAAAAGACTTAGACAAATGCATTGCAGTTGGTAAAGTTGTGCTTGCTGGGACTAGGACGGAAGGATTTACAGTTATGATTTGTACAGAAGGATTTCGTTATCAGACGCAGATTGTATTCCCACTGTGCACCTGTGCGCACTGTTCCTACAGACCTGGGTGTAGGGGAGAAGTGTATGTAACACACCCTGGAACACAGTGCACACACTGCTACCAGCTGAAGACAGCTACTGCTGATAATATCTCCCAGAAGCAAAGATAAAACCACACTGACCGCAGCAGAGGAGAGAAAAACAAAAACAAAGCACTAATGTAGTGTCCATAGGGGTGGATTTTAGTGATTTGGGGGCCCTAGGCAAAATATAGGAATGGGGTCCATTATTTAGCATTAATAATTAAAAATATATATAATTTGTATTTTTAGGGGGCCACTGGCTTCTGGGGGCCAAAGGTGGTTGCCTACCTTCGCATAGTGCAAAGTCTGCCCCGAGTATCCAGCTTCAAAAACACATACTTGGCAATTAAATGAAGTAATGTACGTTCTGTGTAGGCTAGGTTTAGGGCAAGGTGCGTTTAGAGAGTGACAGGCTACTGTCAGGCTACAACTAGCTTTTGAACCAAGCTTTGCTTTAGTCATTTTATGTGGAAAGTGGTTATTTTTGAGGCCACTGTGAAGCAAATCCTGACTTTATGATAGAGAGCTGCAGAAAACTACTGCTTAAATCAAACACAGGGTTATATGCTACTGACTATGATGGAAAATGAAAATGTCATTGAAAATGTGTTGCTTATAGCTTATGTAGGCATCTACATTCCAGCAGCAGATCCCAGCTGTTACTGTGTGTTACTTGAACTGGGTAAGATACTGCGAGTGGCACTCCGAGCAGGACCAGAGGGCCAGAGCCCTGCGAATGTCAGGGCGCATGCACAGCAGGCACAACAGCACACGTACTGTTTATAGAGCCAATATTAGACACGTTTGTAAGTGAGCGTGAAACAGCCTCTGTGTGCGCAGAGAGAACTCTGCACTACAGAAAATTGCTTTTTACGGTCGCAGTGACGTCTTCATAATTGAGACCGATGCCAAACGTTTGCGCGGATTTCTTGCGTTCATATCGGTTTATTCGCAGCAGCTGTTTAGCTGCGAGGTGGAAATGACGGTGTGTAACCTTGACGACAGACGTCAGCAGCAGGTGAAAAGTAAACACAGTTGTCCGGCACAGTGTCCGGACTGTGTCACGGAAACCCTATTAATATTTCCATCATGCTACAAGTGATGTAACATTTCATAGGCCTGTGTATGAAATAGCACCCAAAAGGCAGCCACAAGGCAAAGTGTTTTATGGATAGAGCAGCATAACACTGGGCACTAATCTATCACAGTGCATTGTGGGATTTCCTGAGCATATGCTACAAAACCCTGTAAATGTACAGCGCACAATATTTTGCACTTACCTGCTCCATGATACCCCGTGGAAGGGCGAGAGGGGTGCAGGTAGCAGAAAGCAGACAGAACCAACATGGCTACCAATGATGGTGGTGGAGAGTAGGTGTGGGGTGTCTCTTCTGTTTCTCTCTCAGAACTGTAACTGTTAATGCCATGCATTAAGATGAAAAACACAGCAGAGCGGACATTAATTATTTGGGAGGCTATATTTGGGAACACTGAGTGCGAGACAGGAATACACCAGGATGGGACACCAGCGCATCACAGGGTACCATGCACACACACACACGTTCATACATACCTAGGGACAATTTAGCATAACCAGTTCACCTCCCAGCATGTTTCTGGGACATTTTCAGATAGTAATAATAATAGCATATAGTATAGTAATTTACAGGGACATGTATGGTGGACGTGTCACGTAATCGAAGCCTGATAATAAACAGATTAAAAATGTGTCGTTGATATGAACAAGTGTAGCTATAAATGGATAAAAAGTATGACGTGTCATTCTTTATTAAATGAAGACTATAATTGTTGATAAATTACTGTGGTATAAGAGGAATAATATACTAGTACATCAGTACTTGTGTATTAGTGTATATTTGTAAGTGTTAATATTAGAGTCGTAGTATTATGTTTAAAACTAAAGGTTGCTAAAGGCTGACCGGCAAACAGAAAGCGCCGTTTCAGCCATTTGAAGGCCAAAATCGTAGTAAAAACATTTGATTTCCAGTGACCAGACATCTAGAACTCAAGATGTTCATTAAGTAATGACCAGAAAAGACAGGGTAGAAACACAAAGTCTGTCCATACAAGAAGAGAGGGGGTTAGTATGCAGTTGGTAAATGACACATTTGAGCGATAAACACAGTAGCCAGATCCTGTATGCACATGCAGCACTCAGCACATCTAATGACCACAGTCACACGCACGCACCGTAACAAGTTACATAATGAGCACACTGAGTGTGTTGTGCACAACGGTTCAACTGTGTCTTCTGCTCAAGTCACTCCAATGCTGGTGTCTTCTCAGTAATGAGAAAATTGTGTAGCCTATAAAATGGTCTTAGAGTACGGACATCTCTACTTTTTTATACATTTAACAGCTAAAACAGTGAGCCAGTGTGTCAGCCTGGTCATTACCAATTTGAATGTCTGTCTAACTGAAAGGCCTTTCCCTGTAGTGAGACATTACTGTTCAGTAGTTCTTGCTCAGTACGTTCTTGAAAATAGCACTAACTGCATGCACAGGAATTGTCCTTGCATGCATGGCTGCATACATACATACATGTACTGACGTGAATCTTGGTCTTACATAAATTCATCATCGCAGGCTCTGAATCACTCATCAGTATGCATATCGATGGAAGATAGCGTTTATCTCTGAACATGAATCCTTTGAGCTAAGCTTTGAAAGTTTAGATTCATGCATATACACCCCCAGGTCCATACATTAAGCGTACCAAAGTGCTGATCTAGAATCAGTTGCCAGCAGCGCTTGTACCGTCGTATAGATGGTAAAAGCTAATCAGACCTCTGTGCCAGACATTTTCTGGCTCTCTACTCCACTCCTGCAGTTCAGTCGGGAAAGTTCATGTCTCTTTCTGCCAGTCGAGTGGTGTAGCAGGAGGCTAAGTGGGGCTTCTGCAGGGAACACAGCAGCCAGGCACACACACACACACACACACACACACACACACACATATACACACACTGCTCTGAAGCCTGACATTTGGCGCATGTCATAGATGATGCTTCACATACATATTAATAATCGGCCAAGGTAAGCCTTTGCATTTCAATCATCCCAAAGCCACCAGGGCCATTTGTGCGGGGTTGCCCTGGCAACTGGAAGCCAATATCCAGCCTTCATCCATGTGCCTCATATTGGTTTTGGGAAGATGCAGATTATGATGTAGCACATTTAGAATATATTGTAACGTGTAGGATCCTAGCACATCCTTTCGACGGGACTAAAGGATGGAGTACATGCTTAAGCTTGCACGAGACATTGCGCCACGCACATTCCTCTAGAGATATGTTTCCCTTCACTCTGTCTCTCTCTGTCTCTCTCTCTCTCTCTCACATACACATACACACACACACAGTTACACATCAGTGCTCTCAGCTTAGAGGCCTGCGGCGCATATGGTAGACACATCTTTATTCGCGTTTAATGATTGAGGAGCTCTCTGCTTTTCCTAAGCCTACACACACACACACACGCACACACACACACAGGAAGAGTCTTTATCCAGCGGTCAGCTGGCACATTCATTTGTCTGTGGATGACAACTCAGCAGATATCGTTTATGCTCTGTACTGCTTCAGGTATAGACATTAGGAATCTCAGTGTGCATATAAATATTTATATCTCCACAGGGATATATTCCTTGTATAGTGTAAGCATATTACAAAATATATATTGAACAAAGTTTACTACTGTAGAGTATTATACTGTACATACAATGTAATTTATCATGTATACCGGTGAAACACAAACACACAGATCGGCTGAACATTCTTGCAGCCATCTCAAGAGAAATCTTTTCCCTTTTCCAAGAGTGTGTTTGTGTTGGAAAAGAGAGGTTAGTGTGATAATTTGCATGCACTGCATAGATCTGTGCAAGAGCGAGACAGACATGATTGAGCAAAAGAAGCTGCCATGTTTTTTGACGTGTCTGGTTGCGTACATTATTTGATGCTGTGGGAGGATGACTATATGAAAATGTCATCTTAATCTCACGTTCGTGTGCTGTTCTCTGTCAGTCAGTCAGTGGGTGCGTGTGTGTGTGTGTGTGTGTTGGTATGTTTGAGTGTTAAGGGAGAGGGCCTGAGAGAGTGAAAGGAAATCTCTCTCTGATATAACATTTGAAGGGGATGCAGGGTATGGAATTACTCTGTGTATGTGTGTGAGAGGCTGTAGGCTAGCACCAGAACACACTTTTCAGTCCGGGCACACGATCTATCAAACACACACTCTCTCTTTTTGCGTTCTTACGTGCTGTTCTAGACCATTCTTGAGTATGCTTGTGTTCCGACTGAGAAATACAAACAAATGTAGTATACGAAAAAGACTACATGATGGACTATAGTTCGAGCGCAAACATTTGCATCCCCCCCCAAGGACAAAATGAAGGGGGATGAAGAAATGTGATTTATAAGACTGTGTTCGGTTTCACAGACTTTCCTTCTTTATCATAAGAAAAAATAGCAAATATGTTTGCTAAGGAATTATTAGTGAAAAATATATTGTTTTTGGCACCAGTGGGTAACTTAGTCACCTCACCTGAGCAACTGTGTGGAGTTGTTGTTTCCTCCAGGTTCGCCAGTTTCCTCCCACTTCCCAGAAACATGCCAGTAGGTGGATTGGTTACTGTAAATTGTGTGTGTGTTTTTTTTTTTTTTTTTTTTTTGATTGTGCAAATGTTTGTGCACGGTGCCCTACAATGGACAGGAATCATGATGCGAATTCCTGGCTTGTTTGTGACTTTACCGAGGATAAAGCACTTACTGAAGATGAATGAATGAATGAATCCCCCTTTCTGTATCAAATATAAACATTCTCTAATAATGTGCATGCCCACCGTTTGTCCTTATTCAACCTCTTGTGTAGTATCGTTTGAATTCTTTGAAATGCTCTGAAAAACACATTCCCCAGCACATTCTTTCTGGCGTACCGTTATAACTCTGCCTGGCAAATCTTTGTCCATTTGTCTTCGTATATTTGTTATAAATCTGCCAGATGTCGTAAACTGCATTCTTTTTCGAGTCCAAGAAGGTAACAGCAAAAAGCTAATTTCAAAATAATTTTTCTGACAGATTGTAAAATGTTTCTTTTTTTCTATTCAAAAGCCATGAAGGATGCATGGATATTTGTTGAACAAAAAAAAAACAAACCCATTGCAGCACAGAAGAGAAAGGATTGTAGGAAATAACAAACAGAGCTATCATGGCTACAGATGGCAGTGAAATCGGGTCTGTCTGCTGTAGACTAAAGTGAGGAGTGCACGTAGAATAGAAAATGTTGCTTAAGTTAGTCAGGTATCAAACACAATCTGCCGCTATTGTTTAAAAGTGATGATGTTTTGAACATCACTCTCTCACAAAATGGCTTGTGTTTGAACGGAACAAACTGCGCATGGGCCAGTGAGGTAGTTTAAGTGTTGTTTTAAGGTTGTAAGTTCCTGTTCTGTGACATCTGCTTTCTCTTTTCCTGCCTCCTTTTTTCCTTGTACCCCATTGCTTCACTCAGTGCCAGTATGTGGCTTTTCTCTGCCTCCGTTTCTCAGGGAGTTCCAGTTTCCTGGTGTGTGTAGATGCATGCATGTATTGCGGAGGTGCTGTGCCGTGTGTATTTGCCGTGCTGGTGGTGGGAACAGCTCACTGTGAAATCCAAGCACAGCCCTGCAGATTTCAAAGCCTGGTGTCGTTTTACACGGTGCAGCGTCAGACACAGACGTCGTTTCACTCCCGAGAGCGTGCAGAGGGAACATGGCACAGGCAGCTCTGACCCCTCTGCATTAAGAATTACATTGTGTGATTCGATCAAGAGTATCAGGGACTGTGAGAGTGTACCAAGCGAAGCTGGCTTGTTTTGTAGCAGGGACTCAGCCCCAGCTGCGACAGCGTCTGTGTGTGTGTGTGTGTGTGTGTGTGTGTGTGGTGTATGATTCTGCTGAGTTGCTAATGAAAGACAGAGGTATCTGGCTGATTCCATTGTTAGGCTGTGAACTCAGCATAACCCATTCTGTTCCACCGTGCACCGTAAATCTCTCTTGCTCTGCTGTAAAGCTTGTGAGGACCTACATGTGTGTGTTTGTATGGCTGCATCTTTTTAGATTGCAGACTTTAGAGTGTGTTAACAGACATTTGCATGCATTGTTTGCAGATTTTGTTTACTGCTCGGGGGAAGAGAAGTAGAGTGTGTGTGTGTGTCTGTGATATCGTCAATTGTCTGTTGTTCTGCTGGAGTTTTTTTGTAGATCCTCATGTGCTGCAGCTGGGAATGTGAAAGAGACACAGAGACATGGTATGTCTGCCAAATTGTCCCGTCGCTGCTGCTGTAAATCTGGGGACTGATGTGCATGGTAGGAGTGTTAACAGCTGCTCATCGATCATGCCTGGCCTGTCTCCGAGTAGGCTACATGTGTTGGGTATGGGATGGAGGAGCAAGCACTCACCGGGCCTCACTTATCCCTCAATCGGCCAATCAATAAAGGAAAAAGAAAGAAAGAGAGAGTGCGTGTCTGTGGATTGATCCTCATTTAAAATGCAAGCAGATGAGAGAGCAAGCAACGGTCGTGTGTGTGTGTGTGTGTGTGTGTGTAGCAATGGGAGAGAGAGAGGAAGCAAGAGTGAGGGGAAAGGCAGTGCATAAGAAGCAGAAAGTGAGAACAGGGTGAAAGAGCAAGAGACCGAAGGACGAAGGTGAGAACGAAGAAGAATATGACAGAGAATTGAGAGAGCAGTAATGACGTGAGAGATAAAAAAAGAAATAAAACTGGAGCAAGGGTGATATGGAAGATGAATATAAAGCTGGAGGCCGTGCACCTGCAATATCGCCAACCTTGAATGTACTTTTTTGGTTAAAGTGTACAGTTGAGTCCAGCAAGAAAGGTGCAGTCCTGAATGCTAAATGTTCCGCATGCTGTAACTTGGACATGAATGAGCAGTATGAATGAGCACCTGTTCCCGAAAATAATGCAGGGTGAAAGACTGCACCACCAAACATAAATACAGCACATGACTTTCTGTTGTGTTATCCTAACAACAACGAACACACAGCTCGGAATGAATCCAGTGTCTGTTTCAGTTAGTAGTTACTAATACAATGGAGGGTCAAATTCATCTGATCATATGAATGTGAGTATACGAGCGCAATCCAAATAGTGCACACTGCATTATAATAATAACAATAGTAATTGTGTTTATCGTATAAAAGGATGGGCAAAATACACGTACATGTAGTTTGATACCACAGAATTAAATGAATCGGTGTCAACTGCCATTGAAAAATCCAATTCGAGCAAATTCAAATTTCATACCTGAAAACTATTTTGTGTACAATTGTACAGGAATCCATTTTGCAAAGATGATATGAGGTCAATAGTGCCACTTCAGCTGATAAGGTTAACATCTGCATCCTGATGGATAATCCTTCATGATAATGGGCTAATAATGCTAACCTGCTTATATATCTGCTTATATTTTTCTCCTGTGTGTTGGTGAGCGCTTAACGTAGCTACCAGATTATAGCAACTTGCTAGCGCGCTGAAAGTATAATGAATATGTAAGCACGTTGCTGATCATGTGAAAACTTTTAAACATATCCAGTAGCAACAGTGATGGTTTTCACAACATGCAATTTAGTCTGTCGGCATGTTGCAATTTAGTATTTTGAAAATGCGAAATATACAGAGCGCTAAAGCATTTGGAAGCATATAATGCACTATTATTTGGTGTACAGTACTGTGCAAAAGTCTTAAGCACTCCTATTTTTTTTAGTGCAAACTTTATAATAGATTTTTATTTTGTTTATTATTCTACATTGTCAAGTAAGTACAAAAAACAGTTTAGATTCCAAACGTTAGTTTTCCAGCGCAAAATTAAATGTTGCAGAAAAATGTTTGTACGTCAGTAAAGAAAGCAGCATATTACATAAGAGACACTTTTCAGACAAAATAATAATAATAATAATGAAGGCTGCTGGGTTTTGCTGCAAAAATAAGAAGCGAGTGTGACAGTCAAAGTCTCCAGAAGAGCTGTGGCTGCTTCTGCAAAATACTCAGTACAACTTACAGCTCATTTCCTTATAAAACTGCACACACTGTACCTGAGACTACAAATTTTATTTATTTATTTTTTTTTTAACACAATTGGTCGTCACACCAAATATTGACTTTGTTTCGTTTATTACTCTTTACTGCTCTATAAATGTAGCTTTTGCTTTAAATTTAGCTTTGCTGCTTTTTTAAATGTAGAAACATTTATTTTCATTATTTTTGAAGGCGTCTTTGCTCTACAGCATTTCTTCGCATGTGCCTAAGACTTTTGCACAGTACTGTGTATTTAACAGAAATATGAGGAGGAGGAGATTGGGGAGAGGAGGGGAAAATGAAGATTGACGTGGCAGGCATAGGAGAGATGAGTTAACATGACAGTAGCTGCCGTGATGAAGACAGGAACATGGAGCTGAGTCTGTAGCTTATCCCTTATTCCTTCTATTCCTCTCCTCTCCTTTTATAAATCACACTCAGTCACTAGGCCCAGTGAAGCTCTTTCAGTGTGCTTACTGCTTCACTGTAGATTTGTTTTTGTTCGTTTTTTTTAATACATTGTCTAATCTAACAGAATCATTGTCACACCATACACACCTAATGATCTTTCCCTTTTGAATGGAATTAATCACGGCGCATAGTGTTACACAGGACTTAGTTTGTAAATGATCACAGTATTGGCTTTTGACTGATATTGCACAGGGTTGCAAAATGAAACTAATTGCAGATTACATCATTTTTATCGTGTGCTGTAAACATTTAACCTCAGATGTTGCTGATGTGATGAATCAGATGTAAATCTAAGCCACTGTTTAATTGTTTAACAGATTTCATCTTAGTGATGAGTGATAATAAAACTTCGATTTATGACTCCTGAGGAAAAAAAAAAAAAAGAAAAAAGACAAAGAAACACAAGCAGTTGATTTCATAGCAACTAACACCGGTATTAGCCTCCATTGTAAGTGAATTATTGGCTATTGATGCCTTCAAAGCTACTGTTATTGCTTCTAGTTTGCATGTCACTCATGCCCTGTAGCTCCAGAAACAAATGAATATTTGTGAAATGAAGTCAGTTAATGACTAGTCGTGTTGAAATGCTCTGCAGGGCATGAAAATAACATCACCCGCCTGTGCTATAATGAGCTAGAGAGTGTCTGTGTCTTTATTATGTTCCTGAGAGACTTGTGCTCTGATCAGCTCTGCACAGCAGGCGTCTGTGTGTGTGTGTGTGTGAGAGAGAGAGAGAGAGAGAGAGTGTGTATAAAGAGCATGAGGATATGCATGTTTATGGGTGTAGGTATTGTGTAGGTGTACATGAATGTGCATGAGACACGGTAAATGTTTTGTGTGGGTGAGTGGGTGAAAGAAAAGAAGCCCATAAAAATGTGCATGTTTCTGTGTGAAGCAATTGGGTTAATATGCATGTGTGAGACATGGGTAAAGGTGTGTGTGTGTGTGTCCTCCCTATTTGCCATGCATAATCTATGCTGTGGCAGCGTGGAGCAGCTGTACTGTGTGTTTGCTACTGTTTGAAGATCTACTAATCCGTGTGAAGGTTAACTGCTCCTCCCTGAATTACACAGGGAGAATTAAAGCATCACTCTGCGTAACGTATGCACCAGCCAGTTCAATTTCATAATTGATGGATTACTACAGATAAAAGGAACATTCCCGAGCTTTCTTTCGTACCTGTTGTAATAAAGCCTGTGACTCGGCTGAAGGATGTAGGTTGTGAGCCGAGATGGGTTAGTATAGTTGCGGTGTAATCATAATTGACTCGGTTCCAATAAACTACGGGAGCCATGCATAATTAATGTAATTTATTTTAGCCAGCCTGGGAATAGATGAGCAGTGCTTTCCGTGCCCGCTTTGATACAGCGTGACCTCCATCGCCACCTCAACACCCACACACAAACAATGCAGCATTATGCTGCTGGAAATGTCTCATTCGAAGCTTGTCAATGTTTTCTCTTGCTTGTTGACCTTTTCTGTGATGCGAGCTAGGTGGAGGTGTGTTTAGGGATTTATAAGCAGAGAGTGGAGAGTGTGTGTGTTGACTGTAAATGGTAGAAGGTAATGAGTGAGAGAACGGGCTTGAACAAGCCAACCAGATCGGGCAAGCAGTACAGCAGGAATCCATTTCATACAGCCACTGTAGGGTGACCTTTCACAGAAGAGTTGCTCCTCTCATCAGTGCTGAAGGATTAATGTTAGCCCAATGTTTTTAAGAAACGTTGGCTTTCCCTTTTCCCTGCCACTGAGTCGACCTTTCCCTGCCTGGTGGCCTTTTCAGCGCTGACCGCAGGATTAAGCCAAGGGATAATGGAAGGATTCTGCACCTTATTACCACTGCTGCTGTGGCAAAAGCAAGTCATTTATGGCCAACAAAAGCAGCTCTATTTGATAGAAAATTGATTCAGGAAGATGGGCTTTTCGATTCCTCGCATGAGATTGTGGTTCTTCTGGGCCTCATGCCGGGGGAGCAGCAGGAGCAGAACAGTGGCACTGCATTAAAAAATAAAAATAAAAAAAACACATTTTGCAATATGAGATTATTATACAACAAATATAAGATTATTAGGTCTGTTTCAAGACATTTTTATTCATTTCAAGCCTGAATTTTTCTTGTTCCACTTGTAAGTAATTTTGTCTTTTTTCGAGCATTAATGTTTTACAAAAAAATCTTTCTTCCATTGGAAAAGGAAAAAAAACCAAGTTTCTAAATAGTTAAAAATGTTGTGTTTTTTCCAGTGGGGAGATGAAAGTTAGCTTTCTTCACGTATTTTGTATTAACTGAGCACGTCATTAGGAACACCTGTACACTGGACAGATTGGAAAAACATTGCCTGGTCTTTCCTCAGATTCAGATCTGTTACTGACAGGAGTGGAACCCAATGTGGTCTTCTGCTGTTGTAGTCCATCTGACTCAATTTTTGGTGTGGTGTGTGTTTGGTGTGATGTGGTTTCTGCTCTCAAAAAATTTACCGTGGACTTCCTGTCTGCTCGCATGAGTCTGGGCATTCTCCTCTGACCTCTCTCATCAACAAGGTGTTTCTGTCCTCAGACCTTTTTTTTTTTTTTTATTTGGGGGGTGGTGGAGGGATTGGGGGCGGGAGGTCCACACCATTCTGTGTAAAATCCCAGGAGATAGGGAGCACCAGCATGCCATGCCACGATCACTGAGATCACATGTTTGACCTGTATCTGCATGCTTTTTTTTTCATTGCACTGCTGTGGTATGATTGGTTAAATTGCAAGAATTAATGTAATAATACTTATTTTCTGGCCCATACTTTGAACTATGGCGTAAAACTCTTGAAAAGCTGTTTAATATGCCCCTGGCTCCTTTGTAATAAATTCACATATTAGTGCACACAACCGTATCCTGAGTGTTTGGTAAGTGCTGACTCTCGTCTTTTCCCTTCTATTTGACACAGCATGTGTGTATCTCGTTAGGCAGTGTCTGAGAGAGAGCGTCTACTCTGCCAAGGCTGATCTGCTCACGCCTCAGCTACCAGCAGCAAGGCCAGCACAGCTGAGCCGCTTCCATAGCCGACCACGGCAAACACATCAAAAAAACATTAATCCTCTTCAACTGCTTTTTATACTCAGGGCCGTATTTCATTCTAGTCAGCAGGGTATAGAGTTTTTATGATCTGCCGTGACGTACCCGTAAAGGGAGAAAACAACAGATTACTGTGAATTCGGGACCAAGTGCTGTGAAGAATGCCATGGATTTGGAAAGGATGCCCTTTAAAAGCACAGACGTCAGTATACAGAAGGCACAAAGCGAGGCATGGATTTTATGTAACTCAAAGCATGCTGGAAGTCCGTTTTGTGTTTCAGCCATTTCGGTACCATTCAGGCAGCTTTTAGAAGTTTTTTTTTTTTTTTTGTTGGTCTGTATCAGGGAAGATTTTTCTGGTGACTAATGATTGAAATAGCCTCGAATTTGAGTTTCGAAGATTAGTCATGAATCAGCCCAGACTGGAAATATCCATCCAGAGCTGCATGTGAGTGGACGACCACATGGATTCCCAGAGATCAGCTACCAGATACTTGTAATAAGCATGTCTATGTAACTGGGAGATCACAGATGGTATTGTTTTGCTCTGTAAAGTGATAGGTGTCAGGGTTTAAGATGTGTTTCTCTAGTATGGTTACTAGTGCAGATGGCTGGTAGCATCTGTACTCCACCAAAACACTGAAATTATAGGCTTCAGGTGAAAGCACCGTTTTGTACCGAGTCTGTAATTTAGGGAGCATGAGGAGACCTCATTGTCCACTTCTATAGGGTCATGGATGAGTAGCTGTGCATGTGAGAAACAAAGAGGGTCAATATGGACACTTGTAAATCATCCCATAAGAGAGTTTCCCTTTGATTCTTCACCCCTCTGAGAATTTATGTTCACTGGTTGTATAGTTGAGCTCCATTAATGAGGGACTCAAGTACCATAAATCTTAGCTGTTCTCAGGCTTTAGGGCATGCATTTACCTTGAAATAGAAGTTCTGACTTGGGAACAGATACACCATGTTTTCTTATTGGTCACTTGTGGTGGTGCAAGTGGCCACTTTGAAGGTGGACTCAGAACTCAGGATGACAGCTCTTGAGGCTCAGTGACTGCCCAAAGGATTATGGCTGGTTCACATCACTCTTTAGGCGGAAATGATTAGAATAAACCAGCAGAACCCAACAGGAAGTTGTGGGTCAAATGTAAGAGCATGAAAAAGATCAAAGAACTTGTTCATGGTGATAGAGAAAGTATTCATATTGAGGTGCTTCCTATATGTATGTTACAGAGGGCCGGATTTGAGAGGCAAATGCCTGCTTGCCTAGTGTATAATCCGTTTGGCTGCCATCTCTGCAGAAGACAAAGAGAATTGGTTTTGAACCAAGAGGGCAAGCAATTTACTCCTCATTCACAGACCACTCTCCACCTTATGAGAAAAAAAAGAGATGATAGCAGAGTGGAGGTTGGAAAAGGACTGGGGGGGGGGGGTGTCTGAGTAGGAAAGGAGAAAATATAAGAAAAAGAATAAGAGAGGGACTATAGGAGATGGAAGGTAAGTGTTGAGATGGGAAATTAAAGGTAGGAAGCAACATATATAGTGTGAGTCAAGCATGAAATGTATGAAGTAAAAAGATGGAGGATGTGTGTGTGTGAGAGAAGACTGGAACACTCCTGACACGCTCAGCAGCACCACATTTAGCGTCCAAGGCTCTAAAGCGTCTGCAAGGCACATCGATGTGTTTTCCAACATTCCATTCTATAACATAAATTCACATCACGTCAAAGGATAAACAAGCTCACTGTCCATTTATCGCTTCCAAATTCTCTGCTCCCTGTTCTTTAAAACCAAAACAGTCTTTGCTGAACATTCCTGCAGCGTTACCACTACGTTGTCTGCATATTTAAGCAATAGTGAGAGGTTGGAAAGCTGGACCTTGGTGCTGGAATGCAACCTTACTTTCCATCTCCGTCTCCTTTCCTCTCCCCAAATTTGAGCCCAGAATTTTGGTCTCTCAGCAGAGACTTGAATTTCCCACTAGCCTGGGCTCAGCCGATGTCTTTTCAGCAGCCAGTCTGATGCGAATGGGACCGGTTTCAGAGAGACATATTGTGGAAGTGTTTTTGCCAAACGGCAAGTTTGCACTTAGCAGCGGCCTTTAAGACAGGCTTTTTTGGGCTGCAGCCATTCCGATCAGCCTTGGCCTTGGGAGCGGTCAGCACACACACACACACACACACACACACACACACCCAAACAGGGTGTCTCAGTGCAGCAGCTACTGAAGTGTGGCCTTGATCAATGGAGGTATTTATATACTTGCTATGCAGTGGACCTTTTTCTGCTGCTTCTACACTGCCTATGATTACACTAATAATGTATCATTTATTTAATAAAACTCGGCAACGTTATAATGTGGCTCGTCCTCATTGTATCAATATAAAAATGTTAAATTGAGAGTACTGCTGACACAGCTAGCAGGCATTCAACTAGGTATGTGTTACAATTTTTACATTGTAGTCTGAACCTCAGTTTTTGCTGTGAATTTGAACACACACATGGCGGTTTGTAACATCACAGGTGCAAGAAAAGATTGTTAATGACGCAGATAATCTGACCCCCTGTTCCCACACACACTCACAGTAAAGGAGCTGGCCTCCTACAGAGTAAAATCCTGGCTCAGTCCTACAGACTCTCCCTCAGAGGCATGGAGGAAATGGGCGGAAATGAGACGGATGGATATCATTCTCCTTCTGGCTCAAGGGTAAACAACCCCCTCTCTACCTCTTCTAGAATACGTTTGCCCACTGGAGTGGCATACCATTTGTTAATTACACTGCATGTTCACCTTTAATTACTTGTGAATTCTGTGAAAAGTTTGTATTTATTTGCTTTCACCTGTAATTATATGCTTAAAAAAAAAAACAAAAAAAAAAAACAGTCGATTCTGTCGTCCATTATCGGCTGTATCCTGTTTGTCTTTGTCCAGGTTTGGAAAATGTCCCAATATCTCACTTTCTCATCTGTCTTCTTGTCCTTGTGCTTGTCCAGTCCTCTCCCATATGTATGTCAAACAGGCCCTCCCATCGCCTGATTAAATCGCCTCTTGAACTGCGTTTGCCCGCTGATCAGTGTGTGCTCAAATGGCTGTCTGATGGCAGATTGATGATGCGTTGAGGCTGTGTTTCAGTGAGTGAGTGATGTGTTTGTCAGCGAAGGTGTGAGGACACACATGCACACAGATGCACAGATGTACACACATATCCTCTGGCTGTTGACACATTGATGGTGGTGGTGGCACCAGCTGGAAGAGGTATTGTTCAGGCCTCCTGCGCGTTTCCTTTTCCTATTTGCTGATGTGGCCATTTCACACTGCTTGTGTGTGTGTGTGTGTGTGTGTGTGAGAAAGAGAGAGAGTAAGAATAGAGAGACAGACTTGGACTGGAAATATTGATCTAGGGTGGAAGATTCAGGGTGTGTGTGTGTGTGTGTTTTGATGTCTCAATGGTGTAAGAGCTTTGCAAAATGAGAGAATTTAAAATGCTTTTTTGCCTTCTTTTTCAGGTACAAGTGATTAAGTGGCCGTATGTATATATGCACATGCCATGTTTCCTCTCAGACCCATTCATGATCGTGATTCAGTTCACACTCTTATCAAACTCTACTGATTATTCTTTCATGCTCCACCAATTCAAGTGACGCACTGAATCTGACCCACACATCAAGAAATAGCTTACTACCTGATCTTATTCATATATTTCTGTGGAGTATCAAACGCCTGTAAGATAGTAGTACATATGATAGGTCTTTAATTTTTTTGCTGTGCTGTCTCTGGCTATTGGCTTTGGCGTTGGCTAGCAGATTACCTGTTGGATGTCCGCTCGTCCCTCACAAGCAGAAGTGCTCAGCACACACGCTCCTTAATGATAGGCTCCCCGTGGACGCCCGGACCAAATTACAGGCATTAGTTTGGTGGAGAGGACGCTCTGTATTGCGAGCCAAGAAATGCTTGACAGTATCCAGTCCAACAGCATGATCTTACAGCCAAAATTTTTTTTTTTTTTAAAGCCCCAACTCTTTTTAGGAAATGATTTTCCAGAAGTTTTTCCATGACTTACATGACAGCTGTTGCTTACAGAAGGTCACTTCGGCCAACATCCTTAACATTAAGGTCAGCCATACAGCTCCTTACAACCACTTAAATACACACACACACACACACACACACAATCCATTCCTCAACTAGTTATCATTTCATCCCAGTTTACCAAAAAACATTGCAGTTTACAGAAAAAAACTATACAGGGTTACCTAGGTTAGTTCAAAATGATAGTGAAGCTCAGTGTAAACAACAATTTCATAAATAAGTTATAGATATTATGCCAATCTCTTAGAAAGGTGTGTCTAGTGAAATTCTTCTGATAAAGTAAAGGTAAAATGAATGCATTTAGGTAGTCTGATAGGATATAGTATAATGCAATGCTAACTAATGTAAGCATGCTAAAATATGCGAACATGCTCAATATCAGTGGCTTTAATAGGCTTACTTTACACATTGACAGCGCCTGGAAATAATACTACTAATATTTGCATAACATTGTATTGTTTTTCCCCCAGATTTTTCTGTGAATGTACTTTCCAGAATGTACTATTAATTATAATTTAAAATATTGTAGTATTAACAGGTAATATTGCATGGCTGTTTTGCTATGTTGTGGTCTTACACTAGACTAAATGATGCTGCCGATAAAATTATGTCACTTACTAATTTCTATAAGGGAGGCTGTGCAGTCATGTGAAACAGGATACTTAAATGGTCTCTGAAGTTAGTGTTACTTTGATGACACGTTTACCCTGGTTGGTTCAATTATCCCCTGTTTCTTTGTTATTAGTAACACTCGAGATTATACTGGTGTGGGTGACGGTACAAGATGCCTCTGATAGCAAGGGGTCAGGAGTAGCTGGAGTGGAGGCATGAGAACACGGCGAGTGATTTGCTTTTCCTTATCTCACAATCTGAGACAGCAGATCCCCACTGAGCATGTGCACTGCACTTGTGTCCACGGTCAGGAAATGGGCCATTCTTTTGTCCAGACTTGTGGCAAAAACATAGGGCCCTCAGTGTGTGTATGCAAGAGAGAGAGAGCATGAGAGAGAGAGAGAAAGGAGTGCAAAGTGTTTGTGTGCATGAGTGTGGATATAGTATGTGTACATTTAGGTTTATGTAAGTAAGTTTTAAAAATAATTGCTTCACTCTGCATGTGTGTGTGTGTGTGTGTGTGTGGGGGGGGGGTGCTAACTCCACTGGAATTTTAATCTCATGCTGCTTAATGGAAACTGGCAGATGTGGAAGCCTGTTATCAAATAAACAACGAGAGAAAGAGAGTGAGAGGGAGCGAGCGAGCGAGAGAGAGAGGCCACGTAACCAGGAGCACTCTGGCAGTTTTAAGCAGCACGAGACAGCAGGATAATAACTACGCTGGCAGGACTTTTTGTTTTGGTACTAATACAGACAAAGTGCTATCGATGTCCTGCCCCAAGTGCATTAGAACGCTGTTCTGTTATGTAAAACGTTGAAGCTATTATGTAAATCCAGTGTAATCGGGGTAAAATAGTTTTATTATTAGTGCCATTACTAGCATTTGGTAATAAAATAATACCGGGTTTGGGAGAATTATAAAGAAAGTTTTCTGTTGTACTGAAATGCAACCACTGAAGTCTTAATACGGGCCTTCCCTCTTAGATTTAAGCAGTTTTTGAACATAAAAGTATCCAGAATTATTAATATAAAGTAACATACAGATTGCAGTGAGTGTATTGGCCTAAAACAGGATAAAATACCTGAAGTAAGACTAACTGGCAGATAAGAATTGCATTTAGAGTTGCATTGTGTATTCTGGTCTTAAAGGTGCAGTCAGCGATTTTGGCAGATCTTAGCTGAAGCTAGCTGGTTTGAAACTCAAAATTCAAACAAATACAACTTGTCCATTTGGTGTTTCCGATAAATCCCTGTTCACAAACGCACGCACACACTGCCCTGCCTAGATCGCCTAAACAGAGCTTTCTGAATTCATAGGCGTTATGGTTGATAAGCAAGTAGATATACCTTCCTATACCACAACGCTGCTGAATTCTTGAAAATGAAGGATTCATTTTATAAAACAGCGTATCTCTGACAGCGTTTCCAGCTGTGATATAAATGACAGGTTTATTTTATACACCCAGGGACTTTTATAGCGAACAGTAAACATAATCTAAGGCTAATATAAAAATTACTGATTGAAAAAGCATGCAGTTATCTAACAAAGAAAAACATATAATTGCTGGTATGGTGAAGCTTTCTGTTAGGAGACGCTGTTTATGGAGGAGTCTCGAGCGTCAGCACTTTTGTAAAGGTCAGTACATTTCTAGACAGGGGGAGAATCTTCACGACAGAGGAGTTTGCGCTTTCCACGCTCTCAGAACATGGCAAGCTGTATTTTTTTTGTCTTATAAACTTCCAAGTGAGAGAAAAAAGAAAGGCTGAATAAAGAGAGAAAATGACTGTTCGTAGCTGCTATAACATAAGTAATAACAGGAACTAACTTCTTTTGTGGATGCGCCATAACATAACATTACATGTATACATTTTTTTAAAATGGATTAAAAGTGTGATGAGTCGTTCATCAAGAAATGAAAGATTTAAACTGTTGGCAGATCGTTGTTGTGTAAGAAGAATAACACACTGAGCTGTTATAGGAAAATAATCTGCTTATTATCACGCCACCCCTTCGTGGATTATTTTCCTAGAGTGGCACAGCCTGTAGTGTGTTAATCCTTAATTGTCCTTTGGTCCCTCATTTTAATCCAATTTATTGAGCTTAAAGCACCATAAAGACCCTCTCTGAGATATTTTATTGATAACCTTGCCAGATATTACAAAAACTGTTCTAACGTAAAATATCACTGGCCCTGACTTTCAGTTTACAAAAAACATTTGCTTGAATTAGATGTTTCAGTGGTGTGTATTTTTTAGGGTCGGTGGCATCCCGCCTATAGATATGTGGTGAATACTTTCTGTCTGACCTTCATGGGTCTTAGCCAGTGAGTTGTGGTTATGTTCTTGAAGTCTTGAAAGGCCATCAGTCTCTTGTCCCAGGAGTGCTCCATTAATGAGGATGCTTGCTTCACTGTTGGAACTTTAGGGCGGATATCGCTTTCAGTGCATGGAGACAGTTCCATACGTTTCTTTGTCATTTCTGTGACAGGCTTGTGTTGTGACAGTCTTTCACAGAGCTTTCCTTCCCATGTTCTGATTCTTCATCTGCCCCAAAGCAAAACTTTTAACCTGTGGTCCTGATGCCTGCAGTGACGTTTTCATCTAGAAAGCTAGATTTCACTACATCTTCTCCCTCTTTTCCTTTTGCTATCTTTCCTGGATTGTCACTAGTATAGATGGAGCTGTGATAGCTTCTGCCATAATGAGAGAAATGATTGTTTTTATGATTACGATGATACCACATAGTCCAGGTTTCACCCATTACAGTGTGTCCTTGAAAAAGAGCCACTAGATTGCGAGAGCCATTCTGTCTGATTTGCTCATCTGGTCGGTGTGTTTATGTGGATGGTAGGATTGATGTCCCATGAATTCCTGGCTCGAGTGTCCAGTCCAGAAATTGGCCGCAGAGGATATCAAGTGTTTCGGTCTTCCTCTCCTGGTCTCTTTCCCTCTCTGCTGTCTGCTGAAGTGTTCTCATCTGTCCATCATGCTAACATAGTCTGTATTTCTCTTTGGATATGTCAACCTTAGGACACACACACACACACACACACACGCAAGCACGCACGCACAGTGGACAAACTGTGTGTGAGATAAGTGGGTTGTGAAGTGAGGTCATTTCAGTGGTCAGTCTTTCTGCTGGCTACTGTTCAGATTTTATGCTTAAAAAAAACAAAAACAAAGAGCACAGACAGTTAGGAAATAGTTTCCCAAACAAATTGTTTGTGTCCTTATTTTGTTTATGTGAAATCGATGTGAATTCCTGCAGAACTCCATAATGGTCACGTAAATAAGATTTAATTATTTAAATATTTTTTAATTTTTAATATTATTTTAATATTTTTTAAATATTTAATAATTTACGATAATAAAAAATACTTTTAAAAATACAGTAAATTCAGTAAAAAAAAAACAACAACTTTTAGGCAGATCATGAGGAAAATTATTGGAAGCAGTTTCCATGTCAAACATCCAGACATCAATGGTTCTGTACATCAAAGCACACCTTTACAAACAGATCTTTATGCTGTGTGTGTGTGTGTGTGTGTGTGTGTGTGTGTGTGTGTGGGAGAGACCATATTTTTACATCTTGTTTGGGAATATATTTTCCACAAGGACAGGAATATCTGACAGCTTTGACCTTATGGGGACATTTGGCTGGTCCCCACAAGGGTTTAAAAAAAAAAAAAAAACTGCAGCTTTTATTTAAAAACGAAAAGTGACAAAATATTTCCTTAGGGTAATTGAGGATAAGGTTAGATTTAGATGTAGCATAGCATTAATTACTTGCATTAATAATTATGACAGTGGAAGATCCTCACAAGAATCCAAACATGAACGAGCCTGTGTGACACGTCTGCATATGTGTATATAATTATGGTAGAGATAATCAGAACTGTGCAGTTAGCGTTAAACCAAAGACGTGTGTGTGTGTGTGTGTGTATGTGTGTGTGTGTGTGCCATTTTAAATTTCGAAGCGTACAGGTAGAGCTCAAAGTAGGGACAATGATGGATAAGGTGCACTTGCTTTAGATTGTCTAACTAAATATCACTAAATAAGACACCTGATAAGCATGCATCTGTGTGTTTTATTTACAGCAAATAGATTAGATGTAGTAAATACACACGTTTAATTTTTCAAGGCAAAATTGGTTCTGCTAAACGTCAGTGTCTGGTCATTAAAAGTGCAGTGATGACAGGAAATCGGGGCGGGTTTTAAGGGAAAACCTGTGGGTGTAATGTTGTTTTGCTCATTTCTGCCTTCTGCACATGTAAATAACTGTCTGATGTGTGTGTTACCTGCTCTTGTGATTGGCTGCTAAATGTAGGTGTAATTTCTGGGGAACTGTCTCCTTTGATTCTGTGGCTGTTGCCCTTTTCGCACGGTGATGTTCTCTGTTCTGTACATTGTACATGCATTTCAGTGGATCAAATTTGCACGGTAAATAGCAGTGGGCTTGAATGGCTCAGTCTACGCTGTTGGGACTTAGACACTCCAAGCCTTATCAGGCGGTCTCGCATTTTAACGCAGATGGACACGAGAGTAGTGGCACACCACCAGCGATGAGCAGAAGCAAATATTTGACTTGCATATTTGGGTTAGGGAGTGGAACCTGGCACTGCTGTCCACCCGCCCCTCTCTCTCTCTCTCTCTCTTTTTATTTCTCTTTTGCTGTCTTTCTTACGCTGTATGTGCCATGGGTTGTCAGTTTTGTTGTGTGCAGCCCGTCAGTTTGGAGTAAAGGTTATAGTATTGGCTCCTCAGAGATAACTTGAGAGAACCGTTGAACTCACTACCTCAGAAATGGCCTCCTCGTCAATACAGACACACACCTTCTCCTACACACCACCATACACATATACACAAACTTCTCTCTATTGTTTGAGTGTGACAGGTGAATGATAGCAAGTTTAGTGATTACAAGTCAATGTGAAAACCGTTTCCACCCACGGCTGGTGTAAAAGGCGACATGGATTAACATAGGAGCAGTTTGCAAGTGACGCTGTTACCACCTCACTTGGCTTTTAACTCTGGTACAGTTCTACAATACAGTACGTGATTATCTATTATATAAAAACATGGCGAGTTGCCACACAACAGAACTATGGTTGACACAAAATGATGGCATGTCGACTGAGTTGCACCTACAGCAAAACCTTTGACAAACCTATTGGCTGATATTGAATAACTGTTGATCTCCCAGGTGGTGCAACAGAAAAGTATTTGCCCTATTGTTGAGAGATCATGAGCAAAGCCATAGCCATCAATGGCTGAAAGTCAAGAGAACAATATTGGCCGTACTCTCTAGGTGGAAGGGATGACACACTCTTTATCTTTCCCCTGTCAGGCACAGTGACACTAGCCAATCATGGGCTTCTGTGAGCTCATATATGCAGAAGAAGGTAGATCGTGCTAAACGTGCAGCTCCCCCCCACCCCCCTCACCCCACACACATCCTCTCAATGTCTCTCTCTCTTTCTCTTACAAAGACAGTTTCTCTTGGATGAATCTCCTATGCATGAGTAATACTATGGATTAGTGAAGAAATTCATTCATTACCTCTTTTAAAAAAAAAACAAAAAAAAAAATCCACGGAGGATTAAGAAGGCATAGTAATTATGTCCTATTACTAAATGAATAAGTGGATGAATTAGAGCCCAGATGCATGGATTTCTGGTTGAATAAAGAAATATATAGGACTAAAACATTAGGGTTCACAAAAGATGTTCATTAGTTTCACAGGACTCCAATGTAGCCTATGCTATGCTTTCCATGTGTCTTTCCGAACCATGATCTGCCTCCAGTTTGTCCAGCGTGTTAAAACATGTAATCCAGAAACTGTCTTTCCTTCCAAGCTGCCTTTGGAACGCTCATGCATAAAGGCTGCGTGGGCACTTTTAGATCATCCATATTCTCTGACTAGCCAGCATCAGCGTGTCAAGAAGCTCCATATATCATTCTGAAAAATAACACACACACACACACACACAGCAGAGTGGAAGTAGGCCTGTGTTTCTCATTAGCCTACTCCACTTCTGCAAGGGTAAAAACGGATCTGCACGCTATTCTCTGGCTCTCCGGGGAAATGATGTTCCTGCATGTTGCTTTCTATCGCCGCTCTATACTGCAGTACCATGTGTATTCAAGCTGACGTGTGTGTGTGTGTGTATATTGTATGTTGGCTTTGTTTGTACATTTGGCTGAGATGTGTATTTGAGTATATGTTTGTGTTGACAGTAGGGCTGTGGTTTTCAGTATTCAGTTTTTATGTCTTGATAGTTTTTATATCTTTATAGAACATTTGACAGTTTTGTTCTGGTGGGGACGTTTGCTTGGTTACAACTGCAGCTTTTATAAAAAAAAAAATAAAAAAAACTAAACAAAATTGGTTACTATGGTTAAGGTCAGGGTTAGCTTTAGATGTAGCGTAGCATTAGTTAGCTGCATTAATAATAATGTCAGTGGAAGGTTCTCACATGGATTGCAAGGCAACTGTGTGTGTGTGTGTGTATACTAACTGGCCATTTGGGAAAGCTCTGTGTCAGATGATTTGTCCAAATGTCTACGCAGTGTCTGAGCTGTCAGTATGTCCTACAGTGAGGGTGGTGTATGTGTGTTGAATTGACTCTGTGCTGAATTAACACTCATGGTGTTTATATATATATCCCAGATGGAGGCAAATTAACACTGCAAAGAGTTCGTTCAACACAGTGAGTGTTATTTCAACACTGGAAATGTCAGCACACAACACTACACTCGTCTACCACTTTTCCCCCACACTCATTCACTGTCCCTCACTCCAAACACTTAGAGATATTTAATTACAGTATATCAGGAATATTCACTGATTATCTGTCTGTCACTCATCATTACACATTAGAGCTTAAAGAATCTTTTTCATGTATTGACTGGCAAAGCAGTGGATCAGTCTGCTAAATCTGCTGCTTCTCTTCCTGAGGATTTAGTCTTTCTTTCTTTGTTTCTTTCTTTCTCTCGCATTTTTTCACTGACAGGAGAAGGTTAGCTTTGCTGGAGAGTCATGTACGTTTCATCAGTAAACAAGGCCAAGAACCACCTGTTTTAACTGAAAGAAGCCATTTGAGTGGCATGGCAGATAACCAACCGCAGACCTTTTCCCACAGCCTGTTGCCAAACCTGTGTGATTATCTTGTTTACTCACCGCTAAGTGCTTCATACAAAACCCTTTAATAACTTTTAAAGACGAGAGACCTGTGACCGAAATGCTAATGATGTTTGCTTTCCCACTGAATTTGATTTTGACTAACAGCTGATACCCGAAGGTATGTATATACTTAAATGTGGAGAGCCATTCAGATTGCAGACGTCAACATTCTTAAGAAAAGTCCGAAAAGTGCACAAAAGATTTTATCTGCTTTGTAACCTTTGGGTTGAGGCTGAGCTGAGTCTTACTATCCAAAGTCCAATCTATCAGTGTCTATACAACATAATAGACAACAGACATGCTTTATTGCTTTTAGCTATTTATTCTGAGTATGTATCTCCCTTAAATATGTTTATTATTGGCATTAGCTCCCATTTAGCTCCAATGTAGCTCCCATTCAGTTCATTATAATTGCCAGTAAAGCAGTTGGTTGTTCTCTGAACACACATAATTTTGTCAAGAATAAACTTCCCACAGCTCCCCTGCTTTGTTCATGTTTGTTAGGTTTCTTCTGTCATGGCAAAGAAATGATGCTGTCCCTCCCAAGCCATGGCGTCACTAGTTTTTTGTTCCAGACCAGCAATATTTTGGTGCTGAAACTGACTGAATTTCTGGGCAAGAACTGACTATTTTGTGGTGGAATAGGTGGAACAGTTTGTGATTAGACACTGACTATTTCCTTTTTTGCACTTGTCATCCAAATACACTGCTTTAGCTTTAAAACAATTTCATCCACAAACGACTATCATATCATGAGTGTATATGAACATTGCATTTGTGATATTAAACTCAATGCTAGTGTGTGTGTGTGTGTGTGTGGTACAGGTTGTAGGTATCTGTGTAATAGGGCATATATTTTAGTTATTTATGAATGCATGTCTGCATGTGGACCCGTTGGGAGCGTGTGTGTGTTCAGAGGTTAGAGGAACTTCAGGATGAGGTTGGCGTGCTTTGTGTAATTCGCAGTGATGCATGGGCGCAGAAGAATGTCGACTGTGTTATCAGTTATCGGTGGAACTGGAGCACATTAGTCCTCTTGTCCTCTCATCTTTTCTCCTCTCCACTCTTCTCGTAGGGTCATTGGTTACCAGTCACCATGGCAACTCTCATGGCCTTTCCAGCCAATGGCAGTGGGGCATTGGATGTGTGTGCCATCAAAGCCAAACAGCAGCCGATCCACTATATAGTGCGTTTTATAGTCATGTCCGAAAGCACACGACGATATCCAGTGCGCTCATGTATTCCCAAAATGCTTTACGCTAGGTTAGTGCTCAGATTACCCTAGCAGGTAAAGAACACCCACAATGCACCCACGAGGAATAGAACGTAGGGCACCATTTCAAACACCAGTCTTGCAGAACTTCATTGTCGTCTCCGGTAGCAGCGATAAAACTGACTCTGTCCTGTTTCACTGGTAAATCCATTTATTCATCTTCAGTAATTGTTTTATCATGGTCAGGGTCACGATGAATCCTATCCCAGGAACACTGGGTGCGAGGAGCGAATATGCCCTGGATAGGACGCCAAGCCATCACAGGGTACCATGAACACACACATTCACACACACTTTCACACCTAGGGGCAATTAAGCATAACCAGTTCATCTACAGACAAGTTTTTTTTGGGGAGGTGGGGGGGAAACCGGAGAATATGGAGGAACATACAGTAACCCAACTCTACACAGACAGTAACCCAAGCTCAAGTCTCTCTCTTTGTCTCTTGTACTGACTTGTGCTGATGTGTGTGTACTATACCAACAATACCCAGCAATGATAAAAAATATGAATAGCCCACAGGCTGATGACATCATCTGGGAGTCAACTAAGGGGTGTGTGTGTGTGTGAGAGCGAGAGAGAGAGAAAGAGAGAAGTATATACTGGTCAACTGAGATGAGACTTTTACCCCAAGGCAGTATATATGAAAGTAATTTTGTGTATTATGTGAATGTCAAAGAGAGCGAGAGAGACCGAGAGAGAGAGAGAGACCGAGACCGAGACCGAGAGACAAAGAGAGGGACAGGAGAATTATTAGATTAGCTCTATACAGAGATGGTGAAGGTATTGTGGGCACAGAAATATCTATTTTAAAGGTTTATTATCTCTGTTATTTTCTTTATGAATTGGAAAAGCATCTCTGTTTCAAATACATTTGAGTGTTTTTCTTCGAATTTGTTTCATAAGCAGTTGACCGGGCAGGATTTACTTAAACATTACTTAGTAATTACTTACACACCATAATTACTCACACATTACATTTAATTGTGATATTAAACTCACTCCAGACATCCTTGTGGAACTCAGGGTAGCTGAAATTTGCGCCACATTTCCTTTTACATGTGCAGAAGACAAGACAGGCAGTGTGACAGACAGTATTTCACATAAGTAACATCTATAGCACCTTATTGGAAACTGGAAAATAATTTGAGGTGGTGTTATTGAGGTTGGATTATACGAGTGTGCATGGCCTTGCAACATGCCACCTGCGTAATATGTACACTAATAATATAGAATAAGAGCAGAAGACAGACAGGTTAAATGATGTTTATATTACTGGCCAATGTTTAATGTAAGTGCTGCACTCAGTCTAATATCATCCTAGCCATCTAATCAGCAGATGACAGACAGGTCTGAGGTGAAGAAATACAGAAGACATTCAGAGAGAGAGAGAGAGAGAGAGAGATTTACCCCATTTTACGTGTATGGAGCCAACATCAATCATGACACATTCACAACATAATTCTGTACGGTATCTGACAATAATGTAACGATCTTTCATATTTCGTGACACAAATAAAGTATGGCTTTTTTATGTATTCAATTATTCAAGTAGTATTCATGCATTATTGTCATTTATGTAGAAGATATACAATTTTTATACAAATACAATAAGATTGTGCTGCTATGTCAGAAGGACTAAACTGTGTTTGAAAAGTTACAACTTTCTAGAGGCAGAAGAAGCAAGAAGCATGACATCTATATAAACATGACAATATACATGACTATAATAAACACGACAGTAATACTTGAATAACACTTGAACGTGTGTGTGTGTGTGTGTGAGAGAGATAATATTGCACAATACAGTAATCATTAAGGAGAAAGCAGGTAATTCATACAATAACAGGTAAGAATATAAGAACATTAAATAAATCACTAACACACACTTAGTATGGCCAAATAACTGCTGTATATACCACTTGCATGCACACTTATTAGTTATGAATTAATGTCTAATCTGCACTAGTGTCATACAGATGTGTTTATATAGTGTGGTTAAAAAACATTTAATATAATATAGTATGTACAGTATGGCAATAAAATGACTATTTACAGTAAGTTACCATTTTGAAAAGGTGGGACTGAGTAGGAAAGGAGCCCATTAATTCTACAGTTAAGAATCCTGATGGATTGTGGGGAAAAGCTATTTTTAACGTGGTTGGTGCTTCAGAATCGGTTGTCAAAGAGGCGAAAACTGGGTATGAACTGGCCGAACGGCATCCATGTTGTGATGCACTGGGCCTTCGTCAACCATCTGGTTACAAATAGGTGAAAAGTTGTAGGAGGTCAGTGTCAGTGGTATTTAATGCATCATCACTGATGTAAATAGTGGAACATATCAGACCGTAGTGTGTGCAGTGAGTGAGATTTAGATCTGTAGCAGAAAAAAATCCTGGTATTGTGAAAGCAGAGCAGGATCCAACAGGTTAAGAATGCACCAGGGTGGAAATTGCACACTAATACAGCTATGAATATATCTGCATATGAATGTCTTTCTAAGCGTATTCTCATTACTGTTCAGCAGCACAGCTCAGATCCCCTCAGATCGCCTGTGCCTCTTTTGTAAACTCATTTTATCTATGCCATCACACTAGACACTCCAATCTTACTGCCCCTGCAGAAATCAAGCCTTATATTTTAGGTCTGTTTTGAGGCTGGAGATCGTAGTGTGATTTTCATGCCCGCAGGCTCAGACAGAGACTGACATGTTTGTAATTGTTTGAACGAGTGTCTCATCTGCACTGCTCCCTCCTCCTTCCAGGTGTTCTGTAAAATGTTCAACTGCCTACAGGGGGCGTCGGTTGAGGTAGGTACAGCAACAGCATGGGAGAGACACAAAAAGAGTGGGTTCTCTTATGTACTAACATTACAGGGAGATCTGGGAGTGATTGCATCAGCCTGAATTAAAATTAGCAGTGTAGTAATGTTTAAACCAGCCTGATCTAACCTAAAAAAATTTTTTTTTTTTTTTTGGGCATGGTGGATCTTTTAAACATAGTGTGGTTTTATGGACTGAACCCATACTTATACCGTAACAGTGTTATGGTAGTGTTAGCATTTTATCTGCAGTGTTGATTACTAACTCAGTGTGTACAACTCTTTATCTTTTCCATCTTCTCCCTCTATCTCTCTCTCTCTCTCTCTCTCTCTCACTCTCACACACACTGTACTGACACACTTCTAATTGAGGGCATGGCTGTGATGAAACTCTTCCCCTAAAGTGAGTTGAAATTAGCAGCCCATCAGTAAAAGCCTTCCTCAGTTCATAAACTGATCTTAACCCTTGTGTTGTCTTAGGGGTCAAAAATGACCCGCCACTATGTTTACCAGCCGAGAAAAAGAGTGGTGTCCACTGCTTAAATGCAGTCTTTCTGGGAAAACCCAGATATTCGCAAAGTTTCTGATGAATGACAGATTGTTTCTTCATGAAAAATAGATTTGGGCTTTAAAAATTCAATGAAGCTGCTTTATTTTAAGGGGTTAGTGAAGGTGGGTCATTTTTGACCTTTAGGACAAAGGGAGTAGACATAATGTTAAGACCACACAAGAGTTAAGCTATGATACAGCCTTAATGGGCTCTCATGCTGAGTATGTGAGATTTTGTAAAACACTATTAATTAGTTAGTTGAAAGCAGGTATGCGTGAGTGTGGTTAAAGCTGCAAACCTTGACATTCAGAGGCTGCTTGCTTATAGCTTTATGGACTAGTAGCTTTGAGGCCATATACCCACAACAACCAACAACTACTGTATATACATTCATGAAAGAGTCAGAAGATAGACGTGCCCCCCTGCTGGCTGGTGTAAGCATGCCGGTTTCTCCACTGCTCCCACCAGGAACCCAATTATCTCATAAGCTTCGTCATAAGCTCCACTGGATGAGGTCAGCTCCAAAGAAGTGAGCCCCATTAACCACAAACACATGTGTTTGACCCCATTTTAGATCACAGCCCAGTTGTCTCTCAAGGTCAAAAGAGAGTACGACTGTCAAACTGCGCCCGGTGTTGATGTATCCATACAGTATGACAATACAGGCACATCCATTTCCTCCTTCGTCTAAGCTCAAAGAGACACTAATGGCTTATTCGCTACTGGTCAGACTTTTGCTTTTGAGTAACACACTAGGCTATCAGGCAGTGATTCTGAAAGGGTGGGCTTTCCAATCATTGCAGGCTTCACTGAGCTATGTAGATAGTGATCTGCTCATTAGTGGCCATTATATGTACGGTTTCACACACACACACACACGCACAGGCACACACATACCATACGAGTATGTGTGCTGCACACTGTTATTAAAGCAGCTCCTGACTGCTGAAGAGAACACTATTTGCCCTGCTGACCTCTCACCCTCCTGACATCAATGATGTCACGGACAGAGCTTTTGTGAAAAAAGGGCATGACCTCACGCCTTCTCTCTCTCTCTCTCTCTCTCTCTCTCTCTCTCTGTCTCTCTCTCTCACTCTGTCTTTCTCTGCCATTGCTGAATAATGAACACCGAAGAAGTAGTTCCTCAACCACATGCCAGAATGTGCTCCATTTCTCTATGGTCACCCGCTATCTGGGGTGGCCTTTACCTGTGCAGGGGCATTAAATGTGCCCCATGGTGCAACCTGAGACACAGTAGAGGTTACCTGATTCATTAGTGATTTCTATATACTCTGCCATTTTACTTCCATACCCGTAAACTTTATAGTGCTTTTTCGCTCGACAGTATGGATTGACAGGATGACGATTATTGATCTGAATTCAGCTCTATCCATACCCTAGTAAATAATCTGGTCTTTCTCCTATCACGTAACTGTACCCCTGAAAGTACGAGGAGTTCTCTGAAGGTGGTGGGTTGGTGACATCATTTCCCACAAAATTTTAGTGTTAAAACGGACAGCAGTAGCAACAATGAACGAGTTTCAATGGCAGATTTACCTTTTACTTGGCATTTGGTGCTTTGTAACCAAATAGAATAACAACCAAACAGAATATAATGTAACAAATTGTGACATAATATTGAGTAACGTAGTATGTTATTTACAACACAGCCCTTGTGTTTTTTCCAAAATGTCAGTTGTCTGGCTTGAGTGACAACTCTTGATGACTGGTTTGCCCAATGATGTTGTAGCATATTTCCCACCAGATTCAGCACCTATATTTAGTTCTAGATGTTCAGCATTGATCATTTGGCAGTGAAAATAACAGCAAAATTATGGATTTGTTATGGCAACTTGCTGTACCGCACTGTCTAATGATAGTCTCCAGTTTCTGTATTCATTACTGTTACCTGTGATACACAGTATGAATGTGTGTGTGTGGTCTTATTTAGCCACACAGCTATGTCACTATTCATCTCTCCGCTTCATGCACATATCAGTTTGAATCTTATCTCTGCGTCACTGGAATTAATCATTTTTAATGACCCTATTCTGTTCTATCTGCCGTACTGGGGTGCAAAGTTCAACATGGCTGTCCATATATTTCATGGCTCCAGACTGAAATTATGTCTCAAATATCCAGTGTTTCAATAGCTTTTTTTTTTTTTTTTTTTAATACATTGGAGTCAGGACATTTTATGGATACAGATAATTTGTTGGAATGCTTCATTATAACATTTTATAAAGCCTTTCCTCTGCTAGCATGAATACTCCAGTGGTGCCTGTACCTATGCATTGGGTATGTTTTCCATAAATACCACAATATTCAGTTGTATTTATGGTTATTTCAAAATATTATTCTGGAGGAGGCTGTGTCCGTAGGTAGGATTTTAGAGTAGCATTTGTGCTACACAGATAAAGATTGTCCAGCCTTTATATATATATATATATATATATATATATATATATATATATAT
>CM075008.1:14270148-14281674 GCA_037576675.1 Pangasius sanitwongsei
TATATATATATATATATATATATATATCTCAGACTCTTAACTAGAGTGAGTGAGCCCTTGAATTTCATGTCCTTTACTACCCAACCTTCCCGGGTCTTTACTGCAGTGCTTCCACGTTCTCCAAAATACAGCTTCATTATCAACCAGTCTGAACCATATCTGAACCATTCCAGTCTCATCCGAAGTGGACAGCGACTATCTGCACGCACATCTGACTTCCTGCAGAGTTCAATTTCAACTCCAGCGTTGGGGGTATGACACACCAACGCCAGGTTTATGAAACTGCTGTGCATGCGTATTTGAGAGTATGTGAGGGTGTAGTGTGTGCTTCATACTTGTATGTAACATGAACTTGTCCACTTGGAATCAAAGAGGAAACAAAGACATGAGGCGTTGGTATTGTGTATTGAAAGAGAATATAAATAGCCTCTACTAGATACCCTTTTTTGCTAACCAACTAACAAACTACTTTTAGTTGTGAGCATGTATTTTGTGGCCATGGAGACCAGAGGAACTGCAGCCTTACACTTCTCTCTTTCCCATATCTCACTTCACATCAGCACTTTCTGGATGCTTTGTGCTCATTATAGCACATTCAGATTAAAGAATAATATCATCAACTCTGTAATCGTTTATAAAGCCCGTGAAAGAAGGGTCACAATGTCTCATCATGACATTTCCAAGTATGCAACCGGACACACCTCCCTGAGTGAACTAATCAACATTCAGCTGAAGGCAGGATGATGCACAGAACCTTAGATGCTGTGACGCATGACAGAATTTTGGAGAACTACACGTCAGTGTGACTCTGTGCACCACACTTATATACCCATGGTTGAAAACAGGAGTATAAAGCAGCCTTAAGCCGAGTGCCCCTTGTAGTATTTGCGTTGTGTCTCACGCTGTTGGCACTAGTTGGTGCTTGTCCAAGTAAAAGACATTCTCACAAGAACACACCCACACAGAGTATCTCATTTTTAGCAACATTTTTACATTACAATGGTTGAACAAATTCACAGTGGCATGAAAATGGCTATGTCCCAAATCACATACTTTTGTACTAAACAGTATACAGTTGGGGTGGGGGAAATGGGATGACTGTGTAAACTAGCCATAGTTGTGTGCAACTATGACTAAGTAAAAAAAAAAATAATTTTTTATATACACCAATAATAGTATTGTTATTGGTTGGCAATCTCTTTTGGCAGCCTATTTAGTGTAGTTGCATGTAATTTGGAATGTGGGTGGTTTTTTACACAATATTGTGTCTTATGATAAAAAAAAAAAAAAAAAGAATACAGATTACCACCTCCTGGTATTGTAGGTTATAACCTTCCATGCAGGCACAGAACCGAACCAGAAGTGGTGTATTCGAGATTAAGATGTAAGGTGATAGGAGACTCTATTTCTTCTACACCAGCTTGGGGTGTCATGACCTTTAGACATGTGATCCATCTGCTGAAGTTTGCATGAAGTTGATAATCTATGTAGGAAGATGTCGTATGTGTTCATCTCATGATTTCTGTTTACACTGTGCCCATACGTGATATCCTCTACACCTCCAGCGCATTTGTACTTGTTTGCATTTTCACTGTGTGACTGTTTATTGTAATAATCCAAATCCCACTATCTGTTGCCTAGAAAGGAATAACCTTTTCAATCCGGCTCCTCTTAAGGTTTCTTTTTTATTCCTCAAGGAGTTTCCTTACCACTGTCACCTCTGGTCTTTAGGGGTCTAGATCTAGACACAAATAAATAAATAAATAAAATAAAAGTGATTAATTGAATCTCAATGCAGAGGGGAGTTTGACCAGGCCAGTGCAAGAAGTACTGATTGTATCAGCTTTGGAATAGAGAAGTAAGCATGTGGAGGAAATGTGACTTCATTGTTGACCTTTGACTCATGACCTCTACTCTTAAAATATTTTTATTTTGACTTCTTGACATAGTTTCACACAGCTATGGCTATTTACACAGTCAACCCATTTCCCCCACCCCAATTGTATACTATAGAAAATGTACATGTAAATTGTAGAAACAGCAAGAAATATACTGTATGTAATATCTTTTTAGCATGTTCTTAGCATTTAGCATTCTTCAAGCGCGTCTTCAACACTGGTCTTGGAGGCCTATGTTGTGCTGGATAGAGAGGATAAAACAGGGTTTGTAGTCACACTTTAGTTAGTACAGGATGGCATTTATTAACAGCTTTCCAGTTTTGGCTGGCTGATAATACCACCACTGAGAGGCGTTTGGTTCTTACCCTATACACAGCATATGTTCAGGACATGAGAGCTAAGGTTACACTCAAGGGCAGAGAACACATTAAGTTAGACACACATACCAAGGCAATCTCAATGGTAGATAACAATTAAACACTTTATACAATGAAAACTAGCTGCTGCATACACACACAATTGCTCTGACACTGTAGACTTGAAAATATTTAAGAAGTTATTTTCCTTGTAGATATTTAATTATAGTTGGTGCCTGACTGCTTCCAATTAAACCAGGATTTTTCCACCTATTTGAAATGGATTGCAGCCCTGTTGTAAAAGTAGGAAATGGCTTCAGATCTTAATTAACCTGTCCAATTGTAAAATGGCTGTGCAAGGGTGCACAATAGCACAGTTACAGCTAAAGTCTGATGACTGCTCCTACACAATGGCCAGGCAGGCCGTTACCCTTCAGTGATGTTATTAGCTGTTGTAGAGGTGACCCTGGTTCATGTACACACTTAGCACTGTTTTATTCAGAAATGGGCTACTTGGAATGGTTTGGGGTTGTAGGAAAAGAAAGGTTCCCTTCCTGAAAGCCATGGCCGGAATGTGGGGGTTTATGCTGGAGTTAGAACGCCGCATTCCAGCATTCCTGCGAGAGGGGGAGGGGAAATGTCGGAAGGCAGATTTTGTAGGATAGCTGCTGTTGTTTTAATTGCATGGGGATTGACGTCAAATCATGTGTACGTCTGTCTAATAGTGGTTGAGTTAATGAGGGCAGCCATGCAATTTGTCACTGCTGCTGTTTATGCTAAGCTTGGGGTGTGTTGCTGGATTAGTCCTGTCTGAGAGATAGAGAGAGACAGTCTTACTCACACTTCCAGGTTTAGGGGATTGATTCCAGCCTCCGCCCTGTGTGTGGAGTTTGCACGTTCTCCCCGTGCTTCAGGGTTTCCTCCGGGTACTCCGGTTTCCTCCCCCTGTCCAAAGACGTGTTGTAGGCTGATTGGCATCTCTAAATTGTCCGTAGTGTGTGAATGTGTATGAGATTGTGTAGAAAGTACAGTTAGATGTTACATTACTCATCTATTTATGATTTTCATATTTGTTTTTATATTGCTACAGCATCTTTTATTATGTTCATTAATATAATTTCATCATTATTTGTGCATTTATTTATTTTTTTATTTATTCACATAATGATATTACTTTTAAAAAATAATATAATTTTTTTAGCGTATGCTTTTAATAATTCTTTTGCCTATTTTCCCCCCTTATTTATTCATTTAGGAATTTAGGTAGATGCAGATTATAATGAGCACAGCTACTGGTTAAGGATACACAATTGCACTGTGTAATGGCCATTCACTGTCTTCCTCAGTTTCAGCATGCATTGTTTGATGCCAGTGCGTCTTTGTTTACAATATGTTAAGGTACGACTGCTTTCTCTACGTTTGTAGTCTACCGATATAACATATAACATAACATCAAAATTAGCCAGTGATGCATCGATGATACATCAGTGTGTTTCTATAGCAACTGCGTTGCAGTGACTCATGAGCCTACATCTCATGTGAAACCTGATGCTAAATCATCATCATCATCATCATCCTCATCATCTCTCGGGTATAAATCTAGTCATTAGTGTACACTCACATTCTAAGCAACGGGTTTTGGAGCACAACGGTTGATGTCCTGATATCGATCAACATAGGGAATAGGGTGACCCAGTGACATTTTTGATTGACAGACCTTTATTATCATAAGCACATAAATATTTAATAAACAAACAACCAAACAGACAGGCAGGCAGACAGGCAGATAGACATACAGACTAATCTTTACAGACATACATAGATAGAGAATATATAGAGAAATAAAGGTATACATTATAACACATTATTTGTGAGTGGAAATAAATAAATAGGCTTTTAGGAAAATACAGAAATACTGATTTTGTCAGATATTCTTATTGATTTATTTCTGTTTACATACTTTTATTTTCACATTAATTTCCATTCATTGATCTGTTGATTTAGTCATTGAATCGTTAATGTCTTATTTGCTTGTTTTCGTTCTGGCAGAACTGCTTCTCCATAATAATGCAAATTGGGATAAAATTAAATCAGCACAATCTAGAGCAGCCTCTCCTACTTGCAGCTTTCTGGGGTGGGATGGAGGCCTTAGAGGTGTTCCACATTTCACGTCTGTCACTCATTATGAGAAGTACTACACACACACACACACACACACACACACACACACACAGATGGTAATATCCCCAGAGCACCCTGAGTTTACTATGCAAACCCAATCAGCTTCCCAGTTCTTCTTAGCTGCAGATAATACCATTTACTTCCTGCCACATTAAAGCTAATCTTTTTATTGAAGAGAAGCAGGAGAAAATTACTGCGCTCCCTAGTGTGTGTGTGTGTGTGAGAGAGAGAGAGAGAGAGAAAGGGAGCCATCCCCATAGCTCTACTTTTGATTAAAGTGGAAAAAAAAGACTGATCCACTTTTGCCATTTTTAATCATCTCAGAGTATTAGTATGATACGATTTAAAAAAAAAAAAATCTGCAAATAAACAAAATTATCTATGGAAATTTGCAGTATGTTTCAGAGGTGGTGTAAATGGGGTCTGTAAGTTTTTCTGTGCGGGTCTGGGCTTTTGTTTTTTCCTGTTTTTGAGCAGACAGAGATATCTATCTGCAGGAGGGAAGAGTCCCCAGAAGGGGTTTGGGCAATGTGCCAGTGTGGAAAAGTCAGCCTGTCACTGTCTTTGATGCAAGACCCTTCAGGACAAATGGCTGTCCTACAACTGTTGCTGTAATGTGTGCTGGATGTGAGTGTGTGCTGGATGTGTGCGTGTGTGTATATACGTGTGTCCATTTGTGCTTTTGCATGCGAATGCAAAATGCTACTTTGATTTGTGAGTGTGCATTCATTTGCGTGCTTGTGCGAGCACTGCAGAGGATTCACTTCCTTTGTCATAAGCAGATGAAACAGCTCTAGATACGGACTTCGGAATGAGACTGACAGTCTCACCAAAGAAAGAGCCCCTTTCTTGTTGTGTCCTTCAAAGCTGCATGAATATTGCTGTTGGCCAGGGGGTGGATGTCAGAAAACAAGGATGTGCATTGTTTCGCTTTGTCACTGAAGTCAAATCCGCACAGAGTGGAAGGATTCTCTCCTCCAGGAGTCTGCTGCTGTTGTGCTCTCTGCTTCTGACAATAATTTCACATTACCGCCATCGTTTATGACACAACATCAAAGAAAGGGATTACTACTGCAGACGTGAGTCAGATGATATTGCATGTAATACATGGAGCTAGTATGTGAGCCTGTCAGCACAAATTTGCAAACAAGATAATCAAATAATTTATCAACAATAGCCTACTTTCACTAGCATTTTCTTACAAATATTGTGAACTGCAAAGCGTAGCAACTTGTACTAACCTGCCAAGTCAAACATTATCACCTTGGCACTATTAGTGGTTATGAGGTAGATAGTGTTTATTTACCCAGACGTCATTTTCAATTGCACACTGCCTCTTTGTTCTGAACAAACACATAGTCTGTACACGTCAACCTCCACCAACCCTACTGACCTCTCTGAGATGTGTGTTGCAGACTGTGCTGGAATTCAGCGTCCCCATGCGGAAATATCCAGAAGGAGGTGGATTGAGGGTACGTGAGAGAAAATAGCAGTGTAACCTGGATTCGGAGGCAGATGGGATTTCCATATTCTCCCAGCATGACCCACATTATTGCCGTGAACGGTTCTGAAGAGGCTGGGTCAGCTCTGGTTGTTGTTTGCAGGCGTGTGTTCTGGACACAAGTGTTGTGGAAGCTGTGCCAGGCTGGATAGGGGCTGGAAGGGTCCGGGATAAAGGGGGTGTTGAGAGTGAGTGTGTGTCTATGGAGCGAAGTAGTGTGTAGGTGTGAGGAATGCTCTGGCAGCCCGACCTAACTGACACCGGGCCATGCAAACACAATGAGCCCACTGTCCCACACATGCACACACACACAGACAAGAACTCTCAGAACCACAGACGGAGAAGAAGACTCCTAGTCTAGTGCAGCAGAGTCATGCATATATACTGCACAAGTGTCTGAACGGGCGGTAGTAATATTAAGCTTGTTTACATCTTTTTCATGGTTGATGTCAGGTATTTCAGAGAGGTTAATCTGGGCCTGTCAGTGGCTGACTAGTTAAGAGGTGTGGTGGACAGGTCTCAATGGAGTGGGTCTCATTAGCTGATGAAGGAAGGCTGGAAAAGAGGGTGCTAATTGAAACAGTGCTTGACATGATAGTGGAATCTCTGTGGTGACACAATCCACACACACAAACACACACACTTAAGTGACAGGCAGCTCTGGTCACAGCTTAGCTCTCTGTGAGATTTAGAGAGAGCAAGGGACTATCACTAACATCCCAAGAGAAAATGTGTGTATGCAGTAGTCTGTCTTACTAACTGTGCCACAGAAAGAGATGAAGTGCAGCTCAGTTGCCAGGGAATGGCTAAAGAGACAGCAGCTATGTAAAGATGAGGGCTCTGGATTTCGGAGCATGTTAAATGAGGAAGGGGGCCTTTTATGTTTCTTTCTCCATGTTCTTTAATTCAGTACATTTTAATTCTGCTTGATTCACTTCTCTTAAACAGTTTCCACTCTTGGTCTATGACCACCGTCTCATAGCAATTTAAAGATTTCAGTTCTGGTTTCAGATCAAGTCCCTTGCTGGCGTAGCTCTGTGCCTCCTCAGTGGTCTCACTTTCTCACTACTGATGTCAGGGCTGGCTCCTGGAGGGATGACATGGCAGTGACAACAGCATTGTCTATCTATCTATCTATCTATCTATCTATCTATCTATCTATCTATCTATCTATCTATCTATCTATCTATCTATCTATCATTATTATTATTATTATTAGCAGTGTATTGCTTTGTCGCCTGATTAGGAAATGAGCTGTGTCCTTTAAGAAATGCACTAGAGTACAGCCAGAGTCAGAGCTCCTTAATGGTTTGCGGCGCCATCTCGAAATGTCGCTGCTCGAGTAGCGCCTGAACAGCCGCTGCGCTTTGATGTGGCTGAGGTCGCCGATTCAAGCAGCTCTGAAAATAACTTAACGGCTGTTTTAGAGCAGCGATGAGGGTTGCCCTTTGTGTGGAAAATCCTCATAAGGAACCGCAAACCTACGACGCTAATTGTCACTGCAGAATCACTGGAATTCTTTTTTTTTTTTCCTTTTTCTTTTTTGGAGTGCATTTTAATTGAAAACAAAGTTTGACAGAACATAGGTAATCTTACTCTGTTCCAGCTGAGCCTTCTGGAAAATTCAATTAGCTAATTACTTCACTGAGGTAAAATGTAACAATCAGTACAGTGAGAGTTCAAGATCCCTTATTAACTTTTATATTCAAATTCTCTCTCTCTCTCTCTCTATAAATATATATATATATATATATATATATATGTATATATATATATATATATATCTATGTGTGTGTGTGTGTGTGTGTGTGTGTGTATCACTCTCTCTCTGTCTCACACAAGCACACACACACACACACACACAAAACTGAGAGTAAAATCAACCTAATCCTTCGGCTGACCCTCTGGAGTTGCTAATGGACATTTGTCCCTTTCAGGCCTGTTAGAAAGAGGATTCCAGGTGGAGAAAAGAAAGAAAGAGTGAGGGATGAGAGGTCACAGACCTTTTGTCCAGGAGAGGAAAGGAGGTGCAGAGGGGATAATAAAGCAACACCCTGCTGTGGATCAGGGATGAGAGGACAGAGGGAGGAGGTGAGAAGAGAGACACAAGTATAGTCTTGAGATGTTAAGTTTACTCCTAGAAAACCACATTGGGATTGAGATCTGACATCATGTCACACTGCATTACAGAGGATGCTGTTTTACTGTAGTTTTTCCAGAAAGCGACAACCTCCACATGCCAAACAAGGGTGTATGGATAAAATTAGTCTTACTGATGCTGTAGATCCATACAAAATCCCAGATTGGAGTAATGCTCTGGATATTCTACTTCCTTACATTACCCAGCAACTCTTCATATCTGTTGTGTGGCCTGAGTGCTTATTCTTTTGAGCAATTAACGTCATTAGAAGCCCATATAGCTTACAAATGAACGTGCACAGGACCTGCAGATGTACAGGAAATCAAAGTGTGATAACACCTTTGTTCAAATGTGTGCAGCTAATGTTATAGTTACAGACCTCTCATTATTCTCCAGTGAATTTACTACTGACTATATTCCAGTTTAAAAAACATACTGTATATATCCTCTGGAGCTTTGGTTCCCTAGTTTTGCCCCCACACAAGACACTGGTAAAATGACTCATAAATTGTAGATTGTAGGTTTTTTAAAAAAATGTCATGCGTGTTGCTGCCACAGTTTCTAACACAACAATAGCGTGCTAACATCATGACACTCAGTTATATGAAAACTTACCATCTATCTGTGGTGGCTTTCTCACAGCATACTGACTAACCCTGCAAATGTTGGGTCACCCATAAGACACTGACACCACATGACCAAGCCCCATAGGCATACATTATTGCACAAGCCACTGAAATTTGTGTGTGTGATGTTTGTAGCTGTATGTTATCCCTGATAAAGCCAGAAGATTCTGGTAACTAGTGAATTGAGGAATCTGGTCACCAAATGGATACACACACACACACACACCCACACCCACACACACACGCACACACACAGAGCAGAGCCCAGGGGTGGGGTGCCCAACAGAGATTTTGAGTGTGTTTCTGTGTGTGAGTGTGTCTGGCAGGGGTTCAGAGAAAGAGCACAGGGAGGAGACTCCCCAACAGCATATTAAGCAGAAGTTAATTATATGCCAACAGTTGTGACAAAGAGAAGAAAAAAGAAGCTTTCACTTGAATGGCAAAACAAGAAAAGAAAAGTCATTATCCTGACCTCACTTTTTCGCATGTGAAAACCTCAGTTCTCATTTCAACACATCCATTTGTATCACAAAGCTCAGCTCTGTGCATTCTGGCTCACATTTTGAGGCTGCAGCTCTGGGCTTGATTAACTCTCTGCTCTGTTTCTTTACAGTTTAATTGTATAATTTTACACACAGTCATCAGCACTGTAGAGATTTTAACAAGAGCCTGATGGAAGCTCTCTCACATATGAGCACTGATATAGTACATTTACATTTACATAGTAAATTATTTTCAGATTATGATTAGAGATATCATTGTTTAAGTTTTGAAAAGGTCATATAAGAAAAAAATATACAACACTTAGTTCTGGTCCACTAATTTGATTGGACAAGAGGCATCCCAAGGGTGCTTAAATATAGTATAACCGCACTGGTACATTTCATTGTTTATATCATTCTGCTTGTCTGTGTTCACTACATAAATTTCCAATTCTAGCAACAGTCCCAATGAAACGGTTACTACAGTAGAGTTAGCGACATCATAACATCAAAACGATACATTTTTATGAATATAACTTCTGACTTAAAATATGAAAGCTCATCAGATGAAGATGAAAAGAAAGACGAGAAGCTAATTTTACCAGATGCACTTTTAACAGAAATGTACAAATCATTGTGAGCTAGCTAGCCAGCTAGCTGATGTGCTACACGTCAGTGTGGCTTCTTCGGGTTGCATTTCCATTCACAAATTAACAAGAAACAAATTATTTGGCCATATTGTGTCCAAAATGTTAGTTACTCAATATTATTTAAAAAAAACCTGTTGTATAAAAGCAATATCGCACTCCCTTTCGTGTTGTTATACTGCATATTGGCACGACTGTGATTACCTGAGGCACTCTGCCTGTGGCCCCCAAGTGAGAGTGTGTGTGTCTGTATGTGTGTGTGTGTGTGTGTATGAGAGAGAGAGACAGAGTGTTACAATAAAGTTACAAAAAGTTACAATACTACTCAAAAGTTTGGACATATCTACTCTTAGAAGGGTTTTCTTTATTTTCATTATATTCTTTGATTTAATTATAATAAAGAAGAACATTCTTTATACAAATTTTTATATTCTAAAGTTCTTAACAGTATTCCTGATTAGGTTTTGCACACTCTTAGCATCTCCACCAGGTTCATGAGAGTGTTTTAACCAGGAGGCTTTTCTTAAAGTTCCCAAATAGAACAAGCATTTGTTGGCTGCCTCTCCTATGCTCTAAATAAAAACTACTTGTTTTAGGAAACAATTTTATTTTAAGTAAAAACTACAGATATAAATCCATATCCATATAGGCTTGAAATCAAATTTCAACCATAAGCTTTTATTGAAATGTCTTTAAGACAGTGAAAAATGTTTATTTTTCACAATCTAAAGGGTTCACACATTTGACTGGTTTACTGGTTCTGTATACCCTCTGCATATTTCTTTAGTATCTGGGGATGCCCAAACTCCGGAGTTTCCACACTGGCTCCATCTAGTGTTTTGAGAGGTTTAAAAATCCCTATGTCCAGTGCATTTTTAGTATTGTCCAAAATTACCTCTGTTTTAATAAAATAATATATTTATGAGGATTAACTATAGATTAATGTTTGTAAAATTGGTACTAGTGTAATAAATACCCGGTCTTAATAGGAACGCCTGTACACCTGCTCATTTGCACAATTATTAGTCAATCACGTGGCAGCAGTGCAATGCAAAAAATCATCTATGTAGCAGATACAGGTCAAGCGCGTCAGTTAATGTTCACATCAAAGAGGTCTGATGTGGAAATTTGGATATGTGATCTCAGGACCTTGACTGTAGCATGGTTGTTGGTGCCAGATGGGATGGTTTGAAGCTGCTCATGTCCTGTGATTTTCACATGCAACAGTTTCTAGGGTTTATACATTATAGTGTGTTAACAGCTTATTGATGAGAGAGGTCAGGGGAGAATTGCCACACTGGTTGGAGCCGACAGGAAGGTTATGGTAACTCAAAGGTCATCAATCAATGCAATATACCTGCTGATGCTGTTTTTTAAACACACTGTAAATCATTTAAAAAGACTTAAAACTGAAGATTGTAAGAAAAGGAAACCCTTTTCTATGGACATACTTAAAAATTTAACTAATTTTATAATCGTTTTTTTTTCTACCTATGACTGTGAAATTTTTTTGAACACTTGAAGCACATTGTAAAAGTCTACTCATGATATTTGTACTAATGTACTGTATATACTGTTAGACAATTTTTGTATTTGTACAAAATTAACCTTTTGGACTGATATACAGTTAGGTCCGGAAGTATTTGGACAATGACAGAGTTTTTGTGATTTTGCCTTTATACACCACCACAATGG
>CM075008.1:14281774-14350956 GCA_037576675.1 Pangasius sanitwongsei
ATCTATCTATCTATCTATCTATCTATCTATCTATCTATCTATCTATCTATCTATCTATCTATCTATCTATCTAATTTAAATGTCCAAACATGGCCAAATGTTACAGAAAAATGTTTGTATATCAGTAAAGAAAAAAAAAAGAAGCAAGGGTGACAGTCAAAGTCTCCAGAAGAACTGTGGCAGCTTCTCCAAGATGCTGGTAAAACTTTCCAGATAATTTCCTTCTAAAATTGCACAACTATAACTACTATTTAAGAAAAAAAAAGCAAAGGGTCGTCACATCAAATATTGACTTTGTTTAGTTTGTTACTGTTTACTGCATGTTGTAGTATTTTTCTACCACAACATGCAGTAAACATGCAGTTTTTCTACTAAGTAGAAAGATTTAATTTCATTATTTTTGAAGCCGTCTTTACTTTACAGCACTTCTTTGCATGTGCCTAAGACTTTTGCACTGTACTATAATATATCTGAGGATGGAGGCACCATGGGTCTCCCCTGGCAATCATTGTGTTTTTCCTGTCAGTGATATTGATTGTGAGAGAGGTGGACCCAGCTTGACCTCTTGACCTAGACCCTCCCTTGTATGAGAGTAGGACAATGATGTCATGCATGGATTTCCGACTTTAGAAGACAACTTGAGAGTTGACCACAGAACATCGCCTAAACATCTAAAAACGAATTCCACATAACAACATTGAGGCTGTTTGGATGTTTGCCTGCATTCCATGCTAACAGCCAAACTACAAACATTGAGCTTAGAAATAGCAACAGCAGAACGTAGCTGATAACCGAAGAGTAGATTATCGCCAGGATTTTGTGTCTTCAGGCAGCAATCAGCAAGTAACAAGGGATTTGCAACTAATTACTAAACTAGATCATGTTCAGTTGTTCAACTGACCTACGGAGATATGGATATTATGTATAAAAATTAGTGTGATTCCTAAAGGGTCCTAATATAGGTGTAAATACTGTCAGCAAACAAAAATTGTGTTACTTCCCACAGCCCCCTCAAAAACATTTAGTGCAAAAGTTTGTATCTCCCATGGTTTCGTAGTGAAAAAAGTACCTAATGATTACAATTTATCTACAGAAAAACTAGTTCCAAGACGTTAAAAATGACGTGGTTTTTACCAGTCATAAGATGCCATATTTTTACTATTAATATCTTAACATATATTAACACAACCATTTACCCTCATTGTAATGCAAGAAGCTCTGTCAAACTTTACACAAGTGTCTTGTTGGTATAAATGTAATATATTTGGCTTTTGTCCTAAGGGTATGCAAACTTTGCACTTAACTGTACATAGTATGGAACTAGATATGGGCTCAAGCTAGAGCTACTTACCTTGCTTGAGATATTTAATGCTTAAAATGACTTTGTTAGAATTTTAGTGCATATTTCATGTTAATAGTTCATATTAATTTATTAATATATTCACTGTGATCTCTTTGTTAGTTGTTTGGGGATAGCTTCAGTAGAACGGAGGAGTTTTATGATACAAACTTGCAGTGGAAAAAAGGAATGGCCAGAGAGTCTGGACAGCGGAGAAAAGACAGGAATTTTGTGAGGTTAAAGGAAAAGACACAGACAAAGTAGTAGTAGGGGGAGGTGTGTGTATGTGTGTGTGTGTGTGTGTGTGTGTGTGTGTGTGTGTATGAGGGGGAAGAAAAACTAATGTCTGTTTCCCCTCACGGGTCTACATGGAGGTTCCTTACACATTCCTTACAGGCTGGGAGGGCGTGACAAATTAACATAAAAAGATCCTCATCGGCCAATAGGATCCTGGAAAGGAAATGTCAGGATTGAGGCAGAACTGGGATGGTGTCAGGTTACATTCTGCCCTCCCTCCTCAAGCCTGAGAGCAAGGGAGGGAGTGAAGGAAGGAGGGAAAAAGAGAGCAAAGGACAGACAGAAAGAGGTGGAAAGAGAGAACTATATGGGACAGTCTCATTCTTGGCCTCTGAGATCACGGAATAGGACGATGTGCTACAGTCTGCCCTGACTTTTTTTTTTTTTTTTTTAACTCAACATACAACGAAAGGGAAGTTTGGATTGGAGTTTCAAAGGATTTTTTTTTCGTGGGCTAAATCTCAGGACTGTTAGACGGTGCCTGAAGTCCCAGCGACTCACACAGCGGGACTGAAAATGAATTATCTGGTGAGTGAATGAATGTGTCTGTTACATGTGTGTAAGTACGGTGCTCAGTGCTGTGTGACGGGTCTAAGTTGGCTGTACGAAATAGTCCAGCTGTGGAAGAGGACAGGGAATTAGCAGACTTAGACGAGTGAAAAGACTCAGAGAAAGGAACTCCAAATTCTTTCATTTTACCTCCCTTTGTCACAACTCGGTAGGGGTCTGATTGTGTGTTTTGTGTGTGTGTGTGTATTCTGTGTCTGTTTGAGGATTTGGGAACGACCATATATGTCCTGACACATCCTGGTTTAAGTCACTTATATATAATATATAAAAAGCTGTTATTAAAGAACCACCCCACAGAAGTGCATAAACATGCAGAAGTACCTCTGTTCGGTCCTTTCACAGCCAAGACAGCTTTTGCTCAGGAGGACTAAGTTAAAGTTCTTATGAGAAAGCAGAGTGTACATATAGGAAAGAACCGGAGCCATGGAGGCACGGCGCTGCCACTGGTGTGCTCACACTGCTGACTCAGGAGAAAGTTGAGAGATTAAGGTTTTATTATGGACGTCAAGCACATAAGAGAGAAAAAGAAAAAGAGAGGGAGGGAGAAATGGATTGCATAGACCAGGCCTGAGTCTTGGCAAGCAGTGTCCGTTCCTTGCTATTGTTTGAAACTGCTGGCACGCACTCAGCTTGTAAGGGCAGGAATGACACAGGGCTTTGGTATTTGGAAAGCAGTCCTAGATCCATTGAAGGAGGACTTTGCTCCCTACGTGCCTGGGACGACCCCCTGCATGGTATATGGATATTTCTTATTTGTCAGAAAGATTTTTACTTGTGCACGTTCACAGCGGAGTGGAGCACTTTTTAACAGTGTCATAATGCTTTCTTTGGCCATCTAGAAAAAGTTGTTCTTGACAGTGGAGTCCTAAATTTAGCTATATCCAAATAAAGGGTTTCCGGTTTACAACTGTGACGAGGCTTTTATTCTTTCCATTAGTAACAGCAAGCCATGTCTATACTTTTTAATTCTTAGTCACATCATGATAAAGAAGGAGTTTAGCATAGCTCTCACAACCCTATTAGCTAGTTAAAATCCCCCTCAGCTGATGGAACTTGGCTCATCAGCCATCTTGGCTGAATCAGCATCTAAATAAAGAGTGCTGTACCGTGGTGGCCATGAGTGTAAGACTGAAGAGATGGAGAGAGAGAGAGAGAGAGAAAGAGAGAGAAGGGCACTTCTAACCTCCCACAGTGGAGTGATTTCTCCCAGTGACTCAGCCTTGACTCACACCCAGACTCTGGGGCTCAAGAGGGTAGAATCCCCCACCTCCAGCTACACCTCGGGGGTCTGACAGCCCAGGCCTGATCATTGTATGTCATTAGTAATCGGTGCTAGTAGACGGTCTTCTTCAATGCTGAGCTGAAAACAGTTGATCAGTATTGGGCTGGTCTAAAATCCATAATAGATGGCCTTTACTCATAGGCATGTGTGTTTGGTGACTCATAGAAAGAAGTGTTAGCCATTTCCCAGTGTGCTAGTTGTAATTTAACAAGATAGTTTTGCTTTAGGTTGTGACTAAGGCTTGTGCATTAACATTCATTTTCATGGGTAAGACTTCTCAATTTTATATGTAAGTCTTCATCTATCTCTAAAGATAAGAAATGTTGTTTTTGGGTTGGGATTTACTACCAGGAATAATCTAGTAAGAAGCCACAACACAGTTACGTAGATGATGCATAGTTATGACACTGAAGTTGCGTATTTATAATGCTAAAGTTTAAGCTCACAAAACATGGCACCTCTCAATCCCTTTATCCCTCTCTATCTATCTCACTCTCTGTTTTTCACCTTACATCCATGTATGTGACCAAACACATCTCAGTCTCAGTCAATCTCAGTCTCTGTTTTTCTGTTTCCTTTCTCCTTCCCGTTCTCTCAGAGAAAGAGATAGAGACATCTGATATAGCACTCCTGTTGCAAAGCTAATGGAATTCTGCATGTAAAAGATATGTGCCTAGGGCCTAGTCTTTTTATGTGAATAGGCACTAGCTCTAGGATATTCCCTTTTGTATGGGAATCTTCTATTACTTTAGCACTTGATTGGACTTGATTTTTAGAGAGAAACAAACAACACATGCCTCATATTGCTGTTTACCTGATAGCCTGAAGCTAATCGACTGTAATGAAGCAATCAAACCTAGTTGTGATAGAACGTAAACAGACAACAACAGCTCAGCTTAGGAAGGATCTAACTACATGGTGTTAGTGGTGTAATATGAAAGCCGAATGAATTACAAAAGCTTAGACAATTGCCTTTTGTTATTTGATTCAGAAATGTTTTTCCTCACTTTGTATCGCCTGATCCATTGAAATGCTGGACTAAGGTCACAATGACGTGCTGAACCAGAGAGGAACTGCTGTAATCTTAGGACAGACATTTTTTGGATTCATCATCAGGAACCGGCAGAATTCTGGGCATGTTTACGCCATGATGAATGTCTCTGACTCAGGACTAAGGAAGAGAATGTGAACACAACAATGTGCTTTGTCCTTGTTGTTTCTGTATGGGTTTTCTTTTTTTTTTCCCATGTCCTAAACCTACACTAAAAAGAGAAATCCACCCTGAATGAATGTCATTTACATTTAGGAGCAATTTAAGAGCCAGTCATTTGAACTTGACATTTGATCTTTAGTGGCGTTTACTGAGTTGTTTAGTTTACTCCTTTCATTGACATATTGGTCTTTTCTCACTGTTTAGTTAACAGTTTCCTACATTACCCACAGCTACGTGCTGATAGTGGCGCCAGTGCAATTCAGCAGTTGCTTCATCTCTACCTAAATAGACTGATGCACTTTAGTCCTTTAGTCTGTCCAGCTGTCTTACGTCCTCTTCTATCTATCCTGCTCAAACAGGCAAAGTTCCAGAGCTTCAATTTTCATGCTAATACCACCACGAACGTCATCGTGCTTATCATCTCATAGATTGTTCACTAGCCGAGCCGAGTCTGTGGCGTGATTCAGTACAACTGCTTCGTATAATGATGATAAATGATGTTGATAAATGACAAAGCCTGACAGTAATCTCTAATGTTTGAGTTTGTTGAATTTTTTCACACTTAAACATTGTAACTGTGCTAGCAATGACATCAGTGCAGCAGACAATTGCTAACTTCTCATGGGAATAAAGAAAGCACAGTACAAACCAACAAATTAGCACCAAAGTCACTAAATGCATCACACATATTCCGATATAAACACCTGTGTTTCAGGGTGGATGTTTTCTTTAATGATGTCTGTATTTTTCTACAATTTAAATTAAATTTAAAAATGATTTATAATATATCCTCTTATAAGTAATATCAATCGTGGACTGTCACTTTGTGCCAGTCTGCGAAGTTTACTAAGTCTACGAAGGAGAGGAAGAAAAGATAGTCCATGTGTGTATTGCCAAATCCAGTGCTGTCCCTATGATCTAAACTGCAGTCTATTTTAAAGGCTTACTGAGATGTCTTTCACCCACATACACTCACTGTGTTAGTCAGGTAAGGCGAACGTGGGCAGCAAGCCAGAACTTGACTGTAGCCTGCAGCTACAAGAATGTAAGATGTTTTCTTACCAGTGACACACACACACTTACCTAGCAGGAAAGGAGGGCCCGGAGAGCTGCCTTTGTTTTTCTGTTGCCTCAAGGAAAGCAGGAAGGGCATGATAATTCACTCTTCACTAGTGAGACTGTTATTCTTCGAGTGTGTTCAGTGTATGGGAATGTATTTTTATGTGTATGGAGATACTGATGTTTGGAACGGACCATTAAAGCTGTTTTTGTGTCTTCATTTGTTTGCTTTTGGTTTTGCCTAGTGAGCAATGACCTATCCCTGTGGTCTTTGTAGAGAGTGTGTGACGCACCAGGTGTGTGTCTGTGTGTTTGTGTGTGGGTGTGTTGTAGGTTGTAAGAGAGCAGAATGTGGGGTAATGGAAAAGGTGGATAGAAGCTGTGGAATGCTAGCAGCACAGAGATGTGTCTAGGCTTGCAGAGGAAATTGTACACAAAAAAACATATATACACATACACACAGTCACCAGATTCCTCAAATCCGTTTCTACAAGTTTGTGTACCCAAAAGAGAGTTAATGACTGTGCTCCTCTTTCTTTTTTTTTTTTTTTTTTTTTTTTTTGGAAATTCTCTATACTTCAGACCTACACACACATACAACAATTAATTTTCTCCCGCCCATATTTTCAGTTTCTCTTGTGACCTTTTGTTTGCTCTCAGGTTTAGTCTTGCCTGTAGCAAACACAGCTAAGAGATATCCTGAAACTAGAGCAGGTTGCTGTTGTTTCCTGCCTTTAGTAGCTCAAGTCATCTGAGGTGTAATGTCTCTTCTATTTTCTAGTAAATGTTCTCTTTGTAGATATTAAATGCTTCAGTTATGGTGTGTGAAGCTAGGGTATTTTGAGCTGAGGCCTCTACCTACATGCTTAAAAATCTCACACATTCAGAGTGTGTTTGGAATGTGTTTGGCAGTCTGGGTTTTTCAGTACAGGCTCACCTTTTTGATCGTGAATCACACACATACACACACACCAAATCACCAAGATGATAAGGGCGGAAACATACATGTGAGTCTGCCAGTCCCATTTCATGACTCTCTGAGATTTTAACAGCAAGGTGACCATCAGTCCAGTCTGACTTCACTGTCTGATAACACCTCAGGATAATCTCCAGCTTGTTGCCGTTTTAACCCTTCTCCTGCTTAGCCAAACGCCAAATCCCACAAATTAGAGAACAACCTCGGCAGAGAAGCTAAGCCGAGCGATTTGCAGTTAGCATGGGTTGACTCTGTTTATAAGATAGAAAAAATACTGAGAACCAAACCTCTGTTTGTGCTAACTATTGTTAACATATATCTTCACTACTAAAGTTGGTTGTTGTTCCATGGTTTAAATACAAGAATATAAAAGAGAAAAAAAAAGAAGAACACAATAAAATGCCTTCATCAGTTTGCCCTTACAAATTGTTCTGGACCGTCTGCATTTGTTTGGTCAGACTCAGGTGTCCATAAGAAAAGATGGCAGCGCTGTTTTTGTGTTGTGTCCATTTGTTTCGAAGCTAATAAAACTTTTGTTGGTGGCAGCGGTGTTTGTTCAGGGCTTGTGAGAGAAAAATGCATGACTAGAACAAATATGTAAAATCACTAGAATGTGATGTGTGTGAGAGGACATTCGGGGGGCAGGTTCATGTGTGCTTCCCATGCCCTTGGCGTATACACACACACACACACACACGCGCGCGCACACACACAGATTTGTCTTACTATCCTTGTGAGGACCTACCATTTACATAGTTATTAATGCAGCTAATCAATGTTATGCTACACCTAACCAGGTTTACTTGTGGGGACCAGCCAATTGTCCCCACAAACTCAAAACTATCAGATATTCCTGTCCTCATGTCCATTTGGGTCCCCACCAACCTATGCAAACACATACACTCCCCCCTGCTCTTTTGCCCATGGCTTCCCATCCATTGACCTGTCTGCACTGAGCGCGCTCCACCAGCTGCTACATTATTTCCTGTTCACTTACCACTGAATGAACCCATGCAGCATGTTTCCTTCCCTCCCTCCAAAACTTTGCATCCTTTTTTTCCACCCTTATATCCTGTGGAACTTTTACTTCTGTACATTTCTTATCTGTTTCACTTTCACCATTGTTAACGTCTTGTCCCTATCCTGCTTGTGATCCTTTTAAATTCAAATGGCTGAGCATTTAGTCTCTTGGATGATAAATGTCTGTTTTCTTTTCCTTTCTGCCTCTTTCGCATTCTATCTTCATTCTCTATCCTCCTCTTTATTCTATTTTTCTCTTCTCTCATGTGCATTATAAACTGATCGAGAAATAGGGAAGCATTTGATCAAGCTGTATGCAGTATCTCACTATGTGTCACATTTCATCAAACAAAATTTCTGAAAATAGGAGTTTTTCACCCAGAGCAGTGCAAATCCAATCACTATAGAACATGCATCGTTTATCTTGACAGTGGGTCCATGTGCTATTCCAAGCAGTCACTCCCGCCCAACATTTCGATTAAGGTACATAATAATATAGTGTGTTTATTATTCAGTCTGTACTTGCATTATTGCATATGCCGTCTGCCCTAAACGAGATCACACTCGGTCATTGTGTCACTGCGTCGATCAGAGAGGCATATGAATCATTTCTCAAACACTTCCTGTGTTCAGAGAGGGGGAGCGAGAAACAGTAAGGGAATTGTGGAGGAGTGTGAGAGTAATAGAATGAATAGAAGTTTGGCAAACTTCAATAATGGAGACAAAGTTCAGCTCCTTGTGATGTCATGAACCCTCCAGAGGATTCCTCTGCCTGGCAGGAAGTTCCCCCAACAAAATGTCTGGTTTTATCAATAGATGACAAATCATGGCTGTAGAGTAGATAGAGAATGTAGAAAGACAAAATAGATACTGTGACTGAGAAAGACAGACCATGTAGTCCCAGGGCGTCATTTTCACACTGTGTGAAGTATTTCTCAGTTGGATTCCACCAATGTCTCAGCAGTATGTTCTTATTTCCTCAGTATTCCCAAAATGAGTCCAAATTGGCACAGAAAATGCACCTGAAATTCCTGTGCAAATGCTGTCAGAGTGCTTTAAACTGTCTCCATGGAGAAAGCCCGACAAGTCAAAGAGCTCTTTCAACTACTCTTGAGAGCTTCTCATTATTTTGGCATTAGTATGTGTGTGTGTGTGTGTGCGTGAATGTGCCAAGCCTGGACGGTGACGTCTCAGCCAGCTGCTAGCCAGCAGTAAGCCACTCTGGTTTATTATATAGCACTCAGGCCTAAGGGAGATGCCATAGTGAGTCTGGCAATACAAGCAGTGCATTCATCAGGGAGATACGGCCTACATGCGCCTCTCCTTGCTTCTCCAGCACAACACACAGACCCAGCATTCATCACAGCCCTGCCACTCTCAGCACAGATCTCTACGAACATATACACACAAAGTAAGGAGACTTGCATTCAGTCTGGGTATCGAGATCACATTCATGAATAATGACTCACGTACTGCCACTCACTATTGTGCCACAGAGAAGCGTGTGTGTCCTGGGAGAAGCAGGCTAATAAGGATATTGTGTCTGTATATGTGGAAAATGGCTATGAGTAGTATGAATGAAGTCAAAATGTGAGAAAGGCTTGATATGGGTAAGAGATACTTTTCCTCTTGCCCTCGCCCATGCCAGTGGGGTAACAAGCTGATCTGGAGCTCTGCAAGCTGCAAATGAGTTGAACACTAAATAGCCTGACTGCTGAATGAACTGACTATCACTGCAGAGACAGAGACTTATTCAAAGTGCATGTCTCTTCTCTATCGCCATAAAAATAAAACAAGAGACTCTGCCCACCAAATTGAACTTTGCCCAGCAAATTGTCAAGCTATAGTTGATTAACCAGAAATTAGGCCATCCTCACAATTAGCCAATCACATGTTCATTTGGATGGAGGACAGTGGTAGAGGGCCATTGGTGCTTGCTGGAGCTTCATTAAGTGGGTGCATTGAGCACTGGGAGGCATGCTACACGTGCCAGGCTATACCATTCCCTATTGCTGATGGGGGGCCTGAAAGCAAACATTTGTTTAGTGTAAATGGCTGGCAGTGTTTGTGGGTGGCTCTTTAAGACATGGGACAGATGGAGTCCTTGTTATGGAAGACAGAGACTCAGAGATGCTCACAGCGTGGCACTTTGTATTTATACACACATACACACCTGTCTGTCTAATGATGTTAAAATAACTTATGTCGCTAGCTGTGAATCAGTGGCAGTTATTTTATGCAGATACATTCCTTTTTCTTTAGGCGCATTAGTTTAAAACCCATGCTATTCCTGAGAATTGTTTTTATTGTACCATTGTGTTCAACTTTGCTGCAGCTAGTGTTACACTGTTACTGTGTTTATTCCAATAGCATTGCTGCTAACTGTGATAACATGAAATGCAAGGTTTGTTTAGCTCAGCCAACCAGGTACAGAACAAATAGAAAACGACTGCAAATGGCATTTGATTTCAATATACATATACATATAAAGCCAAGTTTTGCTTATTTGTTTTAACAAAACAAATGTTTATTTTTATTTTTATCATTTTAAGTATCCTTTGGTATGCAAATCAAAACATGAAGAGTGTTGTTGATTGCTCGTTTTATTTTCTCTCTCTCAACCAGAACGTGTTGGCCAAGGCTCTGTATGACAATGTGGCAGAGTCTCCAGACGAGCTCTCCTTCCGGAAAGGTGACATTATGACGGTGCTGGAGCGGGACACACAAGGCCTTGACGGCTGGTGGCTCTGCTCGCTGCATGGGCGCCAGGGCATTGTACCAGGTAACCGACTCAAGATCCTGGTGGGCATGTATGACAAGCAGCAGCAGTCTTCCAGCTCCCCAATATGCTCAACTCAGAGCCACCTCAGCATTCCACCTAGTGCCTACACCAAGCCTTCGCCCGCTGCCCAGTACACAGCCATGCACCCAGCCTGTACTAGCCCTCCCAGTCTGTATCAAGTGCCCACTGGGCCCCAGACTCCACAAACCCAGCCCAAAGCTCCACCCCTCACACAGAAACAAGGTGCTGGTAAATATCACCCAGCTGGGCAGGATATCTACCAGGTGCCACCCTCCATGGGCACACCAGGCCAAGACATCTACCAGGTACCACCCACAAGTGGAGGACAGGATATATACCAGGTGCCCCCCTCTTTGAACCAGAAACAAGAGGTCTACCAGATTCCCCCCTCCATGGAGAAGAGAGGCTGGGACACCCCCAAGACCTTGGGAAAGGTAGGGACAATGCACACACACACACACAACCCAGAACAGGAACTGGTCTTCAGTTCCAGTTTAACGTATTATGACTGAAATCTAAAACTTGTCCTATGAACACCTGAGAGACAAAGGTTACTGTTTCTGCTCAAACAACCCAAAATCTGGAGCTGGGTCTCTCATTATTATTATTAGTATTATTATTATTATTATTGTTATTATTATATTATTATTATTATTATTAGCACACAGCACACCAAGAACCGAACAGGAAGCCCATGAAGATAGTCAGAATTTTCTCTGACTTTAAAAGATTCACATGAGAAATAAAAAATTTTATTGGAGTGCAGCCAGCAAGAGGCTGAAAGGAACAAAGAAAGAGAAAGAGTTTAGAATATGCAGGAGAAGTGAGAAGCAGTTAAGAGAGAGAGAGAGTGGATAGACTGAAATGTAATGTAATAAATAATTCAGTAGCATGTAGTAGTGGGGACTGTGGACATTGTAGGGTTGAGGGAGGTGAGTAAGCGATTTTCAGTGGGTATCTTCAGGTCTTCCGCAGTGGGCAGTACCACTACCCCTGGGACTGTCAGGAGCATAGAGCCATATGCCAGGGGCGTATCAGCAGTAGAAGTGAATGAAGTGAAGTGAGATAATTGTGGAATGGAGGGGAAAGAGGAGCGACACAGCTCTTTCCCCAGTGTGTCCTGGAAACCTCTACCCACTTTCCTCCACTCAGGGACATTATTTGTTCTTAAGGTTTGAAAAAGCATCTAGGTTAAATTTGAGTTCCCCTTATGGCATGACTGTCATATATTTACTATTAATAACATAACAGAAATAATCACCACATTAAAACCATAGTAATATCATGGTCAAGAGTATAACAACCATGGTTACGATAAGATACATAAGATACCATAGCAAAGCCCTGGCAGTATCATAAGTATATAACAAACATAGTTACTCTAAAGTATCAAGACTAAATATACAGTATAATAAACATTGACACCATAAAACCCCATAGTAAACCTAGTATGTTTATGGTAGTACTAACCATACTAACCACAGCTATTGTCAGGTAACTCAATAAAATCGTGGTAGTAGCATGGTTCAGAGTGCAGTAAAATCATTGTGAATTTTGATAAAGGTTGGTATTTCAAGAAGTTGCTTTATATCTACTCATTTGGGAGATGCTTTTACACAATTTACAGTTTAGCTGAGCAGTTGAGGTTTAGGGGCCTTGCTCAAGGACCCAACAGTGGCAGCTTAACCACTGAGCTACCACCACCATGCTTTGTTTTCAAGATGTCTCACACAGGGTTACAGCAGTGAACTGCTTGAGCAGGTGTTTGTAGTTGGACTGAATGTCGATGATCCAAATTGTGTATTGCATAAGACCATGCACAAATGACTTCTGTGTAATGACTGGGCGCTTCTGGACATCCCCCAAACACTCGATTGATTAGTAAAACAAAGAAAGAGGCATATATGTGTCATTGCAGGGGGAAAGGAGTGAGATAAGAATTGAGTGCAGTGTCACCGATCCGTAGTCAAGGCCAGGGTTGAGATGGGGGCTGAGGAGATCAATGCTCAGGGGTTTGGTGTCATGCTAGAGCTCACATATTAGTGATAACACAATCATTGTGCCTAATGTCTGGCTCATATCCTACACATAAGCTGCTCCATGAGACTTCCAGAATGTTTTCTCAGTTTCTTTGCAATGTTCTTGTAAACATCCCATTTTAGACTGTAGCTGTTATCAAAAGCTGGTCAGTTCCATCTTGTTTATTTTCAAATTTTTATTATATTGGCATTTTAAAAAAGGTGCTTTAGCCAGACTTGGAAGATGGTTGCGATCTTATATGTTTTTTCCGTAATGTCCTCTAGTGTCCTTCTGCCCCTCTTTTCCAACCATCACTCCTGCCACTTTGTCATTATAAAATTAGGATTTCATGCTGAGAGAACGGATGGTGAACCATACCCACACGCATATACCCAAATAAAAGATAGTGAAGGATCAGCCTTGTTCCCTCAGTCCTTCTTGATGAAAACAGGAAGCTGTATGTACCACATTTAGGCTGAACAGCACTTGACAGATTATTCTGGAGTGTGTGTGTGATTATGTGTATATACATGGGCTAGTGAAGTCCATCTTTGAAGAATAACAAGCTAATATGGGGGGCATATCCAGTTCAGCTGCCTAGTCCCTGAGGGGTGAATGGCATGTTGGGGGCTGACTGTGCTAAAGCAGCAAAAGCAGCTGGAAGTGGTGTCACATCAAAGCAGATTTCAGATGGGGTGTGTCGGCACACGACCCTCAAAGCTCAAGCACGCTCTTCTGAGAGACTGAAATGCCTGGGCACTCTGTCTGTCAGTTTTAGTCTCTTTTTCTTCCTCGTTCATTCTCTCTCAGTGTTGTTTTTTTACTGCCAGTGGATTTCTTTATATTTTTTCCTATTGCTATGCCAACAGAATGCCACAAATCCACCTCAAAATCCATGGCAACAGCCATACTTACTATAACCAGAAAAACAAATATGTAAAACAAATATGGTCAGAATCCTCAGAAATCCAAATTGGCCTAATCAACATAAGTATATGTTTTCATTATTCATGGCCTAAATAAGTATGGAACATTATATATTATTGTATATTGTTTTTTTTTTTTGTACTTTTCCCACCTGCAAAGTCATAGCACATATAGTAAGACAATGAGCCAAGTCTAATCCGTTCCCACCTTTGACTAAGATGCTGGTAGTATTTCCAATCTGTATACCTTAATGACGCTAACACACTCCCTGGTTGCTTAGTTACACATTAACCAGAAGGATGTGGCAATTACAGCTCTGTGTGCACATTGACCTCTTTGAGTAAACAGAACCATATGAAAGCTGAACTGAAAGAAAGCTTAACCTTGTGAGAAAGGAACAAATGGCATATATATGCATGGATGACTTGATTTGATGAAGTATAAACACTATACAACCTGTTCCTAATATTAATCCAAAAACTGTTCATGTGGTCAGGGATGGTGTATTTTCATGGGAGGGAGTATAAGTAAGATATGGATATAATGCCACTAAAATCAGCTTTTGACAACTTAATGAGATGTGTCTCCACAATAATGTGAGACATTCGGACAAAAAAAATAAAGTTTCAACTTCAAGAATGCTAAACAATGCAGTGCTAACAATCTCTGCAATGGTAGTTTTATAGCCTTGTGCACTGTTCATCAGAACTTTACAACTGTGTGTGTGTGTGAGAGAGATATGTATGCCTGTGAGGGAAATGCCTGAACCAGTGCCAGTATGCTCAGACTATGCAGTAACAACCAGGCAAACCAAATGTTTTTTTTTATTATTATTTATTTTTTTTTACTTTCCTCTCTTTGGTTAGGAGCTACTTTCAGTTTCTGTAATTTGATAAATAAAGCTCATGAAATATGTTCAGCTGAACGAAAGAGGCACAAAATGCCATGCAGTCTGCCTTTAATAGTAGCCTACATGTAAAGCTCTTATAAACCTCATGATGGCTTAATATATACATTTATTTGTGTTTTGATATTAGGCTAGTAATATTAAGACTGCTTTTGAAGTGCTATCATGTTGCTTGCTGCAGATCTGGCAAACCTTTCTAGTTATGAAATGTTACACATCACAGCAAAAGTGGTCAGAGAAGATGCATTCAAGACGCATGAAAAGGCCAGGTGTGAACGCCTGTATGTCTCAGCTGACCACTTGTGATCTGATGTTAATACCAGTCTGAAATTCCGCTTATTTGGCTCTGTCACAACCTCTGCTCAGAAAGCAAATTTATGATCTCAGGGGACTATGTGCCGGTCCATTGCTCACTGGAACAGGCAGACGAATTGGGAGAGGAGGAGGAGAGGGGAGGAGGAAGGGTGTGTAAGCTTATCTGCAGCAGCAGCTCTTACTGGGAATAGAGAGGTACCGGCGAGCACGTGCAGAAAAAGCATGCATGATACAGAGCTCTCAGCAGTCTGTTGAAACTAGAATCATATAGTAGTGTTGATCTATGGTAATATACACCCACATATATCTTGTGTGTGGTGTGTGTTTCAGTGTCACAACCTGCTTCAATGTGATGTAACTGCATGCGTCTGCAATTAAAATGTGCATGTGTTTATTTTGGTGAGTGTGTTTTTCTGTGAATATTTTCAGTGTTGTTCCATTATGACAGCCAGAGACACACACACACACACACACACACACACACACACACACACAGGGCATGCAGTGCTTTCTTTTTTTTGTTGTGTGTTGTGTATGTGTATGTGTGTGAGTTGTGGGCATTCCCCTGGCAGGACTTTAATCTCCTGCATGCCTCTTTCCGTACATTCCTCTGTGCTGAAGGTTCTTCCCTCTGACTGATTGAAGAACAGCTCATACTAAAGGACTGCTTTTAGCTTAGAGTAATAAGTGGCTCTAGGAGGAAAGATAAAGTTAGACTGAGAGAGAAAGAGAGAGAAGAGCTGCATAATATATTTTAGCCTCAGAACTCTGAATTGATTTTTGTCACCTTACTTTGTGTTAAATGAAAAATTTCTTTTGTGTAACACCCCACAACACTTTTTTACCCTCCAAATGCAAGATGGTGTAATTTCACAAACGTATCTATAAATCTGACTGATCTGTCAATTTAATGAATTGTTTATCTGCCAGCAGCCAGAAATTGAGGAACAAATTATGAAACGTCTTTAGAAATGTTCATGTATTTACAGAAGAATATATTTGGAAACATTAATTTTGAAATTGTTTATTCTAGAACTACTTAGATAAAAAATGTATTTTCCTCCACCTAATTATCCTTCTAGGCCTTTTCAAATCCAAATTGGAGTAATACAACAAAATAAATAACTACATACATACATACATACATACATACATAAACTTATAAATAAATCATTTTGGTATTTACTAGATCACAGATATAAAAATGAATCAAGTGGAACATTACATTTCAGACATATTTCATTGTCAGTGTGTATCTGATGAAATCGTAATGGATGTTCTGTTTCAGTGAGTAGTAGAGACAGATCAGTGCTTAAAATATGAATGGGGCAGTGTGTAATGTTCAACATGGTGGCAGTATTACATAAATTATAAAAAAGCCAAACACCTTGTTGATAAAGACATTAGTGAAAAAGCCTGGCTTATCATGCACAGTACCCAGTGTTTTTATTATTATTATTATTATTATTATTATTATTATTATTATTATTATTATTATTTTAACACCATAGGCCATCAGATTTTAATATATTTCAAATCCATATTTGAAAGATCATCTTGTCGATCCTTTTCAGGTATATGGGTCTCTCCCCATTCAAGTAGATAGGAGCCTGGTACTGTACTACTGAAAATAACTGTGCGGGACCGATGCCAAGATGGCTGCTGATTGGACAGGGTTAGGAGGACTCTGGTTTGAGTCAGCATTTTCATTCAGGAAATGAAGTATGTACTGTATGTGCCACAATATCTTTACATAAAACAACATATAAATAAATAACTTCTACTTACAAAGATGCATGTAGGATTGAGCTAAAGTGTGAGATACAAATAAGATGTAATTAATACAAAGCTTGTCTTAATAACAACTTGTGTTGTTGCTGCCAGCAATAACACCAAAAGTGTGCTAGCTAAAAGAGTTCAGGTAGCTCTTTTGGGGTGTAGGTGACTGTGATTGCCCATTTAGTTGTGCAGGTGGTGCCACCCGCTCCACCTGCTGTTCTCTGCCTGCTGGTATGTCAAGTCACCAGAGGCTCCGTCTGTGAACCCTACACTCACACATACACACACACACACACACCCCCTAACACTCCTGCGCCACTCCCTGCAGGACAGAGTTAAGAGGTCAGTGAATGTGTGTCATTGTCTATGAAGACACCGCTCTGCTTCTTTGTCTAGCGGGATGTCCTTCTTTACCTGCTGTGGACTCATTTTCTGCTCTGCTAGCTTGACACGGAAGAAGAAAAAAGAAAAGAGGAGGGAGTTACAGGGAAAGAGGACACCAGGCCCAAAGCTGTTGTGGTGGGCCCGGCAGGTGGAGGATGAAGAGAGGGAGGAAGGCTCTGGTTTCCCAAGCGGAGCCAAGGCCCGTGGCCTTTCATTAGCTGCCCATAAAGGCAGTATGGGTTTGGGACAGAGCCGGAGGGAGGATGAGCCCAGCGCTGCCCCTTAGTATAAACACGAGGGCTCTTGCAGCCTCTTTATTTGTGCTCCAGTGACTCTCATCAAAGGCCTGAGATATTAGAACAGGGCACAGGGCTGGCTTTGTACTGCACAGATTTGAAAAAGAGCATGGCAGAGTGGAGGAATGGGGGAGCCTGGTGTAACACACATACACGCACACACGCACATTCATCCATTGTTGATGAGTGTGCATTTTAGCTATGTGTGTGTGCACGTATCATGTGTGTTCACTGTAGTAAACAAACTTTCAAGTTCATGTTAGGGAGCTGCCGCAGGGCTAAACTCCATGTTCACCTCTTTAGATCACTATGATGTTTTACTGTCCTCTCCTCTCCTGAAGGGCACACATGAAAGGAGACTAGATCTGCTCTTAGTATTCTAATGGAAACCAAATGTGTGTCCACTTCATCTACTCGCTACCAAGAATCAAATAAAACATAATTCATAAAGATAGTATTCCGTTTCTGGTATCGGAAATCCAGGAATCTTTAATGATGGAGTGTATGTTTCTGCCAGTAATATACTTCACACACAAGCACATTCTCTCACATGCCAGTCTCAGTCGCTGGCTAACCTTTGATCACAGGCAACAGGTCTGATGTGGTCTCCAAGCACACACACTTATCCTGCTCTTATTAATGGGTGTTGGAAATGAGCTTGACTGTTGTGTTGCCAAAAGCAAAGTGAGAGTTTTTGTGTGTGTGTGTGTGTGTGTGTGTGCGCATGTGTGTGTAGAATCACACGTATTTATTCAGACAGTTTCACGCTCCTGTTTCCAGAATATGAATAAAAACCGGGAGTAAAGAGAGATAAAGGGCAAAAGTGAAGTGTTGTGGTTAAGCATAAGTAGCATTCAAGCATGCAGGAGATAAATTGGTTTGGGGAGACAGAGAGAGTTAGAAATGCAGAGAGTAAATGAGGATGCACCTCAGGGAGACCAGGGAAAAGGCAAAAGAATTGACGAATTCAGAGAGCTAGAATATTAGAACTGAGGCCAGGTCTTATAGAGAAAGAACAAGAAGTGGCCTAAACAGGAAGCAACAGAACTTGGGGTCCTCGTTCATTCCACACAAATTTAGCAGATGAATGTAATGGTCACATTGATGGTGGTAAAAGCGAATACATCGTCACTACAGCATGTTTGACATGATTAACTCTTTCTCTAATCAAGTATTTGGTTGACCAGCTAATATTGGCTGCAACCAAATGTGATATATATACATATATATATGTATGTATTTTGACAAAACAAGATAAAAAATCTATACCATCATGAAACTACAGTGACTGTAATCCATTGTTAACAAAATAATAAGCATAATATAAGTATAATATCAACACTCTTAAGCCTTAGTGAAGTCATCAGCCTCTATGATTGCAAATGAACATATTTCTATAGCTTTTGTGTCTTAAAAATCTTTGTGCTGGTACAGTTTTTGAGAAATTAAACATTTGTGCAGGTTGAGGAATAAAACAGCTCACATACAAAGCACCAAACAAACTATTCTGTGTTTTTAGAAATTAATCATGTATTACGGAGCTGAAGTCTCAGAATGACAGCTGTACAGCTAGAGTAACCCCTAAGTGCATCTTGTGCTAATTTGTGTGTACAATTGAAACAAACAAGCTATTTAAACTTGATGATGTGATCTGTATATAAAATTGCATATGCTCTTGCCGATTATACAATTTGAAATTCTGCATTAGTGAACCTCCTTATACAGAAAAGAGCTTTCCTAGGATACAAATGTTTTTCCAAATGAACTGAATCTTCATGAATTTCTTTCATAAATGCTCCTGTGAATGATTTATGAACAAATTCGTTTGTATCCATCTTGTTAAATGAAGCCCAGTGTTGGTAGTACCATTACTTCCTGTTGGTCCCACCCTTTGGTACAGGACTCACAGAGAAAGGGAGAAGCATGGTCCTAGTTCCAGTAGTTAGTGCAGTTGAAAAAGGTCTTTGCAGCATGATGAAGCGTGACTGTCTGTGTGTGAGGAGCAGCATGCTATCCCACCCAACACAGTCATGGCATTAATGTGGAGAACATGTTTGGGGGTCTCAGGACTGTTAGCATGGCTCTGTGTGGATTAAGGATGGGGTCTCTCTGTCTCCATCATCCCTGTAGACCGTCTAAATCAGCACACATGGCGCATGCCACGTGGCACTCACAAACTGACACATGCGCTCATACACACAAGTGCGGAATTAATTAGCCACTTATTAATCCAGCATTGGGTGTAGGGAGGAGAGGAGGACTATAAATTTCTCACTCTGTCTCCTTTCCTACTGCTGTTGGTTCTGATCTAGCTCATACAGCAGCTGCATGCTCTACAGCCTCTTTAAATTAGGCTTTAACCATTCTTCAGGCTGAGGGGGGATTGCAATCTCTCATGTCAACTCCACACTAGCAGTGCCCACATTAAACCAGCCATGAAAATGGAGAAAGATTGACTTCAATCAAGCTGCCATAAAAAAGTGACTTCAGTGAAGTTGCAATAAAAACCTTGAACCCAAGAGCGAAAATCAAAGTGAGTTGGAGTGGACACTTTGAAAGCACAGCTGCTTGGATGCCCTAGAAAGGCTACTATATGTAGGAGTGTGTATATGTGTGTGTAGCTGAGGAGGCAGCTGCTTTGGCACTCACATGACACCCTGCCACACAACCCAGCTGAGAACTCTCTGGATTATTTGCATTTATAGCCTGTTCTGCCCAGACACACACAAATAAAAAAAATGAATGAGGAATGTATTGGCACATAGCTCTCTATGAAGTTGTTTTGTGTGAACCTCAGATTTGTTCAGTCAGTTATTTTGCTTGAAGTTACCTAGTGGGCTAAAATTTGAACAAGTATAGCCTTTCCTTTAGTGGCCTCTCCAAAGCCACGCCCTCCAACACATGCCTGAATACTAGTGCAAGATGGGACATATCTGAATTAACAGTGAATATGCCTACTTGTATTGACTGGTTGGGTGTCGGTGGTCCACATCATTTATTTCTTGTCCTGTTTACATAGCATGAGGTTTCACAGAGACTAGAGTTTTTCCAAGGGCAGATATTATATTGACATTTGAAGAGAACTGCACCAAATACTACAAAGCTTTTCTGACTTAAAAACCCCTGACCCCGCTTTAATGGCTGCGATTTCATAAAATACATGTAAACACACTAGTTGTGGTGTAATGATACATGACATATACAGTACATGTGCATTACACACCATTACATGGCAAGCACCAAGTGCAGAGATTCCCAGCATGCATTTCTGAGACTGTACAAATGAAGTAAGCCTTTCTCTTGTGGTAGAAATGATTTGGCTTTATCCTGCCCTCATCCCCATTCTTACAATAAACAGATGCAGACACAAGTGCTGTGGACAGTGGAGGTAGTAAAACTTTTCGTCTCTGACTGAACAATGGCAATGTGAACGCCACGCAGACACAAACACACACACACACACACACACACACACGGAGACCCCCTACCTGCACTCGGTGACCTAAAACAAAACCACAGAGAGACGAGGACAGCTTGCTCCACAGATGGCCAGTGTGTGAGTTGTTGGGGTTAACAGTGTATTGTCATGCATGATCGCTTATATATCAGCTTGTGTGTATTGAGTCAGTACGTATAAATGCATGAGATGAGAGAGAGAGAGCACTTTGATGAAATGTGAAAGTGTTTGAAATTTGATCATTCTTTGTACTCAAAGCTCATGTTATGTGGCCAGCCAGTGCATTGTGTTCAACTACTTTGATTAAGGTTAACTTTACTAACTACTGAAGCTGAAGTAGGACAGTCCAGTTTAAAATGAAGACGGACACACTAATTTCATCAGGATGATATAAGCAGTAATATGATTTTCAGATTTACACACAGTCAGGTTTATTAATTAATCTTAACTGTAAGATAATGTTACTATGGTGAGGATGTTAAACAGCTGAGAGAGAATGAGAAAAATTAGATCGTATTTAGTCAGTGTATATTCTTATGTTATTGTTATTGCTTATTATACTCTATAAGAGAACAACTCTTTAATTTGATGTTTAATCTGATGTTTAATCAGTTTTATTCCATGCCCCCATCAATGGCATAAGTAAAAAAAATGCATTTCATCATCTATAAATACTAATATCGTTACTCCCTCTGGTACATTACATGCCTTTCGGAGAGTAGCGGTTTCCCAAGTGGCTTGAATACCAATTTTGAGTGGTGGCATGTGTTACTGTGTCAGCTGGGGTCACAGCTAGTGTCATGGGGAGTCCTAAGACTTTGGAGTGGTGCTTGGGGGGGGACTGATGGTATGCAATCTGTTCCTCACTTCAGTGGTGACCCTTACACACTCGGTGGGGTTTTGTGATCGTGACTTTTGATCAGCTGTCCTGGCAGTCAGACGGTCACTGCTGCACTATTATCTCCCCTTGTCCAGCACGGCACCGCGGAGGACCCACGTCTCCTAGTGACATCATCGTTAAGGCAACCAACCCATGAATGTTGTGACAGCTGGTCCCCACCCTCCTCAAACACACACTCAATTCTCATTCATTTACAAGCATCCTTTTAGTTACATTGATGAGAGGTTGGGTGATAGTCGGTGAACCATATGGCTCTCTGCCACACTCATTGATAATTCACATTATTGATTGCTGTTTCTTTCGGGAAAGCCCTTCAGTGGGTCTCAGTGGGCTCCTGAAGGTGCTTAGGGCGGAAGGCAAAAGTGAAAGGTATTCAAATGGACTGGCACGTTTAGCTGTGGATAATGTGGCTTTTAATCTATTTAAATGCATGGGGGATTGTTTTCATGTATAGCCCTAGGGGTCAAAGGATTATCTGCATTTCTCTATAGTGTAATCCTTCTAACACAAGCCTTAATTGTTCTTTTTAATTTCTTCTTTTTTTGGTTAATATTACATAAGATGTTATTTAGGATAAAAGAACTTGATACATTATTAATTAAAACTTGGAGGGCCTCTTATATGATACATTTTTAATTTTACCAAATGAAAAAAAAAAAACACTTTAATTTTTACAGTCCATCCAACACTAAACAATACTGTTTTTATGGGAGGATATCAACATAAAACATACACACATATAAAAGCCTGAACACTGATTGCTTAGCAAGATATAATTAGTCTGTAAAATATAGACTGTGAAAATATTAGAAAAAATGTATAAAATGTTGAATATAAATACTTAGGTATGTGTAATTTATTAATAGACATTCAGTCCATTGTCACTACATTATATAAATAATAAACTATATATAAATGTTACATACAATTGTAAAATAAAAAAAAATAGTCAGGTCATTGTAATTCCCAATTCTTGGTACTCTGTTTCCTTAATAATTACATAATGAAAAGCTTACACACATCATGTCTCATATCAACAGAAATGCAAATATAAATAGATTAAGGGAATATTTGTGAATTTATTCCCTTAAACTATGTACTATAGTAATGGAGATATTTAACCAAGATATAAAATGTAAAAAAAAAAAAAAAAAACTACATGAAAGTGTGGCGTTGGTGCTTACTAGGTTAACTTATGTTATATGCATTCATATATTGTATATGTATCCTTTACATGATATCTCTACATTTTTCTCTTATGGTTTACAATGGCTTCTCCAGAGGAAGCGAATTATAAATCGTGTGAGCATTTTGGCCCCTGGACCATGAGGCACACACATTCTGGTTTTATTTTGGTACGCCAGTGTTATCTCAGAATTTGCAGTACAGTAAAACAGGCCATCTCCTGTGTGTATGTAAGGTCACACACCTGCAGAGGAGCCTAAATGTGTGTGAAAGTGTGTACAGCACCATGGAGAATGTTCCCATTAGCTACCGCCGTGACTGGGGAGCGGTGACAGAGCAGGGAGAGAGGCGGAGGGAGACTGAGTTGTGCCGCTTTTGTCAGAAATAAGGAATAATGTGTCATTCTTTAGTCATTCATTTTTGAAGTGGCAGAGAGAGATGGGAGGATGGGATGACACACTTGAGGAGTTTGACTTGAATTAGCAGCGACATAGTGTCATTTGTTTAATGGCTAACAACTTACGCATAGCTAGTGACAGGCCATCGGCACGGGAGAGAGAGCAAATATTATTACAGGATCAGAGAGACTTTTATTAGTCATTCAGCGTATTTCCAAATATACACACAAAGTTGAAGTTCAGTGACTCTTTCTCATCATGAGCTACAGGATAAGGGTCAGTAATTAGATGAGGAGTCTTCAGGCAATGTTTACTGCATTACTGAGTGCATGCGTGTAAGACATGATGTGAAAGAGATTACTTCTACAGTGAAGGGGAAGAAAAATTTGTATTCATGTACCTCAAGATACCCAAGGCTTGTTCTAATTGTCATCTCTCTGTGTGAGGCTCTTCATCCTGCCTGATTTCCATCACTAGAAGACGTTAATAAGAATGAACAACAGATTCTTTTGTATTTTTGGCAGTGATGTGTGACACTGGGAAAACAGCCATCGACTCAATCACCCTAAATTTCACAATTTTTATGCCCATCAATCTTTATCAATAAAATTGTCTTTATTTGACTCTAAGAAGAAGAACGGCCTAATTTGGTTGCCCATATCTTTCCGAAAACACTCCTGTATTAGTGTTTACTTCACTGGAATGAGTGTATGTGTGTGTTTGTGTATAGTGGTGATGGAGTATTTTTCTGTGGTATGGTGAGATGGCATAAATAAGGGATTGAGTGAAGGATGCATTGGTCTGATTGAAGAACAGATATATCTCAGTGACTCCAGCACCCTCAAGGGATCAATGTCATAGATAAATTAGACCTACTAAGAACACACACACACACACACACACTTTACTTTCCTTGTATGTTCCACCCAGACACATGCACAGAGCTATACATACTTTAATAAGGTGTCTGGAGCAGAAATGATAGCCTCTTATATAACACCTACAGTATGAATAGCTAAGGATAACTAAATGCATCTTAATATAATACTATGGTTTATAGTAGAGTACAATATGTGATGCTTTGAGTAGACATATTCAGTCACATTGTTATGAAAGGGAGTGGTGTTGTGGAACATGTATCAGTGAGCAGTAGACATCTCAGCGTTGCGAGTCTGCAGTGTAATCAAAATAAGACGATGAGTGTGTTTTTCTTTCTCAGGCTGGGAAAGTTGACACAGTTCTGACACCATAAGAGAGAGAGTAAACAGGCAGACAATAGGACAGCTCTTGTTCCCACGGTGACCCCCAAGGACCCCTGTTCAGATGGAAATGATAGGGAACAACAAGGCATAAAGGTCACTGGAGCAGAATTTAGTGCCAGTTATAAAGTTTCAGAAAACAAATGCTTTAACAAAAGTGCAGTCTGGACCCCAGCTGCCAACTGGGACAAATCTGTTTCCTTTGCCAGTTATTGTAAAGATGAGTGTAAACCAGGCAGAGAAGCTTTGTATGTGCTGCTGACTGTCCTCCTCCAAAGCAAAACAGATTGTATATTTAACCTTTTATTGGTCCTTCTGTCTCCATCTCAGGTGGTGGTGCCCACACGGGTTGGCCAAATGTATGTGTATGACACGGGGAACACAGAACAAGATGAGTATGATGTCCCCCGACACCTGCCTACCTCCCAGGACATCTATGACGTTCCACCTACCCGTGGCCTATACAACCAGCAGGTAACTGAACATTAAGCGCAGGTTATTAAAATCAAATGTATCAGATCAGATGAGGTATAATGACCACTGAGCATACAGTTTTGGTGAAAATGAGGAAAATAACTATATCCGCAGATATATATATATATATATATATATATATATATATATATATTAGTATACCTCTGGCATAGCATTGACATATACATGCCATATACATGATTTTACACCCTTTGATCAAAGAATTCTAGTGTTGTGCTAACCAGTCAAGCAGCTGCTCCACACACTTTATGTAAGATTCAGTACATTTGGTCTATGTGACCTAGCACACTTGCAAGATGGCCAGGACAGAAGAATGAAGGTAAAAGCAACTTTGCCATCCTATACACCTAAAGACAGCACAACCCTTTGTACTTTCACTTGAGCCACAGCCATGAACAATGCCTCAGATAGGTGACCTACCCAGAATCCCCTGAAATCTGAAGGTCAGAACTGAGCTCCACTGCGTCTGTAGGACAGTAATTAAGAGTCGAGCTGAGCTCAGTCCAGCCACCTGCACTTCAGTGAGCTATATGCTAATATGGCACTGTCGTATTAATATCTGCACTTTCATATCCAATCTTCCTGTCCAATTAGAGTTTTTTGTGTCATGAACTTGATTGACGTGTGTGTGCAGATGATAGATGGCTGACTTTTTCTCTGTTAGCTCAGACGTTCTACCAGGCGTCATTTGTCTGTAAAGTGTTTCCATTCTCATTAATGTTTGATGTGCTTGGACTATTAAATCCATGCTATCTCACAGTCTCTCTTGCTTTCATTCTCTTTCCCTTCTCTTCCCTCCCTCGCTCTTTCTCTCTTTTTTTTTTTTCTCTCAGTCTGTATTGTCAAACTCATATTGGATTGGAGTTTATTTTTGGAGGAGGTCATGCATTACTCGCAGGGGAAGCACATATTTCAGTGGCTAGAGGCATTTGAAAAAGAAGGTCGACTTTGTTTGTGTGTGTGTTTCTGAATTTCCTTTCAAACTGTATGAAGCAAATGTACAGTGTATGTCTGGGAGAAAGACTATGTGTACACTTGTGAGCTTGAAATGGCTGTCAGCAAGATCTGTCCCTCAGTGCATCACTCTGTGTCACACACACACACACACACGAGTAAAACTGGCCCATGGCAAGGACCATGCACACACACAACCTAGGGACACAGCTAGACAGTGAAGGAAAGAGTGGGGAGAGGAGAGAAAGATACAGAGAAAGAAAGAATGGAGAGAGGAGAGAAAGATACAGAGAAGGAAAGAGTAAGGGGGAAGGAGATAAGGAATGCCTTAGAGAGTACAGATAAGGCAGTGGCTTGACAGAGAAGGTGTTTGGCTTGTACCAGGTTGTGATCAGACACTACAGAGAGAGAGAGAGAGAGAGAGAGAGATGGGAGAATAACAGTTGAGAATAACAGTGGCAGTGGGTCCTATTACATGTATCAGTACTCCCCTGACTCTTATTCACCCAGCTGCCTCAATAATCTCTCTGTTCTAGTAGGACATGGAGAATATTCACTCTCCTCTACCCACTTTGCTCCATGTGTATGCTAAGAGGATGATATAGCGCTGAAGTGAAATAACAGCAACATGAATGTTTATATGAAATATTTGTGTACAAACAATACACACAGTAGTGTAATAAGTTATCATTGTGGTTGCTTTTAGGTGGAGATACATGCATATGGGTTCATTAGTCATATATGTGTGTTTTATTCTTTATTTTCTATATTCCCAAACTGTACGTGTCCTGTTTGTTTGAAATCTAATGAAACTTAAGCTTCATTTGTAGCTTAAATCACATCCAACTAGATGACACCTTCCACAGAGCCCCGATGTCGCCAGTTCTTGGATCTAGCACAAATAAGCTGCTGGACTGGGGTGTGTAGAAACGGTTTAAAATTAGACACAAGCACCTTCTCAGTGGAAAAGGGCTATATGACAGGTAGCAGAAGGACTGGTGTGAGGGATGGCGAGGGATTAAGTGTAGCAAATCTGCTGATTGTTCCCATCAGGTACAGTTTTCTGTCACGCGCCACTGATCTCTCAGTGCATGTGGGTGTGTGTAAGTGTGATATGGGATTCTAAGTGGCAGTGGAGCTCTATCGTGTTTATCATATGTCTGCTACCCTGACTCTTTTTCATCCAGCTATATCAGTTATTTCTGTTCCACCATGATATGGATAAGAATGGTAGGAGGAAAGGAGGAGGACATAGAAAAATATCAGTGGCTGTAGGGAAGCATTGGAGGGGGGTTCGGGGTTTGGTCTAGCAAGAATGAGGGAAAAGATAGAATGTCCTTAAAACTACCTTCATATTTTCAACGTGTTTGTGCTTTGTTATACTCAGGTATATGACACTCCTCCCATGGTAATGAAAGGACCAACCAGCAGAGATGTACAGGGGATCTATGACACCCCCCCAAGTGTGGACAAGAACCAGCTGCTCTCCCAGCAAATGGTGAGACAGGCATACATACACAGAGATATGTTTCCGTTAGATAAAACTAATGCAGGACACCTAACATCTTTGAGCTGGAGAGATCTCTCAAAAGAGACAAGGTTGTTAGTTTAGAGATGTGTGGTGTGTTAGAACTAAGTGAAATACAGTGCTAAATATTGTAATTGTAGGATATCGCATTTAACAGGAATACTGCGGCCTTTCGAATCCTGCATAGTGAGTGGAAAACATTGGCTGTGACCCAGCAGGTCATGGTACCAGCTAATTTTATGGGGACTTTAGTAGATTATTATAAGATGTAATAACTGTTTGATGTGTGTTAAAGTCTGATTTAGGTTGCCAAGGAGTGTAAATTACACCAGACTTATTTGTACTCCTTATCTGTACTCCTTCCCAGGTGTATGACTTCCCCCCATCTGTGAGTAAGGACGTTCCAGACGCACTCATCAAGGAGGAGACCTACGACGTCCCACCTCATTTTGCCAAAATGAAGAGTCCAAGCCCAAATGCAGCCAATCCTGAACCAACGATACCCGAAGATGTGTATGATGTTCCACCCCCTCAGCTAGCTGGCAAACCACAGGCTGAGGCACAAGAAATCTATGACATCCCCAGCAGCCTGCACCAGGGTGACGTCTATGACTTCCCACGTGAGCGCCCACCAGTTGCTGAGGAATCAGGTGACTATGTCTATGATGTCCCACCACAGGTGGTACGTGATGCAGCGGGTGCTACCACAGAGGAACTGACAGTGAGCTTCAAGCGCCTATCTGCTTCCAGCACAGGCAGCACACGCAGTAACTTGTCCACGTCATCCCTGGACACAGTGCCAGTGAGGGACAGTACAGTGCCAACCCGCCTGCTTTCCCTAGACCTTGAGCAGGCCATGGAGCGGCTGTCACGCCTGCAGCAGGCTGTGGATACCTCAGCTTCAATGCTTATGTCCTTTTTCAGTGGTGATTGGAGGAGCCCTGCCCAGATGGATGCCAATTTGCCCTCCATTCGACGGGCATCTGAATGCTTACGAGCATCAGTCAGGGAGCTGCTGGAGTTTTCTCGTGGTGCTGTGGCCAATGCTGCCCAGGCCACTGACCGTACACTACAGGCCAAGCTCAGCAAGCAGGTGCAGAAGATGGACGAGGCCTTCCAAGGTCTGCTCAAGCACAGTCAGGCGCTGGATGCCCTGGGCTGGGCTCCTGCTGCTCTCCCAGCACCGGCTGCCAACAGTGGTGGGGACGACCTGGACCGGCTTGTCATGTGTGCTCGTGCTGTGCCCGATGACACCAAGCAGCTAGCATCCTTCCTGCATGGCAATGCGACGTTGCTCTTCAAACGGACAAACAGGCAGCAGCAACAGACCTCAGACGTGTTGGGCCAGCTGAGCAGCAACAGCTCTAATGTCTCAGCTTATCAGACAGGCACACCCGACAGGACCAATATCCAGTCACGTCCCCTGCCCTCTCCACCCAAGTTCACAGCCGAAGAGGAACCTCCTGAGCGGCCTTATGAAACCACAGAGGAAGGCTGGATGGAGGACTATGACTATGTACATTTACAGGTACAGGAGCCAAATCAAGCTACACCTTTGACACTTACCATCACCAGTAAAAAAATAATGCCTTATTACCACTACAGCTACGCAGTATTTTCTGTAACCCATTTAACTTTGAACACCATCAGTAAATAAGTTAGACAAACTACTGCAGCATATTTGAATATATGGTGCAGAGATCACAAACGAACAGACAAGCCCTGCTTTAATAATTCATCTTCATCTTATCACTTAATAAAGAGTTCAGTGTACTAAATATGAGGAAAGGCTAGAGAAAAGACTAGTGCTGTGGGTTTTTTTTTTTGGCCATACCTTCCTTAGGCTGTAATTGTAACTGGCTTCAAGTTAAGGTGTGAAGACAGGGTGCAGGTGGCTTCTCATATGGCTGCACTGCCGTCAGATTGAGCAATGGCCTCCATGGCCTCCCTCATGTGGGCTCCACTACTAATCCCCTAGTGTAGTGCTTAAGGTGTCATCATCAATCACTCCTGACCATGTTCTGGCCTGTTTTCTCTTCATAGCCCAAATACATCTTCTCTCATTCCAGCTGCATGGACTTTACTGTGTGGTACATTTTTTGCAGACATTATTGCAGACATTTCTCAGCCAAAGAGCTATTTCTTGATAAGTGTCAACCACTATGGTGGCAAACAAAGGGACTGCAGATATTGCAGATGAAAATGTCTTTGTCTGCTTAACCCACACTGCCTCCTTTTGGCTATATTTGAAATGACATATATGCCAAAATCAGTGCAAACTAAATTTTGTGTTTTTCTTGATCTTTTGCCTACGTTTAACTGTGCATCTCAGGGCAGAAAAAACATGAAACTGTAAAAAATACTATACAAGATGTAGTTTATGATGAAAACCCTGATGAAATATAACCATAAAGGATTTGTTGTCTTTTAGGGTAAGGAGGAGTTTGAGAAGAACCAGCGACAGCTGCTGGAAAAAGGCAACATCACCAGACACAATAAGACCCAGCTAGAGCAGCAGCAGGTCAGTCACTAACTACATGGCTTTGTGAATGATTAAAAAAAAAAAAAGCAGTATTTATAATATATTAGAACATATTTGTATTTTAAATTATGCATTCTAAAGTTTAACTTAGTTAAGCTTAAATAGCAAGTGATAGTATAATGTTGAGGAAGCAGATATGGCATAAAGACTTTGCAAAGCTGAAACACACTACACATATGAAAATAATGACCTGAAGCAAAAGTGAAATGTGATATGTGAGAGTGGAGTTCCTCAAAGTGCTAACCTAAATGCATCAACACACCATGTCTTATAATTGGAATTATACCACATAAAATGAAAATGGTGCACTGCACGTAACATCAGTGTTAACATGATTAGTAATGATGCATCAATACAATACTGAGTACTGGTATCAAGGCTGGTCAAAAATGCTGCTGGCTTGGAAACAGATCAAATGTTAAATATGATGTACATTACTGTGCCTTTTGTTTTCAGTGAAATTGCCCTTCAGTACTTATTGTTAATCATTTGGTGGCACGCGATAATGATGAGAGGAATGATGGGGAAATGTAAAGTACATTAATTTCGGACTTATTTATGCAGGTTTTAATGTTCAATATAATAAAACATTTTTTTTTTTTACTGATTTTCTGTTAAATACATTTTCCCATCATGTTTATTCATTGTTGTTATTGTTCACAATACACACAAAACATTATGAAATCTGCAAATGTTTTCTTTTTAATATTGAACTTGATTGAATGTTGACCTGCATAAATAAGTTCTGCATGGCTGACTGAAAATGGAATTAATGTACTGTACATTTTCCCTTTATTTGGTCCCTGGAGGAATAGTGGTAACGCCTCGACACTCTCACTGCCGTTGCCCTGGTTCGATTCCCGGCCAGGGAACCGACCCCAGCCACTGGGGTTACACATGACAGTGCGCTCTCAGCGCCGGTCTCAAGCCAAGATAAAATTGGGGAGGGTTGCATCAGGAAGGGCATCCAGCGTAAAAACTGTGCCAAATCAAATACGATACCAATGATCCACTGTGGCGACCCCTAACAGGAGCAGCCTAAAGAAGAACAACATTATTTTCCTTTCATTATTGTTTATCACCAAATAAAAAAGTACTGAATGGCCATTTGATTGAAAACAAAAGAATGGTGTCTGACTTTTGCACAATACTGTATCTTACAATAATACTTATAATAAGACTTTTGCACAATACTGTATGCTGTGACCACGTGTTATGTTAAATGACAACACAGGTCTTGCATGTGAGCATGTTGCCATCATGTCTATGATGTTTTGTATAACTTAGTATCAGAAGCTTGTAAACACTCCAGCTCTGTCATTTCAAGAATGTCAGTATTAGATCAGTACTGTGCAATACTCAGAGTTTTGATATTGGTATTGTATTGAAAACAGGAAAAATTGTGAAAATAATGATTTTCTCTCCTTCGCATCCATCCTTGCAGCTCAAGCAGTTTGAGAGGCTAGAGCAGGAAGTCAGCCGGCCAATCAACAATGACATTTCGGGCTGGACCCCGCCCCCACACTACCCACCGCCGTCGCGCAGCAAGCTGTGTGCAGGTGACCGGCAACTGCTCCTATTCTACTCGGAGCAGTGTGAGGCCAACATCACCACGCTGACCAACGCCATCGATGCTTTCTACTCATCCATCAACAACAATCAGCCGCCCAAGATCTTTGTCGCCCACAGCAAGTTCGTCATCCTCAGTGCCCATAAGCTGGTCTTCATTGGAGATACAGTCTCACGCCAGGCCAAGTCCCCTGAGGTGCGGAGCAGGGTGGCACAGCACAGCAATGCGCTCTGTGAAAAGCTGAAAGACATTGTAGTTAGCACCAAAACTGCAGCCCTACAGTACCCATCTCCAGGGGCAGCACGGGACATGACCGAGAGGGTCCGCGAGCTGTCTGGCTGTACCCAGCAATTCCGCATGGCCCTCAATCACCTCCTCGCCATGTGAAAACAAACATGGGAGCGTATAGAAACACTGAGATCACACATGCATGGAGTCCCACTTTCTCGTTCCATGTCCATGCTTTGTGCTTTTTATTCATCCCCCCCCCCCCCAAAAAAAACAAAACAAAAGACTATAAACACTATCAGTGAATAGTGCTATGGGTTGTAAATGAATTTATGTAAATATATAAGTTTCTGTAAGAAGATGGGGAAGTAGTGGGTCAACAAGAAAGGATGAACTGTATCTTTTTTGAACAAGAGAGGAGAAAAAGCAACTGAAAAGTAGTTTTTAGTCATTATTCACTATTATTATTGTTATAATGTAATTATTGCCCTGATTATAATAATTGTCATCATTCTTATTATTACTGATGCGATATTAAGGGTGTCTAGAATTTTAAATGTGTATGTAGAAGTACTTAATGCCATTTTTCATCAGTGATGAGGATTTTTAATAAATTTGTATGTTAGCGTGAGGGAGGTGATGGCGGCAGACATGCAGTGCTTTGTACTTTTAATCAACAGGGCTGATTCAGGGTGGGAGCAAAGCATTAAGGTGAGCTGTCTGGTAGACTGTACACATAGACTGCATCAGTGAGGGAAAGGTAATTCAATTCGCTTTATCTGCTACAATATTCCCATGAAACAGACTCAAAAGATAGTCTCTCCACAAACAAGGTTGGATTTGGAAAAATCCTGCTTATAAAACATGTGAGAAAAGAGTAGATCTTTTTAACTTTTAAGTACTTTTATTCCCAACATACTTGTTATTCCTTTCAGTATGCTTGCTCGCCTTTCTCCCACTCCGGTCATAGTCTGCATTTTTTTGAACAGATTTCTGTGACTTGCTGTGCACTGTTCCAGATTTTTCCTATGTTCTAGATAAGGCTTCGTATCTAGCAGCATGCCAAAGCCGTTCTCCATTGCAGTGCTATACCCTGCTGGACAGGGTCATATTAGCCAAAGGGTTCTGTTTAATAACTGAAAAAGATTTTTCCTTTTGGCACATTCCTGACCGTTAATGACTGTTAATCATGATGGCAGGTCTGTTCCTATGAGTAGGCTCTTTTTCTTTTAATAGCTCTATAAAAATCTTTAACCACCTCATAGTTAAACACGTCTAGTGTATTAAAATAGTACATTTTATTGAACCCCTAAAGATCAGCTAAGAGTTAGGCTCTTTCACTATACTGTAATGTGGCAACTGCTATGTTGTGCTTTCACTCACCTTTCGCAAAATGTTTGTCACTGGAGGGCAATGTTGAGAAAAAAAAAATCCATCTGCCTCAAATGTTTTCTTGGCTTTTTAACACCCTGTTGGTTGTATTTTGAATATCAGAATATGTCAGCAGAAATAAGTTGGTGAACGTGGTTTTACCTTTAAGTACTACATGTTGTGCATATAGACAGAATCCCTATCCAGTTTGAAAAAAAAGGAGCACAGTGAAAATAAATATTGACTTGGTATTTGTAGTAATGTTATTTCATCCTCAGATCTGTGTTTAAAGGGTTTGGAATATCTTTGCGATGTTAAAAACATACTGTATATTGCATAACTGGAAAATATATGTTTAATATATTTTCATTAAAAAAATTGATCAAGCCAGTCTGATCTCTGTGGAAGTCAACTTGTACACAAAGAATGGGAATACTGTTACATTACAAAATGCCATAACAAAAAAGGGGACATTTGAAAGTTAAACTTATTATAAATTATAACCATGCTGCTTTTTTCTGTCTTACTTTAATTTATTTTAGTTCCTAGAGTCTGGTTTACCCACAAGCCTCATAAAAGGAATATTTGCAGCTGGTGGGTGTCACACTGAACATCCTACTGGTTAAGATGCTCTCTTTGAATATTATATCTACCAGTTAGGTTTGCTATGCTTTATGAAATAAGACCTAGCCTACAGTTCAGATCTCGTCTTAACTCCTAGGTGTGATGTTAAAGACTACACGCAGTTAATGAAGAGCAAGATGCCTAGGCAATTCTTCACTCTCATTACTATTGGCAGTAGATTAAGCTGGGACTCTTACTGCTGAGGCGGTTAGGTTTACCTGACTACAAGTCACTCCTAGTTTACTTACAGTCGCCCAGCCAGACTGCCAGGTTTTTTGTAGCCTTTTGTCTCTGATGTTGAGATGCATTCTTGTTGAACGATTCTTGTAAGTGGGTAAAGCAAATTTATTTGCAACCACATTACAAATCAGATGTTGGAGTAATAGTTCCTCTTTCATTTTAACTTAAAACATTGCTTTGCTTGGAAAACAATGGAAATAAGTTTCAGTTAGTGATGGTCAGGCCATAAAAGGTGAGCACCAAAGATGGGATAACAAGTAATAACAATGTTTAATAATAACAATGTTTAATAATTATAATATTGTTTTTTTTAAAATCCATATATCTAATGTTTTAATTATTTTAATTATCTTGCTCTCCTCATTCTTCTAGAATTATAGGGGTCAGGCCATTTACCAAGCCATATTTAGTATAAAAAAGAATCGGATCCAGTTGTTGTCTGTTTTAAAATCCTACCAACACAGTACTGCAAAATATCTTATGGTTACTGCCTGGTATGAAGCTGCTAACTGCTGGACTTATTCCAGAAAACGAGTTCTACTGTGGCTTCAGCTGAGTATTGAAGATGGAAGCAATATTCATTATAGGCCTTACTGATCTAGCAATAAGATGTTAGTATGATTTTAAAAAAAAAAAAAAAAAAAAAAAAAAGGATTAGTGTGATCGTAGTGAGCTCTGTAACAGTGTTAGCTTTATAACCAGCTTCAGATCAGTGTTTCTATAAGTGTCCTTTGTGAAGCTGATGCTGATGTAGAAACTTCAAATATTCCCCAAATGGTGTTGCACAGCATTGCACTATTACCGGGCTGAAAAACACTTGTGTAATTGTACTTCCTTATCAAACTTAAGTATTATTTCTGTGGTATTTATACTTTACTTGAGTATTATTGAAATTGAATATTTGTATTTTTACTTAATTACATTTCCAAGAAAAAAGTACTTACTTTTTTCTCCTTACATTATTATTTAGAGGTACAAAGTACTCATTACAAATCTTGAAGATCTTCTCTCTCGGCGATGACTCATAATGCTGTACATCAGCTGAATGGGCTCCTGCACATTTTATTTCAATTTCAATTTCAAGTATCCAATCAAAATCATCACTGTAGAAAAAAAGGTCATCTTGGTCAATTGTTAGCAGCAAACAGCTCAAGTTAGCTGTTTTGGTATCAGAAACGCTTGGATATAGAGCATCTCTTAGAGGCTGGTGCCCTTTCATCATTGAATTAAAAATGCATCAAGTAGGATTTAGCCACAGGTCTACATACAGTCTCTGATTTAGCTCAGGGGTGTCAAACTCAGACCTGGCGGAGATTTAAAACCCTACAGAGATTTGTATTTACACTCTCCGGGAAAAAAACGCCCATGAATATCTTTGGGAATTAGCTGATGAGTGGAATCAAGTATGGTAAATGATAGAGAGCAGAACTGTGCAGAATTGCAGCCTTCCATGACTGGAGATTAGGCTGTTGGCTGTTAACAGTTGCCAGCAAGCTAATGTTAATGTACTACCCGGAAAGTACCTAAATAGTTACACTGGGCATATACTAAGCATCAAGTGCTTAACATCACTACAGAGTAGATTTAGCAACAATTTGCTCATACAGCCTATAGGAACTACGGAAGGCACTGCAGAGGAATCACTGATCCCTAAGATACCTCCTCTACAGTGAGATTCATTCCTGCTGCGTCACCATGCGCCACTGCATTTCGTTGTCTCTGTACTCGTACTCTGACAATGACAATAAAGTTGAACCTAACTTAGCTTAACCTAAATGATACATTAGCCTTATAGCCACAGATACCCTATAATAACCAAATGACGGGGGGGGTGAAAGATACTGTAAGAAAAGACTACACAAATCCACAAAGAACGTTTCCTCAAGAATACGTTCTACCATCTATTGATGGCTTTAATGGTACAAAAATGTATTTAAACACTTTTTTTTTTGTAAATGAAAACAGTCTGTTTTAAGGAAGCGAAAAGTTCTAAGGAAGTGAAAATGTTCCTTTAGCGAAGACAAGCACATTGTTATTTTTTTTTTTACAGCATTTTTCTAGCTTCATTCACAACGTGCTTAACAAAGCAATAAAATATAACAACACTTTAACAATAATAATAATACTAATGATAATAAAACATATGAATAAAATTAAATACTATGAACACCATATAATATGAACACAAACCTAGATATAAAAACACAAAAGAGTCTCAGTCTAAAAGTAATACAGTCCATTACATATACACAGTATAAGGCAAACAGGAGTCACCAAATACAATAAAACAAATTTCAAAATGCTTCACACAGCAATAAAATACAACACAACAGTTTAAGAAGAATAAAGAAATACTACACTAATGTGTTTTCTGTGTTGTTTTCCTTTTCTTGGCGATGCCTCCTTTTCTTGAAGATCCCTGATGCAACTGCATACAGAAAGGGGTTCACACAGCAGTTAAGTACAGAGACAGTTTTGCTCAAATCTCCGGTTGCCCTACGAAACAGTTTCAGTTGATCATAGAGAGCTGGAGACGATGTCTTAGTCAGAGTAGTAGCAATGTCAATCACGTTGATGATATGCACAGGAGTCCAGAAAATAAAGAAGGCTGTGACAATACTGATCACAAGCATTCTCATTCTCTTCTTCCGTTCCTCAATTATTCTACCTCCTTGTAGATGTGTCTTGCAGATCCAGCAGTAAGATGCAGCTATAACGATGAAAGGGAGGACATATCCAAACAGGACCTCTAACACAAGAACTGTAACCTTTCCAGAGAGTGATGTTATGGTCCTCTGGCACCTTAAAGATCCCCTCTTGAACTGAACATCTTGAATGAAAGGAATGGGCAAGGCAAAAACTGTGGCTAAACCCCAGAGCCCAATTAACAGTAAGTGTCTACGAGCCTTCTGTAGTCTTTCCAGTGCACTGAGATTAGGAACTTTTGACTTAATTGTGTGGTAGTGATGTGCAGCCATCATAGTCACAGTCAACACACTACCATACATAGCAAAGTAGATGAGATACATCAGAATCTTGCATGACCAAAGGCCAAAAGTCCATCCATAAAGCAGACCAGAAACTCCAAAAGGAGTTAAACTGAGGACCAAAGAATCAGCTATAGCCAGGTTTAGCATTAGCTTCACAGTGAAGCTCATGCGTTTGTTCCACTGATGAACGATGGTGACGATAACTGCAATGTTGCTGGGCAATCCAACCAAGCAGCACATGCTTAGAAATACTGCAGCGCCTACCTGTTTGGGGCCCACAGTACTGTTGGTGATGACAAAATCCGACTCAGAAGTCTGATTGACACTAAAGTTGTGATGCTCCATCGTCAAGCAATTGTACAGCCAAGAGTAAACACTTTGTTTCAGACTGGAGTTCAAAAACAGTTGTTCCTCTTGAAGGTTGTGCATATGTGTGGAAACACCGGCAACTATATTGCGTGTGGAAAACCGCTGAGTGAACTAGTCTTTCAAACCATAGCTTCCTTAAACACATTTCCAAAAGGTAGGAACCCACTAGAACCCATCTCTCTCTCTTAAAAAATTATGAAACTGATCTACACCTAAATGTTATTATACTCATATATAATTTGCATGTTTCATATCTAAAGTTGAATAATTCATGTTATTATTTATTAGTCCAATGATTCAAAACAAACTTGGTGAACTACTCTATATTTTTCTAACACACCCCTTACTATCTCTCTATCTGCCTCATTTCAGAGTAGGTCAGTGGTTAGAATGGTCAAGACCTGCCATTCCCAAATGGTGGTGAACCATTTATAAGTACATTAAAAATTAATTGACAACTTTTTATTTAAATGTCACTATCATACATCCTTTTAGCTAGTGTTCTGAACATAGAGATTTTATTCGACTTAAATGTTAAATCTGCCCTATTACCTCTGGGACAGAACGTATATACTCAGTTTCAAAGACTGCTGACTCTTGTTCTAGTAACTTTGTGTTGCAAAGTTTAGAGAAAATGCCAAAGCTTTTGTAAACAAGAAGATTTCAGATAACTCACACTAAGGAAGTGGCTAAAACCTCTGTTTTGTGGCATTTTGCTGTACAGCACAACAAAAAATGACAATACTAAGGCTAATAAAAGCCACTTACCCCGAAAGACGTGCTCATAATCATATAAAAACCCAAACTACTTTAAAATAACCTTTACCTAGGATATCAGGGATAGCGAGAGAAACATTGACATCTTAGCAAAACTCTTCTAAAATCTTCACTTGTGTATACTGAAAGAAAAACGAATAATTTCATAAGGACAGCAGTAAAACTAAGAATGTACAGTGAATAGATTAGGCCAGAAACAAGAAATACAGGAAGAATATAAGAACAAAACCATTACACGTATTAATAGTTACAGTTGCATAGAGTCTAATACATATAGTCCCCTCCGAAAGTATTGGAATGGCAAGACCAAGTCTTTTGGTTTTGCTATACACTGAAGACATTTGGGGTTGAGATCAAAAGAGGAATATGCGATGATGGATCAGAATTTCAGCTTTCATTTTCAATTTTCACATCTTTCTGGGTAAGCGGCTTTTATTAGCCTTAGTACTGTCATTTTTTGTTGTGCTGTACAGCAAAATGACACAAAACAGAGGTTTTAGCCACTTCCTTAGTGTGAGTTATCTGAAATCTCCTTTTTTACAAAAGCTTTGGCATTTCCCCTAAACTTTGCAACACAAAGTTACTAGAACAAGAGTCAGCAGTCTTTGAAACTGAGTATATACGTTCTGTCCCAGAGGTAATAGGGCAGATTTAACATTTAAGTCGAATAAAATCTCTATGTTCAGAACACTAGCTAAAAGGATGTATGATAGTGACATTTAAATAAAAAGTTGTCAATTAATTTTTAATGTACTTATAAATGGTTCACCACCATTTGGGAATGGCAGGTCTTGACCATTCTAACCACTGACCTACTCTGAAATGAGGCAGATAGAGAGATAGTAAGGGGTGTGTTAGAAAAATATAGAGTAGTTCACCAAGTTTGTTTTGAATCATTGGACTAATAAATAATAACATGAATTATTCAACTTTAGATATGAAACTGCAAATTTCAAATTATATATGAGTATTACAACCACTCCTTAACCACTGCTTGTTTTTGTCTGCGTTCTTGAGAGAAATGTTGGTATTTTGTAAATATGCAAATATTTCGATTATGGTACCATACCCAAAGATGACTTCATTCTATAAGAAATAAGTTAAGAAGATGAAACTTTATTTGTCACAAACACAGTACAATTTCTTCACATATTCCAGCTTGTTAGGAAGTTGAGGTCAGAGCTTAGGGTCAGCCATGACACAGTACCGTTTGTAGCAGAGAGGGTCAAGGGCCTAACATTGGCAGCAGAGAGGCTTGAACCCCCAACCTTTTGCGCAATAAGCCAGAGCCTGAACCATTCAGCTACACCCATCCTGATGTCTATTGTACCACAAAAAAAGCTGCACATTATTTTTGTATAAACGCATCAGCTTGGCTAGTAGTTCCGGCTGTAACATGAATGATATGTTTATATTAATGTGTTTGCTTGAATGCAGTATTGTTGCTATAGTAACAGCTTATACACAGGGACTTGTATGGCAGCTGTTCCACATAATAATACTTTTTTTTGGAGAAAGAGAGAGAGAGAGCGAGAGAGAGAGAGGCTGGCAAGAAAATGACTGCTTATTGTGGCTATAGCATAAGTGATAACAAAAACTAACTTGTCTTTTGGCTGTTCCACAACATTAACCGTTAAAATGCGTGACATGTTGGCACCCTGTCCAGGGTGTCCCCCGCCTTCCCTGGGATAGGCTCCAGGCTCCCCCACGACCCTGTGTTGGATAAACGGTATGGAAAATGGATGTTCGGATGTGTGACATGTTGTTCATTAATAAACATTGTAATCCTTGGCAAATCATTGTGGTATAAGCAGACTAGCACACTCCAGACCTAGTGATTATAAGTAAAAAAATCCACTTTGTGTTGAGCCCCCCAACTACCAGTTCCTTCCCCATTTACAGAGTGACATCAAACCAACATGGTCGCTGTGCACAGTGTAAAGCACCCTTTCTGTACTTTTTACTTAGTCCATAGTAGTAGTGACTTTAGATTTTTTATACTTGGTTAAATCTATCAAATTTGCCATACTAGTCACTGTTTTGAGAAGGTAACCATCAACATTAGAGTTATCACAAACATTAGCTGGCTAGCTTGTTGCTAAGATACTCGCTATTGTCCAGTACTGTTGCTGTGCTGCAATTTCAGTCCAAAATTTTGCATGAATGTTTGAAGTTCACTATAGTAGTACAGTACCAGTAGCTACTTAAAAAGTAAAAGTATGGTTAAAGTAGTCTTTTTTGAGCTTTACGTGCTCTGACAAAGCAAACAAAAGACACGCATTCGAGGAGCTTTCACGTCCATATTTCTTTTTTCCAGCGAATATGCAAATTAGTCTCTGATGCCACCTGGTGACTATAGTGACTTTTTTGAGCATGTATCACTACTTAGAGCTACTTTCCCCTGAAAGAGCTGGCAACACTGGCTGCAAGCTGTGTGAGTTTGACTCGTCGCTTGCTAGTGTGAAGGCAGGGTGAGGATGTGATGAATTTGATGGTGTGTAAAAAAAAAAAGTATTGGAATGGTCAGATTTGAATGTAAAGATAAAATCTGCAAGTCTTGAAAGAATTCACATAACATGAATCGGCAATAACACAAGATCATAAAACATAAGCTTCATATATGATTATGTAACACTACATTTACTACAACATATTTACGTAACACAACATATTTATGTAACACTACATTTACCACATGTTTATGTAACACTATATTTACTACAGCATATTTATGTAACACTGCATTTACTACAACATATTTACATGACAACATATTTATGTAACAACATATTTATGTAACACTGCATTTACTACAACATATTTACATGACAACATATTTATGTAACAACATATTTATGTAACACTACATTTACTACAACATATTTATGTAACACTGCATTTACTACAACATATTTATGTAACACTACATTTACTACAACGTATTTATGTAACACTACAATTACGACAACATATTTATGTAAAAACATATTTATGTAACACTGCATTTACTACAACATATTTATGTAACACAACATATTTACCTAACAAATTTATGTAACATTACAATTACGACAACATATTTATGTAAAAACATATTTATGTAACACTACATTTACTACAACATATTTATGTAACACAACATATTTACGTAACAACATATTTATGTAACATTACAATTACCACAACATATTTATCCTAAAGAAGAAAATGAATGTGACAGACCTTGCCTCAAGCCCACTTCAGTTCCACAAACTAGTCTTAGCTAGCTACCCAACCTCCTACAGACCGCCAAATATTAAAAACCTCAGCTTAGATAAAATAAAAGCTAAACACTAAGCAGCGGCTTAAACTGTACCCTCCTGTAGTAGCTGTGGACAGAGAAGACTTTTGCTTTAACCCAAGTCTTTTGCTTTTGTCTCAAGTCCCGCATAAAATAAACACAAGGTTTGAAAAATGTTTTCACATATGACAAGTGATTCTCCGTTCTATTATTTTTGAGGTGTCAACGATTCTTACATCCAAATTCTGGACAGTGTACCGTAATTTTGGAATATTAGTCGGCACTCTAAATCCAATTCAAGTAGACGAGCTCAACATAGAAGGTCGCCCCCTCTAAGATGGCGACGCCGTTTACGTGTCTCATAGAGGCTCTTATATTTGCTGGCATGCTAATTCGCTAGCTGCTTTGGTAACTACCTAGCAGAATAAAGTAATTGAGTTGTGTCAATTTAATATACATAAACCCAATCTCAGAGTAGCAATTAAATGATATGCATATATATTATATTTACTATCAGGCATTTTATCACTTAAAAAAAAACACTTTCTGACTCTAGCGTTAGTCTGTCTGTTTCCATGGTGTTAACGTAAAACATGGCACGGTGTCGTAATCCAGGAACTGACGTACCCACGCCGGAAATGGTTTTACGGCAAAGTGCGGTGTTTTCGTTTTTGCGTCTAATACAAACTGCTTCGTTGAGCACCACTAGTCGTTTTGTTCATTTTAAATGGTAATAAAACAGCTGGTGCACGATAACGTAGATTTTTTTTTAAAGTATATACTTTAATTATCTAAGAAAGCATGTCAGTTGTTCCTCCGAACCGCTCGTCTACCGGCTGGCCGCGAGGAGTTAATCAGTTCGGAAACAAATACATTAGCCCACCGGCTAAACCCCTAACCCTGGAGAGGACCATCAACCTGTGAGTAAAGCCTACTTTTTTTTTTTTTTTTAAAAGTTGCAACTATGCAATATATTATATAATGTATAGTAGTTATAAGGGCACGTTGCTATAGAGAAGACATATCTACAGACTATTTAACTATCATTGTGCAGGCAGCAGGGAGGCTAAGCTATTAGCAGCACGGCTACTTAGCCGACAGTGCCTTGGTCCTTTTTAATGTTTCGGTGTTGTGTTCTAGATATCCTCTGACCAATTACACGTTTGGCACAAAAGAGCCGCTGTATGAAAAGGACAGTTCGGTGGCCGCCAGGTTCCAGCGCATGCGCGAAGAGTTTGAGAAGATCGGGATGAGGCGCACGGTGGAGGGAGTGCTGATTGTACACGAGCACAGACTGCCTCATGTCCTGCTGCTGCAGCTGGGAACCACCTTCTTCAAACTGTAAGTCTGCAACTTACCCAGTGCCCAACACCTGTCATACTGTATGCAGTAATTTGGCATTAAAGTGAATACCATTTAATACACACTATATGGCCAAAAGTATGTGGACACCTGACCATCAGACCAGTATGTGGAACTTCCACAAACTGTTGCCACAAAGTTTGAAGCATGCAATTGTCTAGAATGTCTCTGTATGCGGTAGGATTACAATTTCCTTTCACTGGAACTAAGGGGCCCAGACATGTTCCAGCATGACAATGCCCATGAAGACATGGCCTGCTGAGATTTGGGGTGGCAGAACGCGAGTGGCCTGCACAGATCCCAGACCTCAGCCCCACTGAACACCTCGAGGATGAACTGGAACGCCGACCGCGCCCCAACGCCTGACCTCACTAACGCTCTTGTGGCTGAATGAGCACAAATCCCCACAACCATGTTCCAAAATCTAGTGGAAAGCCTTCCCGGAAGAGTGGAGGTTATTGTAACAGAAGAGCTGAACTAAATCTGGAACAGGATGTACAAAAAGCATAAATGGGGATGATGGTCTGGTGTCCACATACTTTTGGTCATATAGTGTTTGAACTTGAGCGATATTTATCTTTGCACTTTAGTATTAGGTACTCTTCAGATAGTTTATAGTTTTCAGGCAGTTGAAACAATGATGTATGGTATAATCATGGCGAGCCTGCATCGAATAAGATTCATACATGCATCTACAGTAACAGCTTAATCGTGGTCAGGGTCATGATAGGAATAGAAAAAGAGATGTCTAGTTTTTAATTCTAATTCCACTGTAAGACATTCCACATACCTCTACATTTATAACCTTTAATACTTATGTGAAAATGACATGTGATTTCAGCCCTGGTGGAGAGTTAAACCCAGGAGAGGATGAGGTAGAGGGCTTAAAGCGGCTGATGACAGAGGTATTGTTTTTGTTTTCTCTTCATTTCAATCTTATCTTGTAATGGTGTCTGTACATTTGGTCCTTTGATGTAAAGAAACAGGGAAATGTAATGTTCTCTTTCTGGATCTCTTAAATCGGATATGATAAATTATGCTACATCACTGGGGCCAGGCCTAAAGAGCTTGGGAATCAAAGTCATTTTGTTTTTGCATTGTGGGATTGAAATGCTTTATTGTCTGGGCAGACTCCTTGTTTTCATTATCTACTCTATATATACATTAGATGTAAGCAGTGTAGTTTGGTTTGGCTGTGACAAATAAACACTGCATGACATGCTGATGTAGAGCTTCAAAAATATAAAACGTTATACTGATAAACATTTTGAGGGGCAGAAAATGTGGCATTAAAAAAAAAAAAAACAGTCAGTCACTACAAACTTCTAAGTAATGAGTGGACTAATGACACAGAAGCACCTCTTCTCCTCGTACCTTAATTGTTTCTTAATTGTAATTTTATATTGGTCATGTTGAATGAGTACTCGCTAATGCATGTTAAAAATGTAAAAATTACATATCAGTGGAAACTCATCAATAGTCAGCGCAGCATGACGCCACATTCTTAAGTCCTTTAAAGGAATGTGGTGTTTGCTTGCACAGCAAAACAAGGTGCAGTATAAGAACAGTTGCTGCAACAACAATGCACAGGAAAAGTTCCATTTAGCTCTGAAGCTTCACTGACGAGGACCTGTGCTTTGGCTAGATCTTGGGGCGTCAGGACGGTGTGAAGCAGGACTGGGTGATCGATGACTGCATTGGAAACTGGTGGAGACCCAATTTTGAACCACCACAGGTTAGTGATCTGTTCACCATGTCCTCTGTATGTACCACACTGGAATACACTTACAAATTAAGACAGTTTATTTATTTATTTTTTTACTAATTACATCTATGCTGGACGTCTTCAGTACCCCTACATTCCAGCCCACATCACTAAGCCCAAGGAGCATAAGAAGCTTTTCTTGGTCCAGTTACAAGAGAAAGGTAAGACCTAACAAGGATATAGTTCTCTGTACCTCCATGTGTATGTAGATGTGACTATTGTGCTTAACCTGCGCTTGTATTCCAGCATTGTTTGCTGTGCCAAAAAACTACAAGTTGGTGGCAGCCCCCTTGTTCGAGCTCTACGACAATGCTCCTGGATACGGGCCCATTATATCCAGCCTCCCTCAGTTACTCAGCAGGTGAGAGACCATAAAGATCCAAATGACTGTGTTGTAGTATGTGAGTGTCAGTATTAAATATCAGTGCTCTTTACTTTAGTAAGTAGATCTCAATTAGAAATAACTGGAAAATAATGTGTTCTAATCAGTAATTCTTATCAGTCTACAAGAGACCACTCCAACGATCATATGTCCTTGCGTGATATTATTTTATTTGTAATGCTCTGTAGTGACTAAAGACTGCACCTACTAGGATTTGCTCCAACCTAACCTTTTTTTTAAGCATGTTTACCTTGCATAACACTTTATTTATTGTCAGTTTTGTAGCTTCTAAATGAGAATTTAATAGGGTAAATTAGTCGTGCCCATTTTTTTGGTATTGTTAGCCTCACTCATTTTGCACAAGTGCAGCTTAGCACTAGCAAAACTGGATGTATGAAATAACGCTTTTCCACCGGACAGTGCTCTAACAAATCCATTGTTAATCATTATTTTCCATTACATTTCCACGGAATTTGGTTACCCAATTAGAGTACCAACACTACTGACCAGGTACATAAGGATGAACCTAGAAATAATGCAGCCCACTGACTGGTCAAGAAACAATTGTCACAGATTTGTTACTCAGACAGACTACTGCCATTTTTGGGGATAAAAGCCCAAACTGTTTTTCTTCCAGACGAAGGTGTATGCCAGATACCTTCAACAGCAGTGCAGTGATTGCCTGCCAGTGTTTCTTTTACTTTTCAAATGTCGGTTTCTGGCAGCTTGAGGAGCTAATGCCACAATTTTGTTTGAAAAGTGATTGTTTTAAATTCAATTTGATTTATTTTACTCACAGAAATGTCTGTCTGTCTGCCTGGTGGTATTTTATCTTGATTTTTCTTGTGCTACTGTGATCCATTTTCCGATCAGGCTGACTTGCAAATGGCCTCCTGTTCACTGTATATCCTCACTACATACTGTACATGTTACAACATAATATCATTGTAGAACATGCAGCAGATGCCTGATGCACCATTTGAGATTCAGCCACAGAAGTGTTTTATTGTATTTTTGTTTAATGTCATCTGATGTTTGCACTTAAACCAATCTTCTTAAACCATTTAAATAACTCCCCACTTAGAGAAAACACTTGCAACAAGAACTGGCACCTTTTTAGTGACCAATGACACACTTGGAAGAGGAGCAATGGAGACTTTTTTTTCCCCTAACATGCTAGAGTTTACACTTTGTTGTTGATCTATTTAATACATTTTTAACTGACATTTTTCCTATATAAAATATGTGAAAGTTGGCAGATCTGGTAATGATAGCTAAGATAATCTCATTCTATATAAGAGCACCATCATTACTCAAAATTCACTGTGTCACGTGCTCAATAGGAGCCCTGTGAGGTTGGCAAGAAATAGCATCATACACATTTTAATGTATAATAAGCCAAGGTCAAAGAAAATCAACTCGCCAGTTTCGAATAATATTTTAGTAATTAATTACCGGTTACACAATTAGTATTTAATTAGTTGACCTCTCAGCACCGTCAGTAGTCATCACCCCAACCTCTGGAGAATTTTACACATGCAATTGTCAGGAGATGGGAAACAGACATAAGTACTCCATTAGAGTATGAACAGTTCTGTAATCTCACTCAGACCCTTACCGTATTGTACCACGCTACTGGGTTGAAAAACGGCAATAGTGTGTATGAAAATGCAAGCATGCATAGTCAGATCAGACAAGACATTGCTAATACCTACAACTGTTTTTCCTCCTAAACAGGTTTAACTTCATCTACAACTGAGGGGCACGCACAGCCCGTAAGGCTGTCTCTGTGAGTGCAGTCAGAACCCGAGAGAAAATAAATGGACTGGAGAAGGTGGCTACTTTCTCTGACCTGTAACCAGAGGAGAATTGGCTTATAGTCCAATGCTGTTTTGAAATTTCATGTAATTTTCATGTGTGTGTTTTTGTCCATTTAGGTTTTGTCTTCTTCACAACTGCACTGTAATTTTAGATTTTAGTGTGAAATTACTTATTCATTTACCTAAATAGCTACGTTTTATGTTCAGTAAGGAGTGCATACAATGCCTTTAGTCAATAAAATGTGATTCGGGATTTTTCTTTTTTTTTAAACTTTCACTTTGTTGTTCCTTTTTTTTTATAATAAACTGCCATCGTAAGATTGATTTAATTTGATTATTTGATGTGTGAATCAAAATTAGGGATTGTGTTGTCTTCATATTTTATTTAATAATTTTCCTTGCAGTACATGTGGCCTGGAAAAAATCTGTGATTTCATTTACTGTTTACAAAATGGCAGACGATAATATTTGAGAAATGAAATACTAAAACACTTTGAAAGAATTGACATTTTAAAACGAACCATATGATTTGCTGTGCTTTATGCAGCAAACTTCCTGCTCTACCTGTTTGGAAGTTAGGTAGTTAACTTATGTCTGTGTAACACACTTTTATCCGCTTTATGTGTTCATTGCATTATTTTTCAAGGTGCAAGGAAGACATAGAGACAGTAATACAATTTCTTATTCTAAGCAAATGTAGTGTCCAATTCCCCAACATCTACATGCCTGTTCATGAATACTACCCAAGGACGAGTGCATTCCTATTTGTTGTCTCCTCCTCCCCTTGTTTGGCAAGCAGGGAGTTGTAGGTGTAACACACTTCTGAGTGACACTGCACCTGTTCCAAAATAGCACCTTAGCCCTTAGCACCTTTTCAACATTTGAGTTGGACAGTGTATCCAGCATATTCAGACATGTCCTCATGTCATCTGTTCCCTACTTCAATACCATCAGTAACATTTTGTTGTAATCACAGAGGTATTTCTAACCATATGTTATATTCTGAATTTGCTCAAGCATTATAGATCAATGTCCTACTGTAAATTAATTTGGTTTCAGGGTTACCGTTTATCACTGCTTTACAGATTTTAATTTTGGTGTAAGGCAAATCATGACACTTGCTTTATCAGTCTAGTTTTGTACCCAGGTAAATCTTCCAGGTTCAGAATTCATCATCAATACAACTTTATGCTCTTTTGAGATTGGAGACTTCTTGATCTTTCATGTAGATCAGATTTATGGAGACGATTCTGACAGCATAAGATTTTAGATCTATTTATGCTAGGATTCTTTGAGCTAAATGATATTGACCTAATCATTTCTCTAGCTAGAACTTTAATACAGCAACGAATGTCCTTCAACTGTAAATCCTGTGACTTGGACACATTTAGCAAAACTTTGTATGATTGGAGCACAAATGATTGCACCCTGGCAGCAGAATGCTAGCCAAAATAATTTTGGTTTTATATATATAATGCATTGGTTACAATAAGTTGTAATACATCTTCCTTAGTCTTCTAGTATTTGGGGAAAGGGTGTGGGGAAGAAAAATCCCAATTTAAAAAAAAAAATTTAAATCTAGAGGGAAGCTAAGAAAAATTCATCATAATATCTGGGGTTAAATGCATGTAGTTTCAGTAGCTCAGGCAAGGAATGTACTACTCTGTCCTGAAAACACATGCTCTGCAATCAGCTCAAACAAAAATAACAAATGAAAACACAATTTAGCTTTTCTTTCATTGAAGTCGTATGTTATAGTGGACATTTTTAGTCTAGAGGTTGGAAATCTGCTAGAAATCTTCAGGAATAGGAGGAGCACCATTCCTGTCCATCATCTCCTCCAAAATTTGATTACAGTAAGTGTTCCCTTTGCCTAATGATGTTCAAATTACAGGCAAGACTTGGGCTCCAATCTGACCATGCTCCTCATATGTGACGCAAAACTCACACTGAACGGTAAAATATGTGGTACTAAAATGCGATACAGTTCTGACAATGCAATCTCAGCCTGACCAGATTGGAATTCATACATCAATCCAACTCCCATGTTCGTCATTGCATTAAAACACAGCAAGATGAAGCCTGAGAATGACTCAAAGCTGTCCAGCGTTAATCGAAAGTGGCCTGCAAGGCTCACAGTGCTCAGACAAAAAAGACAAATAAGGGCTAGGAATGTTTAAAAGGTGATATACGCCATGTGAAGCTTGAAAACAATCAGTGTCACTTTTCAAGCAAATCTGGTAGAGTCAGCACTCGAAAGCAAAAACTACATTTCCTAGGATCCTCAGCGAGTCATATAATATGACCTGTATCATTCAATAACACAAAGTCTGTTTCCCAAAATCCTCCACCAACTAATGAACTATAGACCACATCACCTGATATGACACATGACCAGTATTCCTGTTCATAGTCCCCCCCCCCTTAACTGCTATGCACACCTGTTCCTAATCACACTAATCCCTTTAAATTACGCAGACATTTTACTGTTCATTGCACACAAGTCTCACTCCTGCTTTCTGCCCCAGACAATTCCGTCTGATTGACATTCTGGTTTCGACTGTGTTCTGTGTAGTTTGCAAAGTTTGTGCTAGCTTAGTGCACTCAATCTCCAATCACCGGAGCTTGCCTACTTCAACCTTAGGATCTTCTGACACACAATACACTAAAATGTCTTCAAATTATTGAGCTTTTTGACTGAAGTGTTAAAATAACACATTCACAAGACTCTGTGCCAGAAAAGTTTTATTTCAAGAATTAACATGACATCTGGAGTCCAAAATTTTTTTTTTTTTTTTTTTGTGTAGATATTGACATGTGTGTGTTTTTTTTTTTCTTTTCCATCTATTATGTGTACATGGTTCAAATGTTTAAACACAACACACTTTGCTGATGGTAATTACAGACAGAAAAAGTGCAGTGTGAAAATATAGCAGCATTGATTTTTTTTTTTTTTTTTTTTTTTTTTTTTTTTTTTAACAGCCCTTTCATTAATGAATCTGGGAAAAGTGCATATATGAAATCAAAAAGCGTGACCCATTTTTGAACATTTCATTGCATTAGGATACATTTATCAACTACAAGTGCAATTCATCAAATGAAAAAGAAAGAAATGAAGATAGAAAGAAAATGTGGGGGGAAAAAAAACTTTCAGAGGAAAAAGAAGAACATCCTCACCAAAACAAATGATAAAAGCCTCTTACAGTAGAACAGCTGGAATAAACATGAAAACAATCCTTGCTATTTCTAATACAGTAACCATTCTTAGTGCAATTATTATTATGCCAGCCGTGTTTTCAACAGATGTTCACACAAAGGTTTTTGTATGTAATATAGCTGGACTACAGTGTTTTTTTGTCCATACATTCCAATGGTTACATATGTATTGTGTCTTTGGGAATTATACAAATCACTACATATTGCACTTTTCAGAAAAATATATGTATATTATTTATAAATTATTTTTTTTTAAAAAAGAAAGAAAGAAGAGTATAAGAGATCTAGGGTGTTTTCTGATTAATATGGCTGCCATAGAAAGATAAAGTTCTATGCAACACACACACTTTCACTTTGGGATTAGTTTCACTGGTTGATGTCTGTAATACATTTTTGAAACATTTCCAACATTTCCATCATTATAATGGCGCCTTTAATAACATATGAGATTGCACTCTTCTTGTGCTATTCTGACTGATTTTATTTCCTTTCTCCTACTAAGGCAGTGTGGAGATGAACCCATACTGAATAAGTTGTTGCGAGACTACTCCAAGTGGATTCGTGCGCCAGGCGACTAAATACAATGAGTTTAAGAAAATTGTAAGCTGAATTTTGCACAAATTGGAAATGAAATCAGATTTTAAACAAATTGTGAAGCTTAAAGATGAATAACTCACAAAGTCACAAAAATAAAACGTTAAAGATTTCAAATTAATCTGCTGTATTAAGGTTGTTTTTTTTTTTTTTTAAATATTAGCTTCAAACTAGAGTATGCTGTATCACTTTAGCATCCAAAAACTAACATTGATATGTACCATAAATACCAAAATGTCATAGAGCATATTGTATATCATAGACAATGATGCCTCTGTATCAATTTCAGATATATAGTTTGCTACTGATTAGAGACACAGAATTGTGCAAAAAAAAAAAGCAGTGCATACTTCTACCCCTCACCCCCCCAATTGTGAGGTCCACATTGAAAGTCCCTAGACCTCTCACATTAATATAGACAGAAAGATTTATGATTTGTTTCTGTTATAATTCTATAAATATCTAATTAATTACAAATATAGTATGCTCCATCAAAATGAAAATATATAAATTTATATTTACAACTAAGTATTATTGGGAGAAAAAAAACAAGCCAGCTCCACAAGCAGTAACTCCAACACATAGTAAAGTGCATTCACATTTGGACCACATTCTTATACAATAATGCATATACCCACACTGGCAGAAATGTGGTTACCTCAGCTGAGAAATAGGTCCCACCACTTAGGAAAGTATTTGGGATTATGGAATTTCAATGCTTCCTAAAAATACAGCTTTGCCTGTGCATTCCATATGTTCTTTTGCAATCCACGACTGATTATGGATTTTCAAGAGGGGGCTATAAATGCCCTGATTGCCTTTGGCCTTGTATTATAAATGTGTGTGGGACAATTTTCTATTCCATTTCCTTGGTCTGTCCTTGAGAAATGCACCTGTGCATTGTTGCTTTGTAACTACGCTATACAGTGAGGGGAAATAAGTATTCAGACACTTTTGTTGTTGTTATTTAATATACTTTCAGTGTATATATCCAGTTCAAATGTACACACACTTTTGTACTTATAAATATGAACAAAATGGTATGTATTCATATGCATAAACAAAGATATGTTTAAAAATGAAATTTACAGGGGGGAAAAAAGTATTCTGACACTGTTATTAAAAATATACATATGTAAAGGTTACATTAAAATAAATCAAGTTCTAAATATAAATGCTGCTGCTGCAAAAAAGTTCTCATGCAAATTGTACTGGGTGTCATTATAAAAAAACTATTCCATTGGTCAGGAAGATTTCACACAAGAAATAGCAATCATGGTGAGGGAGCTTCCTAAAGGGACAACACCCCTTAAATGGAAAAAAAACTACAGAGCCATAGCAAAAGTCATCCCTGTAGGTAGAGCTGGTCCAATAATATGCAGGTCAAAAGTTCATGAAACCACAACTAATCATCCCCGGATAGGTGTGCCACACAAGATTTCACAACCCGCTCTCACACTAATGATAAGGAAGGTACGAGAGAAGCCAGTAGTCAGTTGAAATGATTTGCAGGATGACCTGAAAGCAGCAGAAACAACAGTTACACAGGGAACAAGAAGCAATGAACGGCACCGCAATCATCTCCGTACCTACACCCCGAGATGTGCATCTAAGAATGTAGACAAATTAGAACTCTTTTGGAACAAAAGACAAAAAAAAGAGCTCTTTGGCACTAATTCAGCTGATCATTTTTGGACAAAGAAGGGTTGCGTGTATGATCCCAAGAACACCGTAGCCACAGTGAAGTACAAAGGAGAGAATCATAATACAGGGCTGCTTCTCTGCATACGGTACATCTCATTGAAGGAAACATAAATGGAGTGATGTGCAGGAACATAATAGAGGAGAATTTAATCTCACTGGCCAAGAAACTGAATTTGGAGAGAAGATGGACTTTTCAACAAGGCAACAACCACGAACTTACAGCAAAAAATGACTTTTCTAAAAAAAAAAAAAAAAAGAAGGTGAAGGTGCTTGCATGGCCTAGACAAGACTTTATTTATGGAGGATTATGAAATTGCAAGTATATCAGTGGGACCTTCATAAACTTGGAGATCTGAAGACGATTTGCCAACAGGAATGGGCCAAAAGTGGGAAAAAAAACTACTTATCCCAGAGGTCTCAAAGCTGTAATTGCCAAAAATGGCTTTGCAACAAAATACTAATGATGTTAATTTGTGATATCTGAATACCCTTTGTCTATCAATTTTTGTCACCCCTCCTAATTATTAGGTTCAGGTGTTTCAGCCACACCCATTGCTAACACGTGCATGAAATCAAGCACATAACCATGCAATCTCCTTAGACAAACATTGGCGTTAGAATGGGTCATACTGAAGAGCAAGGTTACTTTAAATGTGCCACTGTTATAGGGTGCCACATTTGCCTCAAGTTTGTGAAATTTCTACTCTGCTAGATCTGTCCCGGTCAACTGTAAGTGCTATTATTGTGAAATAATATTGTGGAAGTGCCTAGGAGTGGTGTAAAGCGCACTGGCACTGGAGTCTAGAGGAGTGGAAATATGTTCTCTGGAGTGATGAATCATGCTTCACTATCTGGCAGTCTGATGGACCTACTGGAATGCATAGTGCCATCAGTAATGTTTGGTAGAGGAAGGATAATGGTCTGGGTATCAAGGATTGGGCTCCTTAGTTTCGGTGAAGGGTAAAGTTAAGCATACAAAGACATTTTAGACACTTTAGTATGCTTCAAATTTGTGGCAACAGTTTGGGGAAATTGACCTCAACCCCATTGAACACCTTTGGGATGAACTGGGACCTTGACTGTGAGCCAGACCTTCTCGTCCAATCAGTGCCTGAAATTCTCTTTTGACTGCTGAATGACTGAATTCCAACAGACAAACTCCATAATTTTGTAGAAAGGTTTCCCAGAAGAGTGGACACGGTAATAGTAGCAAAGTGAAGGCCAACTCCATATTAATGCCCATGGTTTTGGAATGGGATGTCCAGCAAGCTCATATAGGTGTGATGGTGATGTAGTATATCTTAGCGTATGCTTATAAATACATATTTTTTCATACAAAATCAAAATCAAAAGTGTAAATTTGAAATGGATATATGTACTGGAAGTATATTGAAACAAAAACAAAGGTGAATACTTTCCCCTCAATGTATACCCTAAATTAGCAATGGCACTCTATAAAGGCAGTAAAGAGTCAATAAATCTCAGTGCAAATATTGTCAAGCATCCTATGGAATAATTTTACCTGCAAAAGTTGAGGCACAATAGTTATATATATATACAATATATATATATGTATTTTTTTTTTTTTAATTTGTGGTGGTGGTGTTCTTAAATTCCAAGCCTAAGGAAAATCTGAGCTCTCTTTAATGAGAGAAGATCCATGAACTAGCCAGGAGAATTTGCACATGTAGCTCTGCAAGAGAGCAAAACAAATTGTTAGTTTGCCAAGAGACACAAACACACACACACACACAGAGAGAGAGAGAGAGAGAGAGAGAGAGAGAGAGAGAAAATCCATAATTCACAGTACAAGATAAGGAATGACCAGTGTTTCAGAACCAGAACCCTTGTCTCTATCCTTTCCATGAACTGCGCTGGACAGTAAGCTGTCTGTCTGTTCAGATCTGGCGCTCTGCCAGATTAGCCACCACTTTGCGAATTCACCAATCTCTGAGCACAGGGTTGCTGCGAGACAGGGCATCCATTGCCCATTTACAGTGCTTACCTGACTTCCTGAACATCATTGGCAATCTTGTGCCCCCTTGGTGGTTGATGACACCACCCTAGTATTGTCTGTCCACAATAATATGCATGAGCCACTTAAGGGTTCCTGGAAATGGCACTAGCCACACAGCTCAAAAGCCACACACAATGATATGCTGATATCGAACCCTGTTCTCCTCTTCCCTTCCCTTTCAGGTTTTTCTATATGCCATAAAGCTTCTACATGTAATATCAGGAGCTCTGTCTTGTTACTTGCTGCTCTAGACTGTCTGCATCGCAGGCAATATAGATAGGACGGTACATGTACCCTAAATGAATGCCTTGGGTGTAGGAGTGGAGGGCAGGACTCTGAATGGGTATGATTGAAGCAGAGAAATTGTCTGTCTTCCATAGAAATTGGAATGCTGAAATATGCATCATTCAGCTCTATGCACATTTAGTATGCTACTGCACATTTGGTATGCTCGGTGAATGTGTATGTATCACATTTGGTATGCTCAGGATATGGAAAGCCATTTTAAGAAGACATTTAGGTCTCATAAATATAGAAATGGGATAGATTTTGACCCCTGTGTTTGGTGGTGGTCGACAGTGTAATTGTAAACAATACCCTGTGGACAGTGTGCTCAGTAGCCACTGATCTGTTGTTACAGAGCGCCAGTGATTTAATTGCAGAGGGCTAAGCCATCCCACCATTGACCACATATTTTCAAACCTCCAGCACTTCTGGTGAATCATGCTTTGGAGGTTTGGTCAGTCTGTGTCTTAAACACACCTTTGTGTTTTGGGGCATTGTTGCTGTACTAAAGTGTACCCTGCATAACTCCTTCCATCCACATTTGTGGTCTCTGGAAACCACTTCTTGGTAAATAAGGTAACCTTAGTAATGACTTCTTTAGAAATAAGGTAACCTTAGTAATTATCTATTTGGATTTACCCACAATGCTTCAACCCATTACTATCAAGGCCACCGGTCTCTATTCTGATGGCATTGATTTTATCCCTGTGATTTCTGCATCTGCCATTGCAGCCATTATTCCCTGCATTCTATAGCACAAAAGATTATGCAAAAAAAGTTTATGAAAATGGTACTTTAGAATAATCCAGCCACTGGCTTGGGCTCATGTACCGTAAAATTGGTCAGAAAAACTCCAGAAGGAAACTACCCTGGCAGACTGGAATGTAAGGAATTAGAACTGCGCAAAATAGGCATTTTGAATTCTAACAGCCACAGGGAATATCATGAAAAATACTTTATTTACTCCAGTAATTCCAGCCCCATGTCACTGTGGTTATTTTATTCCCTAGATAAAAATGATTGCCTTACATTTTGCAGATTCCTCCCTTCCCAAAACCAGAGCAGCTTATTTTAACTCAGTGTTGCAGCAATATCTAAACAAAACAATGCTATCAGCTAGAATTAAAGCGATCCAAAATAAAATGGACTGAATAGCAGGTGATACCTGATGGTCTGGGAAGAGGAACTTGTGCCAGATGCAATGTCAGGATCTTACTGTTCCTCACAGCCATTAGCATTGCACACTTCACCCTCCTGGCACTGGAACATGTACTGAGACATAGTAGCAGGGACAAGGATGTTGGCCAACTCCTACAAATAGAATACACAGATAGACAAGATGGTACAACTGACTAGCTGAATTCAATAGCAACAGTTTTTTAAAATGTTTGTATAGCCTTCAGTGGTGAAGGCTAATGTCTTTAAGATGATCTAAAGCAGAGTAATTCACTCACTGATTTGAGATTTGGGTCCATCTCTGTGAAGTTCCACTCATTCATGGGCATACTAAAAGTAAATGTCTTTAAGAGAGCAAAGGCAGTTCATGATTAAGAAATTTATTTAGATTCCATAGTAAACAGTCATTATTTATGTAAGCACATTCTAATTTTAATGTACCAAAGAGAAAGTAAGATTGCAACAGCAATTAAATGTTTTCAAGAATGAAATAAGGGTTTATTATGTACTGTATATTAGGTACATAAAATAACACTGCATGTGTTTCAGTGATGTAAGGTCTAATACATTAGACTTTCTTGCTTATTTATAGGTATAGTATGCAGGATGTTTTGAAAAAATGGAAAAAAAAAAAACTGATTACTGAGTCGTTGGGCAAAGCCCACTCTATGATGTTCCTGAGTCACCCTGACAATTCTGCAATAGTAACTCACAGTCAGTACTTTGTCAGTGGTGTCAGATTGGCGTTTTGGGAATTTGTATGCATTTGGACATTTTGGCATTTGGAAATTTGCATGCATGAATACAGCAAGTGTCATCATGGCTCAACTTTAGGCACAAAAGCAGTCAGACTACAATGTGGCAAAAAGGGAGACGGCAGCCAGTCAGGACAGAGAGAAAATAAGAGCATGAGCAAGGCCATTTGTAGTTACGAGCAAGTAATTTAGGGCCATACATTCCCCTCTGAAATTCAATAGCCCATTAAGTGGTATATATATATACTATATTTTTTAATTTTATTTAAAAAGGATTTATGTGGTTATATGCTGTACTTACATCCACACTGGCAGAGCTGGACTCCATACTCTGCTGGTGGTTTCTCAGGAGCAGCTGTAGCTCCTCAAAGCTCATGTCCACATTTTCAACAGCTTCAGAAGTTTCTGGCCTAACACACATACACACAATATTAGATCATAATTACGAATATAAAATTATTCAAATCAAACATATCCATCCACCACACTGACCTGTCCATGGTCCTCTTGGCCCTCCTCTCTCCAGAGCCTGATCCTCGGCCCTCTAGGACGGATTGTACCATGGCCAAGGGGAGAATGGGGGGTTCAGTACACACACCACAAGAAACGTCCTCACTCCATCTGTGCACACCTGGACTCACTGGCTCTTCCTTAATAATCATTGGACATCTTTCCCTATAGGAACAGGTCATACTGCAATGTATAATAATGCATTATTTATTTAATACAAAATGAGAACATCAAATTTGTTCACACTCGAATTCCATGTCATAAGATTTTTTTTTAATTCAGAAAGAGCAAATATGCATACCGTGCTTCCTCCATTTGAATAGCCATTGCACTAGGCTGTGACATGTCAGTAACATCGGAGATGATTGGCCCTACTGTCATTGTATTGCTAGTGGAACAGGAGGCAGCCTCTGTGGATGGCTGACAGTTTAAAAAAAAAAAAAAAAAAAGGAATGAGATGCATTTTAGGAGAAATGTCACTTATATGTGACAAATTATCTTTTAATCTGTCATCCCATGGTGCAATATGTACTAGGTCTAAATGTTACTTTAAAAATACTATAGTTATAGTGATCTTAGATTTCCAATCTGTCTGTTTTCAAGACATACGTCCATTTCACCACAGCCACTATTGGAACCATTAGGAAAATTAGCATTAACAATGACCAAATAAAAAAATAAATAACATGTAATGAGTGACATTTCAAGCATAAACATATGGGGACACATATGTCTAATATTATCTGAAGAGAATATATTTTTCAAATGAATATTTCAAATATCTTTGCAAAACACTTTCAAAATTCTTGTCCACCCTCTTCCAGTAATGTCTAAAATGATGAAGAACACTTGGAGAAGATATTGGACATTTCTCCATGTCTCAAGATTTTATTCTTAGGTTTGTGCGTGTGGACTCTAAAGTCATTGCAAAAGAGGGACACGTGATGACGTTCAGGCATCGTATTGCTGTTAGGGCTTCGTTTCTGCAACCCTTCCAAAAAGCTTGTCGTTTAGAAACTTTAAAACCCAATATTACACTTTTAAAATTTCTCATATTTTTAGACTCTAGCATGTTTGCTGACTGGCACTGACATACACATCATCATACAAAGTATGATTTTTCAATAAATCCTTTGAATATTCTCTATTGCTCATACTTGTATTCTATATTACCGATTGAATGTAGAAGGCCTCTTGTATGGACTCCATGGATTGGCCGTGACTGAGTTTGGAGGTAGGAGGAGTGGTGGAGCCATCATCTAACATCAGGGGCCTGAGGAATAGGAAGGACGTCAGGAACAACACGCAAAATGCAAACCTGCGATTCAAGTAATCTTATTATAGGCTATAAAACGTATTCAGAGATTTTTCTTCCTTGGCATGTTCAGGATAAAGTGTTTCTTAAATGTTAGTTTTATGTCAGCTTGAATTTACTTGTATATGCTGAACAAAAGTTGTATTATTGTGCAGCATATTACTAGGCCTTGTCCTCCCTCTCACCTGATTCACTTTCACAGGTCACCCTAGCTGACAGTGCACTTCTTCATAGAGGGTAGAGGGTCATGCGCTGTGGTTCAGTGGGTTGGTTGGTGTGTGTGTGTGTGTGTGTGTGCCATAGAGCACAGTAGATCTGATTCAGCATTCAGCTCCATTCAGGGCAGCCGAACCAGTGAATTGTGTCACCTGACCAAATCCAGCTGAGTTGGCCATTCGCACAGCTGTGTTTATTAGGACTGTATATGTTGATTTACGATTTTCTTGTTGCCTTTCTGTGAATATGTGTGGGTGTGATAATCCAAGCACAGCTGCCTCATCCTAGCGTGGGTAGGTATCAGTCTGAAGTGAGTATGTGTACTCACAATTTTCTCTTCATTCCGACCGTGCTGGGGGGGCTCGCCTGCACCTGGCTGAACAGGAACTGAATCAGCTAATAACAAAGCCAGAGAGTGATTCAGCATTACTGAACTGCATGAAACACCAAAGCATCTACATGCTTCATATGTGCTGTTTTTTTTTGTTTTTTTTTACCTTGTTCATAACTTTCTGTTGGTGTGTGTGGTTCTGTCTCAGTGACACCACTTCCCTCCACAATACTTCGTTCTGCCTACACAAATAGAGAGATATCATGTTAATTCTGAAATAAATTCATTTTTATCACAGTCTACTGTCACTGTTGACACACAAGCCCATTGATCTACCTGAGGGTCCAGTACATGATCAATGCACACGACATTCACTGCAACCCACTAAAAGGTCAGGAGAGTTCTATTCAAACAGCATATACAAAGCACAGGCTCAATGAATAGAGACCAAAAGTAGGTGAAGAATGAGAGTGAATGTAGGTAAAGGGTCAAATCCTTTTGGGTGAGAATGCTTTCTGTTTGGTATTATAGTGGCGAGCACAAACACTAACTCTTTTCATCTATAGAAGCCTTCATACCCATATATAATCTTTCATAGGTTAAATTAATTACTAATAAATTGATCACCTTTGTTAAAAACTGTCACATTAGATAAAGAATGAAGGGCCCAAGATACAGCTATACAAAAAAATAGCATTATAGCATTCAAAAAAATAGCATTCATTCATTCATTCATTCATTTATTTATTCATTTCCTTCCACTTTTCCTGTTGGGGGTCGCAGACTGAGAAGGTGAGTGCAGACTTCTATATCCTTGGCCACACATTCTAGCTCTTCCTGGGGGATCCACAGAATTTCCAGTCCAACTGTCAGATATAATCTCTCCAGAGGGTCCTGGGTCTGCCCCAGGGGCTCAGTCCATTGGAATGTTCCAGGAGCCAGAACCACATCCTTGTAAATTACCCGAACCACCTCATCTGGCTCCTCGCAATCCAGACGAACAGCAGCACTACTCTGAGGCTTTCCTAGCTTGCCGAGCTCCTCACCCTATCACAGACAGTAAGCACAGCAAGCCTGCAGAGGAACCTAATTTCTGCCGCCTGTACTCGCAACCTCATTCTTTCAGTCACTACCCACAGCTCATGACCATAGCTTAGGACAGGGCTGTAGATTGACCAGTAAACAGAGAGCTACGTCTAAAAACTGAGCTCCTGCTTCACCACCACAGACTGCATAATAATAAGATAATAGAAAATTCTAATCACATACAACATAAGTGTCAAAAAGTTGGGATCTCACTGTTTCATATCTTGCATCTGGCACTCCATGTTCTCTTGTTGGCTGCGAAGCACCTGTACTTCATACAGGAGCTTGCTTAGGTCCTCCTGCCTGAATTTAGTCTCCTCACTTTTTACTATAGACACCTGATAGAGAACACATACACAATGAATCAGTTTGAAGAATCGGGATGTCATGCATGCCAATAATACCACTGTGACTATGTGTAACAATAAATGGCGTATGTGTATAGCTGTGCATTAGTCAAACCTTGCGCTTGATGTGTTCTAGCAGATGCTCATGGCCTTGGAGGAAGTACAGGTGCTGAAACTCTGTATCATCTCTCTCCGGCTTCACCAGCCCACTCTGTTCAATGTTCACCACCTTCCTGAAGCCATCTGAAACAATATCATGATACATACACACATATGGATGTGCATGATACATACATGTAACTTAATCCATTTGAGAAATGATTTGTTTAATTATGGGTTTGAGTAACATCTATGCTACAGCTTGTGCAGTCAGAAAAAAGCTACTACAGAGAGAAAAAATACTGGTTATAGTTTTATTGTAACTACACTGAGGAGATGCTATGAAAAACGCTAATTATTACAGTTACTGGTACATACTTTGCTTAATATCAGAAGCTGCTATTTAACATTCATATCAGAAATTACAGAACACTTCCCATATTTTATAATATAGGAAGGATGTATAGTTTTCAGTTGCTATAATTTTTGTTTTAACATTGCATCAGGGTTATAATTATAGCTAAATGCAACTTGACCTAACAAGTGACAAATAGCTTGATTTCTGCTATGTTGTGTAAAAGTACATACACATGTTGAGTTGGCGCACAAAGCTGGCCATGTTGTTGTGCTTGAAGTATTTGGGCAGAACCTCTTTGGCAAACCTGCCTTGGTCAAACACATGGAAGCTGGTACCAGTCTAGACAGAAGAGACCAAGCAAAAAAAAAAAAAAAGTCTGTGTATTAATGGAATATCAAATATATTAGTTAAATGATATTTATGTAGACAAATGTCATGTTATTTTCTTTTAAGATCATCACATTACATCATATCTTGTTAGTAAACTTAACCATGGATAAAATAAATGATGAACAGCATATTTGTTTTGGAAATTTCTAAGTGGGAAGCTGTAAGTGGAATAATTACGTAAAGTGTTAGTGTTCAGGTGGCAAACAGAAAGAACACACAGAAACATTTCAGTCAGCTGTGCAAAAATTCTGATGTGTTACAAAGACCCGGTGCAGTGAGAATAACAGATTTTTTTACTTTGAAGGTGTTGACAAGCAGTTTCCTTTGATTTACTGGGTTATTTATGCTCAAAAGAGTTATGTATAAAGTATATAAATTCTCAAGTATTTCCAAAAAGAATGAACAGGTCTTAGATTATGTTTGTCAGTTGATCCTGGAAATTATTAGATTAAAAGCATATTTGAAAAATGAGCAAAGGATGCAGCAAAAAAAGAGGACTGTATCTGGCATTATAAGCGAACCATAAAAAAATCAACTCTTCCAGTTTGCTAGAGTCTCAACCTGTTCTTGTCATGTTCCCTTGCTCCCTAGTTTCATTATAAGCCAAGATAATGAAAGAGAATTTTCTGGTGACCTTCAGCCCAGCAATTACGCTCTTCTTGTCTTTAAGGGTCTCCTTTCCCTTAAAACATAAATCATTATACACATGACTCACAACCATTTAACTACTTAATCCACACCTGGTTAAATCTAATTGCATATTAATTTGCATTTAACCTCTGTTTGATGTTAATATCTATTTTTTGGTGCATGTCAGTGTGAATCAAGATGGCAAGTTTAGGCCTCAAGATTACCTGAATATGTGTCGTCCCTTAGATGCTTAGGTGTCTATTGCTGACTACTTATTTGTTATAGAAGAGGTACACACACTCTGTTACTGGTCAAATGTGAATATTCATATAAAAGTGTGAGAAAGTGCCTCAAGCAAATCTGTAATGAGATTTTTCCCTTAGTCACACCGAAATACAAAAATTCAGATGATGCAAACACAGAACCTCAGAAGATTTCTTCATTATAGCAACATAAACAAAGTCATCACTAAACCCATGTCAACCACATTATTAACACTTGTAAGGATATTGTTCTGCATATTATGTATTTGATGTGACACATATAATCTATGATGTGATAAGATTATCAGTTAATCACAAATGTTTTTCCTGCCCTTAAAATGTGCTACATGTCTTAAAATACTTTTTTTTTTTTAAATTACAGCTTTGTTTTCAGAGAACATTGTATACATAAATTATTTATTTTGCTGCTGATAATTTAATGCACATACTTATTCTGCCACTGCATTATTATTTAAAGTCTTCCAATTTGAAAATGTAAAAAAAAAAAAAAAAAAAAAAAAGTTGTAAGCAGACACTTATCATACCTCAACAGTGATACTGGGATGTATGGTCATAATACCAGGAATTTTGCATACAATTTCACCTTGTAGTTTCTTTTAAATCATCACATATAAAACCAACATCTAGATCCATCCAATGTCTATATCAGGTTTTCGTTCTCTAACTAAGAAGCTGAACTATAGAATGTGTTATAATTCACAAAGAATTTGTTTTGGTAATTAAATGACCAAATAATACTCTTAGATCAATAGGAAGCATAAGGGCTGACTCACAGTGCTCCAACAGATGAGATGGTTGGTCTCCGGGTCTTCCACCAGCGTCCACAGCTTGGTGAGGAATGCCGGCACGTTGTTGGCATAGCCTCCATCCACACCTATGGAACCCGGTGACTCCTGCATATCTGCGCTCAGCCCTGGGCTTGGGTTTCTGTACTTGAGCAGCGCGTATATAAATGTACATTTGCTTCCCAAGACTCCTCAGTCCATCTCTGCTCTCTGCTGATCTCCTGTATCCTGTTCCTCTCTGTTTCTCTGTATCTCTTGCTTGCTCCCTCTCTCTGGCTCAGTCATCTGGCCATATCAGGCTTGTGTCGTTCATGCAGGCTTGTGTCAGCATAAAGAGAGGATGCAGCCTCATCACCACTACTCCAACAAAAGAGGCCAAAGGAACAATGCATGGTCGTACAAAGCCTAGAATAATACTGCACTGTTACGCCAAACACAATGCTCCAACAAAACCCGTGCATGACAGTGTTGTGTGTGCTATATGTGTGTTTGAATTGCCTTTCCATCTATTCAGGCCTATTGTTTAGAAATATGATTGCAGATATTTGAAGTTTTATAATTAAAGTCTTGAAAACATACAATTATATAATAGAAATAGAATATAACAATTATATTATATAAATAGAATATCAGTCTACCTACAAATATCTATTTTTTGTTTTTATAAATAATTATGAAAAATGAAGCTAGAAAAAATGACTTAAATGACTAAAAAAATTAAAATCTATGTACATAAAAAGTTTATATCAAAATATACATAAAATACACAAGTGTACAATTCTCCAATTTTGCCAAAATTATATATAATTATAGTGTAGTGTACAGAATACTTTATACAGTGTTAAGTGATAATTAATGTTGCCTTAAATAAAATATGCATTATATTGAATGTTTTTGCACATTAATGAAATGGAAAATAGATTGATAAAGTTCAGGTGTCCTGATATTCATATGGATTGTGCAAATTTTGAATAATGTACAAGTACAACAGCTCTATCCTTACTGAAGGACTGCTGCTTCACTGCAAAACTGATATCTTAGTAAGAACATATAGCTTGAATATAGGCAAATTCAATACTTTTCCTTATTGCTTTTAAACAAATATAAGATTATTAAGACTATTTCTGGATTTTTTTTTTTTTTTTTTTTACTTCTTTGAAGCTTGAAATTGTCTTACTCTATTAGCAGATAATTTTGCTTATTTCAAGCATTTATGTATTTCTAGAAAGAAGCAAAAATATCTGCCAGAAGAATACGAGAATTTTAAGTCTCATAATAAAAAAATATTAGATAACTATTCAAAATATCTTGCATTTTCTGCTCTGTATTCTTCAATTTAGGCCTCCTTTGAGAAGGCACTGTTCATCACAAGACCATTTCACATCACAACCAGCAGAGGGAGCCGTCCTCAAGGTTGTTATCAAACAGTGTCCATGCAAAAGTGAAGTATAGCTTCACTTAGTTTATGGCAAAGTCAGTCTATCAGGTTACTACTTTCCTTTAGCCCATTCTATACATACTCCCTGTTCTACTGCTGAACCGGGATCTCCACTTATTTGCTTGATTATTAGGTACACCTAAACTCACCATGTAGGTGCACATTGTAGGTACGCAAAAAGTAACTACAGCCCACAGAACCATACTGACAGTTCACACCCACAGTAACAGTCTGAAGGTTTTTTTTAGGGTAATAAACCAAGAAAAACCATGTGACCAACAATGTGCTGAGTTACAACTAGTAAAGGCTGTGCATTACTTCCTCAAAGTGACCATAACCTACTTTCATTTGCTTTATTGTGTAATAATGGAGCCAACTCTACTCAACTTCTCAAATGCTAGAATATTTGATAGCTTAGAATTTATTTCAGTGAACCTATTCAGTATTTACCTTATAGGTTAACAAGTTTAAGTGTTTAAAGCCTGACAGCATAGTTACCATCATACCATGATCTGAGTTTTACATTTACATGTGAAAAAGAACATAGTATAGAATAAGCCATTTCACTTTAAGTATAGTTGGGGCCAAAATATTCCTAGACTAAAGTCATTTTCTTTGTTAAGTCAATTAAGGTATCTACTTTATTTCCATAAGAGGTCATTTCAAAATAATAGCTAAGAGACAGATTTATTTTAGCTTTTATTTACTGTATCAGATTTTCAGTGGGACAAAAGTTTACATACACTTTGTTAGTATTTGGCGGCATTGCCTCTTAATTGCTTGCAACTTGAATCAAGTGCTTGCGGTAGCTTTCCGCAAGCCTCTCACAATACTTGGCTGGAATTTTTTTTTGGTATTTCTCCTAGCAGAAGTGGTGTAACTCAGTCATACAGTCTGTGGGCCTCCTTGCTCAGTATTGCTTCAGTATTTCTAGATAATCTTCCTTCCTAATGATGACATCTATTTTCTGAAGTGCATCAGTCCCTTTCACAGCAAAACACCCCCACAACATGATGCTGCCACCCCTATGCTTCACAGTTAGGATGGTGTTCTTCAGATTAAAAGCCTCACTCTTTTCCAGCTATATCTAGAACTAAATATTATGGCCAAACAGTTCAATTTTTGTTTCATTTGACCAGAGAACACTGCTCCAAAAGGCTGCTGATCACCTGCAAACTTCAGTCTGGCTTTTTATGCAAGTCTGGAGCCATGGCAAAGTAGGTATCTCTATTAATGGTGGATGTACATATATTGGTACCTGATTCCTCCTTTACCAGTTCCTTTTTTGTTTTCTTGAGGTTCAGTTGAATCTTTCCTGGAAGTTAATATGTGCCTCTTTCCTGATCAGTGCAGTGTCTGTGTGGTCCCCAGATTTTTATATTTGCAAACAATTGTTTGTAGAGTTGCTCGTGGTACCAGTTGTTTGGAAATTGCTCCAAAGGAGGAACCAGACTTGTGGAGGTCCACTTTTTTCTTTTTCATGGTCTTGGCTGAGTTGCTTGGATTTTGGTCAATGGTCTCAAGGGCAAAAAGGCACTGTCTCTAAAGGCACAGGTGCATTCCCAATTAATTCCTAATTATGACAACTGGCCAATTAGAAGCTTGTAAAATTCATTAAATCAATTTCTGGAATTGTCCAGACTATTTAAAGAGACAGACGACTTGGTGTATGTAAACTTTTAACCCACTGGAATTCTGATATAGTGAATAAAAGCTGAAATAAACCTGTCTCTAATCAGTTGTTTTATAATTATCTCTGATGGCCTAATTTACTTGCCAAAAGAAATGTATTGTCACATTAAATGTGCGGAGTTTTAAAAATTAGATGACACATTTTTAGCCTAGGTATATGTAAACTATTGGCCTCAACTGTAAAATTGATTTTTAAATAAAAAAAAATGCCAAATTTAAAATAGTATTCTATAGCGTAATGTCATTTAAAATGGTACAGTAGGTGCAACACATCCCAAGTTCACTCAGCCTCCAGAAATACATTATTACAAATTATTATTATTAAAATACATTGCAGAAGTGCTTTGTACACTTACATTAGTACAAATAGGCCTGTTATAGATGAGTTGGCATGAAAACAAAAACACAGTATGAATCAAGTATGAATTAAAAAAAAAAAAAGAAAACACATAGCATGACTTGTTCCAATTTTGAGATGAAGCACTTGTATGGGCCTTCATAGACAGAAACCGACAAATGCTCGTGAATTTTTAAAGAAGAAACCTACCTGACCAAGTCAGATTTACAACATTAGCCAAGAATGACAGTTAATTGTTCAGAATGACACAAAAGGTTTGTGCATTAGATGGTGTGATTAGAGAGTTCTCCAGGGACACAAGATCTTGATGTGGGAATATATCTCCAGGAATATACAGCATCTTAGCCTTGCTGACATTCAGCTGGTTAGTTGACATCCACGATGAGATCACTGCCAGAGTCACTGAGATACAAGTCTATGAATATCTGAGAGAGGGAAGGAGAGAATAAATCTGATTTGAATCCAAGTGGGTTCACAAACCATCCAAGAGGGTCAGAAACCACCAGCATACTGGACCAGTAATTCCTAGGCTTGTGCGGATGGACAGGAATATCTTGTGGTTAACCAGTCAAAGTTTGTCAAGTACTTTAGGAAAATTAGGATCAATGAGAGTTTGGCTGATATAGCAGCGTGAAGCTTATCAGTAAATTGCCAGTATCTGTCCATTTACTATCCTGGAAGTCATTGTCAACTGATTGTTGACAGCACAGTTTTAAAGTGGAAGGATAGTGATACTTGTCACTAGTTGCTAATGTCCAAATTGTTATTTTGTTTGTTTTACTTTGCCAGAATGGGTAGTACAATGGGATGTTGAAAGCAGTTAGTACACCGCCAGATGTTATGGACTTATACAGTATGTACAAAATAACTGCATTGAAACTAAACAGGCCCAGTCAGCTGGTCAGATGGATCCTCTGTCAGTCCTAAATCATGCTCCATAGACTATTCAAGCCACAGTCTATCAGCATTAGTGGCACTATAGCACAGAGCACATATTCCTAGTAGATTAATTTAGACAGTTATAGTTTGCTGTAATTAGTTTTGCTTTGTAGTTTGCAATTGAGTGCCACTGACTTAGTCCATCAGGGCTGTGTTCATCACAATGCTATTAATCTAGCTTCAGGTGTCTGTCACATTAAATTTGACTAACATTATGCTACTTGATCAACAGATGATGACTATAAAGATTGCTGTAAAGATTTTTTTTTTTTTTTACATGAAGCTTATACTCTATGATTTTATGCAATTTTGGTATTTCTGTTTCCTGTTACATGAAGATTTAGTAGATTGAATCTAATTTAAATTAGGTTTTCGTTTGGTTTAGGATCATTTCTGTCCCATTTCTAGCAGTTAGGCTCAAACAAATTATCAGCAGCATTGTTAATCAATGTTTGACACCTTTAGCAAAGCGAACTTTGTAAAAAAAAAAAAACATCTGAAAATAAAGTGACTGTTGAGGGTAGAGCTGCATTTATCGCTAGACTTGCACTGGCTTATGAATGATTCTCGCCACTGCTATTGTGGCAGAGGCAATGATGTATGAAAGCAGTCAGCAACGGCAGATAATGTGGCATCTAATGTTTCTATGAAAATGAGAAAATTTAAAAACGTACATGAGGATTGGAGCTACTGCTCCAAAGTCTAGTCATAAAGCAGTCTTAGAATTCAAAAAGGCCCACTTTCACTGAGCATAACCATGAGTAACAACAGTCAAACCTCAAGTGCTGAATCCAGCTGCAAGAGTCTATAGACTAGTGTCAGGGCCTAGTAGATAGGTTAGAAAAAATGCATTATTTATGAAAAATGTGTTTGTTTCAGTAGCAAATGTATGAGTAACGTGGTATGGCTTAAATGCATATGCTGGTTTTGTATATTACAACCTCTCAATCTCTCTAGCATCTTTCTGTAAGAACATATAAGCATTGAAAGTTTCATGTTAAACATAAACATTTTTATTAAAAAATGGTAACATATGTATTTCTTGTTAATAGCAAAATGTGACTCTTCTGTTTTAAATGAAGAGAGATGCCAGTATTGTATAATTAACCTTTAAGGCCTTTACATACTACATATTAGGGGCTTTCATTCCTGCTTCATGCTATTGTATTAGCTAATTTGCCATTTTGTCAATATTAGACAAATAGCAAACTGTAGTGTGCAATGTATTTGAGCCAAATACAGACTCTATTCCAAAGAATGTGTTACTGTAAATCTTTAAGTCACAGTTGAACTATCTTGAATGTCCCTGTAAGGCTGCAGTTACACTAAAACAATGTGCTCTAGTGTCTCTGATGGGATTGTCTCTCTTCAATGCTGAACTGAAGTGTGCCATGGGTCTGTTTTTAGCCACAGTCTAATGGACAGTCTTCTATTCGTCAGCAGTGTGGCAAGTGAAAGATAAAGGGTGGGTGAGAGAGACACATAGAGAGAGAGAGAGAGAGAGAGAGAGAGAGAGAGAGAGAGAGAGAGAGATGATAGGGTCAAAGCTTGGTTGGATGAGTTTATTCAGCTAGCATTCTTAGCACCACTGCAACTGCACCTCTCTATCCCTCTTCTGCTCTTTATCAGGGAACAACTGTGATAAAAAAAAAAAAAAAACTTAAATTTTTTTTTTTTTTTTTTGCTTTTTCAACGTATGAATTAATTTTAGTGTCATCTTAGCCTTATATGCAGATTGTGCTTCTAGGACCACAAAAGGTGCAAACAGTAATAGGTTATATATACAAAATATACAAATTGGCAATTTCAACAGAACCACAAGCAAAGTAATAAATACAGAACAGTATAGGAATTTACATAGCACACATAGTTCATTTCATTGCTTACGGTTTACAGTTGAACTAGCGACAGGGTCATGGGCGCCCAAGGCTCACTGATGCGCGTGGGGAGTGAAGGCTAGTCCGTCTGGTCTGA
>CM075008.1:14355086-14374933 GCA_037576675.1 Pangasius sanitwongsei
ATTGTGGTGGTGTATAAAGGCAAAATCACAAAAACTCTGTCATTGTCCAAATACTTCCAGACCTAACTGTATATATACAAGGTGTTTGTGTGTGTCAATATGATTATCTTCAGTCATCAGTGCTTGAAATTAGTTATCTTCCTCTAATAAACATGTCTTTATCAGGTATCTGTATTGTGTGTGTTACACCATGAAACAGATCAACATTTTAAGAATCATAAACAGATCAGCACATACATCAAATGTCACAACAGTATTGGGAATGAAATCTTGAAATGTTTTGTGTGTGAATGTGACCATATCATCATTATTATTACAATTATAGCAATCAGTAGGAGGCATTAAAAGGGAATAGAACCTTAGGATTAAACTAGCCCTACCTCCTGGCTTGTGTTGTATGAGCCTCTGGATGAATTTGGTGTAAATTTCTTTCCCTAAGATTCTATCCCCTTCCACTTTCCTCTTAGTTTCCTGCTCCCACTCGAATGGGGCTGTGTTTGTTTTATTCAGGAGAATGCAGTCGAAGCCTGTCTGTCCTGTTCTCTGTGCTTTTCCTGCCCTCCTCTTTGCATTATTCAGGTGCCAATGCTGTTAAGAGCCACATCCCCAAAGTAGCTTTCCTTCTGCTTCACAGAGCTTTTCCAGACCCCCTGTAACCACCACCATCAATACCACATGACTGCTCTCTCTGCTTCGCATCTAAAAACGTGCATGCAAAAATACACCAAGCTCCCCCAAGATCAATTTACATGCAAAATTATGCTTTTATTGTTTCTGTGCTCTTTTATTCATATTGCTAGTAAGGAAAGCACATGGAGGCCTGTTGAACCAAGATGTTTGGACAAACGTATTTACTGACTGTATCATATACAGTATCTGGTAAAGCATACAGTCATTTTGATCTGTTTTTATTGACCATGTTCAAGCAGTGTGGACATTCGTATAAACTGGCTTCCCATGAATTGCCTGGAAATCAAAAATAGGCTGTTCTGCATAAACCAGATAACAAAAGAAACATCATGGTAGTTGGAGGAACAGGTGTTCAGCCTTTTCAATCACTGGTCATCAGTGATTATTACTTTAGATGTAGTCCATCTATTATGGATATTATTTTTACTCATTATATACCCATAGGACCTTGTAGCCCTACAGCCTTATGTATTGCAAGTTATGAGGTAGATGCTATAGGCTGGTTCTTTCTCTTATAAATGCTGTTCAGTATCATTTTATGAGAGAGGTGGTTACATCTCTGTGTGGCTTGTGAATGATGATGATTTAGGCACTAAATTACAATGTGGGCTAAGATTAAATTAATTATTTTTATGTATTTATAGCCATGTATTTAGAGCACTCATATATATTCCATGTGTGTGTTATATAGATATGAATGACTCTTGCCCTATCTCCTATACTCATGTTATTCTGTATAATCTACATATATCATTATTTTAGATTCAGATGCCAATAATTTTGCCTGTAGAACTACCTAGAGGCCACATTGAACAGGTTGGCCAAGGAAACCAACAGCAGTTGATGACAGAAACATTGTGAGAGCTGTGAAGAAAACTCTAAAAACAACAGTCAGTGATATCACCAACAACCTCCACAGTGCAAGGTGTCATAATCCACATTTCAAAGAAGAGCAGAAATATAGAGGCCATACCACAAGATGCAAACCACTCATCAGCAGTAAGAATCGGAAGGCCAGATTGGAATTTGCAAAGAAATACAGAGATTAGCCACAAAAGTTTTGGGACCCAGATTAACCTCTACCACAATGATGGAAAAGCCAAAGTGTGGAGAAAGAAAGGATCTGCTCATGATTCAAAACATATTAGCTCATCAGTCAAGCACAGTGGAGGTAGTGTCATGGCTTGGGCTTGCATGGCTGATTCTGGAATAACCTTTCAATAACCTTTATTGATGATGTAACTCATAATGGTAGCAAGACAATGAATTCAGAAGTCTACAGAAACATTCTGTCTGCCAATTTACAGAGAAATACATCCAATCTAATTGGGAGGAACCTTATCATGCAGCATAACAATGACCCAAAACACACTGCCAACACAACAAAGGACTTCATCAGGGGAACAAAGTGGAAGGTTTTAGACTAGTCAATTCAATTATGAGATCCTAACCCAATTGAGCATGCATTTCACCTCCTGAAGAGTAGAGGGAGAAGGGAGAAACCCCCATAACCAACAACAACTGAAAACAGCTCCGGTACAAGCTTGGAAAAGCATCACAAAAGAAGAATGCAACAGTTTGGTGATGTCAGTGGGTTGCCAGCTTGATGCAGTTATTGCAAGCAAGGGATATGCAACCAAATATTGAGTGTTATTTACTTTAAGACTATCTGTTCCTATACATTTACCCACCAAAAAATTGGATGGTCTTATTGTATAGCAAATAATAATAACAATAATAATATAATAATTTGTCATTATGATATTATAGTACTATTTTATCTCTTTTTATGCCAGAAGAAGGTACCGAGTTTAGATGCAGTTTCAGGTTCATTTAAAGCAGACAATCCAGACAGTGAAACAAACTCAGACTGAAAAGCAGGCAGGGTCAGGTGATCAGCAGAGTATACTAGGCTAGGACATACTAGACTAGCTCTTGTACACAGAACCAAGTCAAATCCAAATTAGAATATTAATCACGTCAAAAGGGTCAGAATCATCAGGTAGAGCTCACTATGGGAGCTCACTGTAAGTGTTCAAGGTATCTCTCTAGGACGTGGTGCAGGGAGAATGGAGCAGCAAGCCTCTAATGAAAAAGGGGTCAAGGATGTCATGAACTTCTTGTTGTAGGGCTATATCCCTTCCAGTCCACAAAACTTCCAGTCTACTACTTCCCTGATATATGGAGTCCCAAGATCTCCTTAATGATATATGCTGGCTGATGTTCAATATCAAGCTGAGGTTCCTTCATTCAAGGGACTTGGGATCAAGAGCTTGAGCATGGACACATAAAAGGAAGAGGCTATGCGGTATTGTCTACTTTGTTGATGCACTGCATAACGCATAAAGGGGCTAATGTATAAGTGCATAAGTTAGCTACATCAATCTCTTTCCTGAGGAGTGTGAGCCACGTTGCAGGTATTGTGTGTTCTTTCAGGCCTCGTCACTTTGACTGGTACTGAAAAACACACTGTAAAGAGATCAACTGGGTGTCAGAGTGACATGAGGAATTTTGGATGTATTTGGCCAAGGGTAGAACTGCAGCCAATTCTCCTGGTTAACAGAAGGTTCTAAGGAATTGGAAGGAAATCTTCTTATCTGCCCATTCAACTTGGATGTTTGATTGGGGGTGATGTTAGACTCATGGAAATCTCCCTCTTCTACAAAATGGAGCAGAAAGTGGAGGAAATCACTACTGATCTCTCATACTGCTCTCTCCTGTCCAAGATTTCAGATGATGTATCTTCTAAGACCTCTTTCTACAAGGGAAACCTGGAAGCTTCTGCACAAGATCTTCGCAAGCTCCACAACATCTTTTCTTCACTTTTTAACCTGCTGCCTCCTCCTTCACCATCCTCTCTGACTGCTGATGACATTGCCACCTTCTTTGATGGAAAGATTCCCATTCTCTTTCTCTAACAAATCTCTATCAACAGATGAGATCATGCACTGTTATGTTTGGGATCCTGCAATCCCACAACCTGCCTGCTGGATCCCATCTTCCACATTGCTCCAGACTATCTCATAAGACATCTTCCCCTTCATCTCTGCTATCATTAATTACTACATAACATCTGGTCATGTACCAACTTATTCCCATCCTAAAGAAACCCACTCTGGATACCTCAGACAACAGCAACTACCCACCAATATCACTTCTCTCTTTTCTTTCTAAAATCTTTAAATACACTGTCTACAATCAGCTGTCTCAATATCTCACTCAGAACTTCAAAATGATGCATTTTACAGAAACTGCCCTTGTGACCATCACTGAGAAGCAGGTAGATCAAATTGTCATCTGTAATGACCCTCTTTGACCTTTCAGCAGCATATGACACAGTCAACCACAAGACTCTTGTCTGTCCTCATGAGTCTTGGAATTTGTGACACAGCATGGCAGTGGTTTGCTTTCTACCTGGAGGGATGGTCATATCAGGTGACATGCAGGGGATCCACATCTGCTCCATGCATACTCTCCCCTGGTGTCCGACAAGGCTCAGCGTTTGGTCCTCTTCTGTTCTCCCCCTCTAACCGCTCTCTTGGTGAGGTCATATGCTCACATGGGTTTTTATACCACTGCTATGTTAATGACACACAACTTATCCTCTCTTTTCTTCCCTCAGATTATGTTTTTTCACAGATCTCTGCATGTCTGGCAGACATCTCATCATGGATGGTAGCACATCAGCTGAAAATTAATCCCAGCAAAACTGAGCTGCTGTTCACTCCTCAAGATGCATCCCCATGTCACAATCTTTGATCTCCCTGGACAACTTTCAGATCTCACCATCTGCCACTGCATGTGACCTTGGGGTAACCATGCATAATCTACTGTCCTTCTTGCTAAACTGACATGGCCCAGAGTCCACCCACAGTGTCCATTCAGGTGCTTGTTCAATCCCTTGTCATTTCAAAACTGGGCTACTGCAACTTGTTCCTGGGAGATCTGCCTCTGTGTCCAGAATGCAGGTGCATGACTTGTTTTCAACCTTCCTAAGTTCTCCCTGACTACTCCATTGCTACACTCCCTCCACTGGCTTCCTGTAGCTGCCCACATCAAATTTAAAACACTGATATACTTAACACACCCTGCACCACACTCTCCCAATCCTCTCACTCTGCTCAGCTGGACCCAATTTTGCTCAGGGTACGAAGAAGGCATGCATTAAGGCTCTTCTCTGCTCTGGCACCTAGGTGGTGGAATGAACTTTGCCTAGATATCCAAACAGCTGGCTGTCTTCAAATGATGACTAAAGACCTACCACTTCATGAAGTACTTAAATTAGCACTTTGTTATTAAAAATTCTTGTCTTGTGTTTTTTTCCACAGTATACTAACCTCCCCAATAGGGTTTATAGTCTGATAGTACTCTTAGTCTCTGACCTAGTGAACCTGTATGTGAATGTATCTATTGATAGACTTCAAAACACTTCTTTAAGTTGCTCTGGATAAGGGCCTCTGCTAAATGACATTAATGTAGATGATTTCCAGATGTGGGTTGTGAACTTGTGTCCTTAGGAATTCCAAAATATCTGAAAAAATTGAAACATTAATTCTGAAATTTCAAATGCTATGGCTATTCATATGCATAGATGTTGGGGAACAAGCAGAGGAAGGAGCTTACCAGCAAGTGGGGACCTGAGGCTGGACCACAGCTGGAGCAGGACTTAAACTTCTGGATATCTGTGACCAATATATTCTGGCTGGGGAGGAATATGCTCCAACCACTTCCTAGGTTGAAGACTCTCATGATCATGAAGGTGTATATGGTACTGATGAATAAGAGTCCTCTCACAGTCCATTCAAAGAGTCCAGAGTGTTGTGTGCATTCTGTGGGGGTGAGTTGAGAATGACCAATCTGCATGGGTTCCAGGTTCTCATCATGGTGAGGCAGGTTGGTTGAGCAGTGAAGCACTTTATTTTCACTCCTTTAACAGTTTGTCCAAACAAATAGCTAAGAATATCAGGTTGTTCAGAGCTGAGTGGCTACTGAAACAGGGCAACTAAGTGAAGATGATGAAGATGAAGGGGAGTTAGTTGTTAATGAAAATACAAGTTTATTAACAAGTTTATTAAGATCAAGCAGACAACCCAGAGAATGAAGCACACACATATTACACTAGTTTAGGGAAAACTTGAAAACTGTATAGAATAAAGTCAAAACCAGACTATCAATCAGATCAAAAGGCTCAGAATCTTCACTGACAGGAAAATGTCTGGTTTATGTAAACGGATTAGTGTGACTGTGAACAGATATGCATGATCATCAGGGATATGGATCATGTGGTGAATCAGGTGATGTGATCTGTAGTTTGTTAGCTGCCTGATGAGCTTGAGAAATAGATTTTGTGTTATTGGCTGATGCAGGCCTGATCCATTCCGACAGCATAGTGATGGACAGGTGCATAAATCACCAGAAGCAGAACACACACTGTTATGGCAGCACATATGCTCGGGAGAATAGAACTTGTACCCAGGAGTGGTGCAGCGGTTCTGGGAAATTTGACCATGCACAGATGGACTTCTTTGCTGATGCCGAGTCAATTCACTGTCGAGTGCGGTTCTCCCCCTAGTGTTGTTGTTCCTAAAGACCTCTCCATATGAACCCGTACAGACAGCCCTTTTGCTGGCAATGACCTCAGCAAAAGTGTGGGAGAACTGTATGCTTAATAAGTTTGTCCTGCATGCAACAGCGATGGATGAGTCCAGAATGACCTTTTGGTTGAACCCAGAGTTCTGTGTCATTCCACGAAGAGTGTTTCATCCTGGATGTCACCATGTACCTCTGCAGATTCCACAAGGTCAACATCACCCCTCATAGTGGTGTGAGTGTTGTGATCATCTCCGAACACCTTTCCAGTCGCCAGTGGGTGAGTAGGTTCCTCATTATCTTGCAGCAGTGGTATTCAGGTGTTAGTCACCACCCCTGCTGGTTAGAAGGGGTGAAACAGAATGCTAGTTATGGCTGTAACTGTAACTATGAACGCTGGCTAACAGCCAGTGTTTCCAGCCATTCTGAACTACCAGCAACCAGCAGGCACTTAGCAAGTAGGTTCCAGCAGAAGAGTGATGCGATGTGAAAATATTTATAACAAATACTATGTCACTGTCACTTTGTGGAAGGTTTCAGCCTGCATGCACATGTGCACTCAGGGACACGGGAAGACATTTTACGTTGGTGGTGCTGGAATTATAAGCAGCTTATATGTGACGTGCTATCACAGCCAAATGATAGAAAAAGCATTTAGGTTTGTTTATTTCTTTATTTATTCCTTATTATTATTATTATTATTACTATGCAGGTGAGATTAAAGGAATCCATAGGACCAGCACTTTCTGAGTTCATGTGTGCACTAGAGGGTATCTAGATGTTCATAGAACATCATGTACATACATAACTAGTGTTCCTGACACTAATGATAATCCAATAATGTGAAATATTACATCAATTTGCCTATATTCGATAGTACTTGCTATCATTTTTTGCGGTGCAGCCTTCTTCATTTGCACATAATCAACATCACAATAATGGCATAGCCATCCACTTTTTCTGTACATATTAAACCTGATGAAACATCTAAATACCCAAAGAAAACCAATAAATAGACTAAAAAGATATAAGAATAGAAGAGTGCTAGAAATAATGACTGAATAAACAAATAATGCAAGATGATATAAGAAATGTGTGCAGCTATTCTATTCTATTTATTTATTATTTGTTTGTTTATTTAGTTATTTTTAGAAAATTGCTTAGAATCTGATAACTGTTTTTAAAGATCATACCTAATAAGACATCCAAATGTCATGAAATTCATGATAACTGGGATTTGAAGTGGTAACTTGATAAAGAGATTTTTTCCCCCCACAGTATCACTTCTGTTGCAGTCCACATTATAAGCAGTTTTGGAGAGACTCTTTAGCTCAGCAGTTACATTCTGGACACATGGTCTAAAGGTTATTAAAGGCACGTCAAAGCACCTATGTTCTTGAAATGTAACTAACCCTGGCCACAATTTGGATAAACCAAATCTGCCGCATGAATTTAAAATGCATTCACTATTTATTTTTGGCTTATGCAGTGTTGACTCACAGTGTATATACACACCACATATGACTTGAGAATTGAATAACTGCATCATGTGGTGCAAGGCATGCTGAGAGATTAATGATTACTCAGCTTGGAAAGGAGCTACCAGTATGTTTAGGTGTCTCTGCAATCCTAGCTTAATCATAAAACACCAAATTCCTTCAGCCTGTAAATATGAAGCCCCCATGAACTTTGTCTGTATTCTGGTCAGTCCAGAATGGTTTGTGTGTGCAATCAGTGCTTGCATGAATGGCAGAAATATCGAAGACATGCCCAAGTCTATCTCTGTACGTATATAAACACATACCATATGAGGGTGCATATGTAATTACTCCTTGATGGCTTTCTGGGGTTGGTTTTTAACTTTCCTTGCCTGCAACCACACTTAGACTATCACCTATGAACTAAAATAATGTACAAGAGTGCAAAAGCCTGTTAATGTAACCTGTGACTTGTGAACATAGCAGAGGAGTGTGAATTAAATCTTGCCACATCTGCCAACGAGTTGCTGTATACACCTGTCTTTCTGCATCCATTTTCTGGTTGTTTGTCCATTTCTCTCTCATGTTACAGACTTGCTGCATTGCTGAAAGGGACAGAATGTGTTCACTGTGTCCAGCAATATATGTATTTCTCAATACTGGCTAAAGGAACTGAAAAGAGATGGAAGAAAGGAAGAAGTAGCCGAATCGTTTTCTGTTTCGCTCCAGGGAAAACATTACGAAAATTAGGAATTGGAAACTTTGGAAAATTAGGAAAATAAGAATTGGTTTCCTAGGTTTCCTAAACAATTTAGTACTATTACCCATCTGAAAATGAGACTGAATGTAATGATGATCAGGTTCTTTTTCTCTGCTCTTTAATGGTGGAGGAACAGTTTGAGATCTCTGTCAATGCTCTGACAAAGAACAGTGTAGCATGAAAATTATTGCTTAGAAAACCTGTGGAAGTGTGTGTGGACTTCAGCCAAGAACACCCTATGGATATTTTTTCATGTTCAAACAAAAGAAGATGAGTGAATGACGGGTAGCAGGGAGAGTAGTACAGTGAAAAGTAGCTTTTATAAAAACTACAATATCTGCATTGCCTTGTCTAATATACCCTATTCAGCCCAGTGCTGACAACAGAGGAAGTCGTTTTGGATATCCTCTTTGGTTGTTATTACTGTAAGCTGACCACATGATATGAAAAGTACCTGGGTCTAAAATTACATTGAAGAACTGCTCATGCTTTCAATAAGAAGAGTGACTAGGTCTCCAAAAAGTCCACTCTAATGTCAGGAATAGTAATAATGAGGGTGCTGGAGCTGACACTGACAGCTAAGAAGAATCAGATCGCAGAGGTGATACTGATGAGAGTGGTGTTTATAGATGATCTTGCTGTCTTTCTTTCCGCCATATCATTGTGTACACTCCACTCTCTCAGCCACCACACCCCGGCAGTCATTAAGGCCAGATCACTGCAAGCAAGACATTACAGCTAATCACGTGCATCACTAGTGAACTGAAAAGAAATTAGAGAGGAGAGTGAGAGAGAGTCATTGCTGCCCTTGTCAGCAATGTGGGCTTGAGCATTCTAGTGTCCCTTTTTCTGATCATCCCCTGCCATCTGCTAGGCTGGATGTCTGTGTTTAATTGGCACACTAACTAGGTCTCATTTTCTCATTCTTTGTTTTCACTGACTCTTTTATATGCTTGATGCACCATTTTATCTTATATTAGCATCTATATATTTGTAATGACCTGCTACTTTTGATGTTGAAAGAAATGCACCTTAATTAAAGTACAGACATATACAAAGCTACAATGCATATTAATTAATGAATGTAATATCAGTGAATGTATAACACCAACACCACTACCACCACCAGCAACAACAACAACCACCACAAGCACTGCTACAGACCCCCATTACTGTTGCTGAAGAATAATGACCGTTCGAAAAATTTGGGTTAGGTTTTTGCTAAAAGAAACATGAAAAGAACTGTGCATACGTTAACCTGACATGCACTGACTAGTGGTCTTAAATAAAAATGTCTTCCAATAGCCCCAGGCTGTGATAACATCATTGGAGTGGCAACTTATCTCAGTTCTAGTGTAACATTAATGTCAGTGAGCGCACAATTACCTTCAACTTTTGCATCATATATAATATCAAACTAATATTTTGTCTAAAGTGCATTGAGGAAAGCCTGAGCCTGCATACACTTAGCCCCACATCAGCAAATTAGACACATCTTGTTTTAGTCTGCTATTCATGTGAGTAATATAGCAAAGTAGTAAATGTTTCGGCACACTGAAATGAATATGTATATAGAGCAATGAAAATGCACTGAGGAATAAAGGACCTCTGTATTTGGGCCACCCATAAATTTTAATTTATAACTAGTACTCTGGGTCATGCCCTTCTCTGACCTTTTGACCACTGGTGGTTCCTGACTAATTACAGTGGGGTCCATAAGTATTTGGACAGTGACACAGTTTTTGTAATTTTGCTTCTGTACACCACCAAAATGGAAATTGAAATGAAGCACTCAAAATGTGACTGAAGTGTAGACTTTCAGCTTTAATTCAAGGGGTTTAACAAAAATATTGCATTAACCATTCAGGAATTACAGCCATTTTTTTTTACATAGTCCCTCCATTTTCACAGGCTCAAAAGTAATTGGACAAACTAACAATCATAAATATAAGGATTATTTTTAATACTTGGATGCAAATCCTTTGCAGTCAATGACTGCCTGAAACCATGGTCATCACCAAATGCTGAGTTTCCTTCCTTGAGATGTTTTGCCAGGCCTTTACTGCAGTTGCATTCATTTGCTGTTCGTTTCTGGGTCTTTCTGCCTTCAGTTTTGTCTTGAGTAAGTGAAAAGCATGCTCAATTGGGTTGAGGTCAGGTGACTGACTTGGCCATTTAAGAACATTCCATTTCTTTGCCTTAAGAAGCTCTTGGGTTGCTTTCATTGTAATGTGAAGATGATACGGTATGCTTTGGATCATGGGGGCAGTCGTGGCCTAATGGTTAGCAAATCGGACTTGTAACCTGATCGTGGGTTCGAGTCTCAGGTCCGGCAGGGATTGTAGGTGGGGGGAGTGAATGACCAGCGCTCTCTTCCACCCTCAATACCACAACTGAGGTGAGACCCTTGAGCAAGGCACTGAACTTCCAACTGCAAATTTAACCCATCACAAATTCTGAGTATGGGTTCCCATACTTGGCCACAAGTCACTTCACTTTCACTATGACCCCTCCCTATCCTTCTCCATACTCGTCTCTTCCCATCATACTGGTACAAGTTAATCTTGGTTTCATCTGTCCAAAGAATCTTGTTCCAGAAGTGGGCAAGCTTTTTTTTTTTAGATGTTTTCTAGCAAAGTCTAATCTGGTCTTTCTCTTCTTAAGTGTTACCAGTGGTTTGCATCTTGAGGTAAAACCACTCTCCTCGAGAGTGTTCTTGACTTGGCTAGATGTTGTGAAGGGGTTTTTCTTCACCACAGAAAGAATTCTGCTATCATCCACTTTAGTTGCCTTCCGTGGTCTTCCAGGCTTTTTGATGTTACTGAGCTCGCCAGTGCTTTCATTCTTTTTAATAATGTACCGAATTGTTGAATTGGCCACTGCTTAAGTTACTGCTATCTCCCTGATAGGTCTGTTTTGTTTTTTTCAGCCTAATAATGGCGTCCTTCACTTGCATCGACACCTCTTTGGACCGCATACTGAAAGTTCCCATGAACAGCTCTCACTTCAATAACATCTTGATTGCTCAATTTAAAATCCATTGTGGTGGTGTACAGAGGAAAAATTACGAAAATTGTATCATTGTCTGAATACTTACGTACCCGACTGTATAGCAGCTAATGTGTTACAATAGTTATTTCAATGTTCAGAAAGGTGGCCACATGCACAGCAAAAAGCTGATAGGATTGCATCAATTGCAATGCACTGCACAATATTAAAAAACAAAGGACTATTACGGTCTTAAATATACATTTACTGAAAGGGATCAAAATTACCATACCCGAAATATAAATCAGAATCAGAGAGTAGTGGACTGAAATCTTCATATGTTGTGTCACAGTTCCTGAAATAACGTTTTAGAGATTATTGTAAATGTAAAACGCTACACAATTACAAAACTGCCAGAATAACGGAATTTTTTAACACTGGAGATCTTTTCCTAACTGCAGCAGCTGTACTTTCAATACATTTATGCAGTAATACGTTACTGAAAGTCAACTGTGGTTATAAAGCAGTTTGCTACATGTTGTGGGTATTTTTCCTTTATAAGCCACCTTCAGCTTTTGGTTTCAGCTGCTGTTTTACTGTGAGAGCGATTGGATATTTGTGCTCTTGAGTTTTCCCAGCCTATCTGTGACAGCCTGACAAATTCCTAAAATTTGTCTCAACATGGTGAGACTCACTTCAGTCTAAAAATCAATACCTGCTACAGACTGTTGTTCACTTTTTGGCTTCAGTTCAGACCTTGGGTTACAAACATAAACTATTAAACTAATATTGTATAACATTACAGGCTAATATGTGAGAGATACTCAAATGTGCACAGGATCGAGTAATTGCATGTGTAAGAATGGTACCCGAAAATGGTTTAGATCCATAATGATGGGCATTATCTGTGAAAACACAAGCTCATGCTGACTGGTGTAATGGAGCGTGGGTGTATTCAATCAGCTCTTTCCAGTCGTGCTTTGCTCTCTGGCCTTTCCATATCTAACACTCGCACCAGGATTGGAAGATTGGTCTTTTAGGTTCTGCTAGAACCACCTTTTTTCATGATATCTGCTTTGTAATTTCAGGATTCATCACCTGACACTACACCTTACCAAAATATTACTTTCCCGTAAAAATACAAACAAAGGCTTCCGGTTAGCAGTTGTGTTTTTCATATCATTGTGGAGTGTTTCAATCACTTAATAGCTGAATAACCACAGAAAGGAGGATTTTAGTTTATATTTAATATAATAAATTACTACCACCACACTGTGATTACTTTTCAAGGGTTTATTTTACATGTCTATCCCAGTTTACCCTTCTGTGCTCCTATTACTCAGCCATTACTGATTTTTTTTTTCAGTTACTTCTATAAACTCTAGAATTAAAACATTTTTTTTTTTTTTTTTTTTACTGATTTGATACTGTGCCAATAAAGTGACTTGCTTCAGACTGGGCACAGGTCACACTGTCAAAAGTCCAGTTTAATTATGTCAAGATTCAGTTTCCTGACATTATCAGCAATTGCTCTAATTGACTAATTGACTGTGCAGCAGGAAGTCAAGTCCCTTCATCTAATGCTTTTCTTAGCTGCTCACTGTGTGGCTCCATCATGTGAAATCTGTTACATTCTGCAGCTTCCTAGTGCTGAAATACAGCTCGACATCTTAAAAAGACACTGCACTTTGCAAGTTTTTTTTTTTTCCATACGAGATAAGTTGGCGAAGATGATCAGCTGTCGAATTTAATTGTTTTGTGTATTGATGTTGCGGGTGATCAACGCCAGGCTAGCGACCACACCTTGCTTCATACTGTTTCTCTGTGAACCACCGGCCTGTCAGTGACCACACTTCTCATTTTCCGCTCTGCGGCGTTGTCAAGTGGAACATAAGACAGCGGCTTACTCATTTGCATTAGGGAAACAGGATTCCGTTTGCATGTCCGCCGTGGTCATAAATCCAGTTCGTAAGGCTGCTTAACGCCGCGCGCGCGACTACCACAGCCAGCTCGCTCACTCACTCGTTCACTCACTCGCCTCGCCTCGCTCGCGCCCTCCGGCGCATGACGTCAGACGCAAGAGTGGAGAGCCCGGCGACGCGCGCACGCACGCTCTCTCTCTCTCTCTCTCTCGCTCTCTCTCTCTCTTCCCCCGACGCCGAGCCTCCATTTGTGAGCAAGCCGAACGATGCAAGCTCTCGCTCCTGTTGCCGCCGCCCAGTAACGAGACCCACTGAGAACCTACAGAGTTCCCTGTTCACCTGACAAACCCAGGACCGTAGCGAAATTTCGGAGACAAACCCCAGAGAGACGGACACAAGCTCTCGTTTCCCGATTCGTTATTCTCACACCGTCGCTCGCGGGATTTAATGCTGTAGCTGTAGTCGCAGAGAGTGAGAGAGAGAGAGAGAGAGAGAGAGAGAGGGAAGAAGAGGTAGCCTTTCGAAGGGGGAAAACGGATTGCTCGCTATTTCCGCCGCACCTTTTCACTATTTTGGAGCACACGAAGAGCCGAGGTTGGTCTAGACATGGGATGTACACTGAGCGCCGAGGAGAGAGCGGCTCTGGACAGGAGCAAAGCGATCGAGAAGAACCTGAAGGAGGACGGAATCACTGCGGCCAAGGATGTGAAACTGCTCCTGCTAGGTAATGAAAGCACCGCTTCCCAGGGAGTGGACATGATCACAACCACCCGATCATTTTTATCTGTATGGTAGCCTACACAATCCTCATGGCTTAGTTTTCATTTAGAAAGCAAAAGACTCGAGCTGGACTTCCATTCCAGCAGACAATCTCATTCCCTTGTGTCTCTTGTGTCTGCAGGGGCTGGCGAGTCCGGGAAAAGCACCATCGTCAAACAGATGAAGTAAGTGTTCCTAAATGCGATTTCTCGGTTAATGTGTGCTGATCTCTACGCCTAGCTTACACACGCACTCGCGCGCGCACACTTACTGCCCGAAGGCGAAGCCTAAGGTCCGCCATTTTTTTTTTCTTTTTTTGCCCCCAAGTATCTAAGGGGATGCTAAGGGGACCCATTTTGACTCGAGCGGTGCGGTTTTAATGGTCATGGACGTGCTGTTCATGAATATGGTGCTGAAAGCCCTGGTCACTGGCGTCCATTCAGAGTGACCGTGCAGCCGTCTTTAGAAACGGCCCTGGCGTTGCCACAATGGATGCTTTCTATATGTTAATTAATGTCGATACCAGTTCATTTTTCTTCCTTATCCGCTCCTCCTGATCTCGGGGTTGGTGAAATAGAGCCTGTAAGCGGCGCCTTGTAGCGCTGCGATTTTCAGTGCGGCATTTTTTTTTTTTTTTTTTTTCGAATGTTCTTGTAACATCTGGCCGTTATTGGGCTGCGTGTGCGTCAGTAACCCCCTGTGATGTTTATTTAGCACATCTGTACTCGACCTAATGCTGCAGGCTGAGGACCTGGAGCCAGGCCCTGTATGAACGGGTTGTAATGAGCTGCTGTTGGGTGTGTGTGTGTGTGTGTGGTGTGTGGTTCTGGGGTGCTGACAACACCCGAGTGTGTTCACTCAGTCGTGTGTGTATTCGAGTAGCCATTAAAAAAAACGAAGCATTTAACTAGAAAGAAGCCTAAATCATAAACGCTATGGAGGCGTCAAGGTATCGCATTCTGGTAGCGTTTCCCAGTTCCCTCCCTCCTTCTCCATCTCCTCTCCATCTCTCCATCTCAACGTTGTCATCCATTGACCACGTCTCAGTAGACTGCTGCAGTAAACTAGATAATGGGCTCGCAATATGTACCACTTCCAGTGTTTGTGTCCAAGTAAAGCATTTTTAGTAGGTTTTTGCTGAAATAGACGGAGGAAGAGAAAGAGCCGGCTGAATGTTTTGTATCTGGATGGTCAAGCTTCGCTGCCATTTTCCACTAGTAGTCCACGCTGTGTAAAATATACCCATGGGTTGTGCCTGGTCTTTTAACACCCTTGTGCTACCACGACACGACTGTGCTTAGTGGTCACATCGTTTAAGGCAGTTCACATGACCATTTGTGTTAGTGTGTGGACGTAGTGAACAGGCGAAATTTCAGGCGCCTTGGCTGGTGGACAGCGCCCAGTAGCGCCTCGTCGTTTTCGTGCTCCTTCGGCTCTCTTCGGCTGTTTTCGGCATGTCGGGTCTTTCCGCGTTTGGAATTGTTGGAAAGGGCGAGAGGAGAAGGCGCTCACTGGATGTCCTTCCTTATCACTGCGTGTCGAGCATGTTCAGCGATGGCAATAGGGAGGAGCTTCCCTCCGAGAGTCAGATATTTACTAATATTAAGAAAAAGAGGATGTCTTTTAAAAAACCATGTGGCTCCTAACATGCAGCAGCCTGGCAAATAGGTAGACTTAGAAGATCCAGGCATGCATGATGAAAAAGATATTGATTTTATAAAACACGAAATTGTTTAAAAAAAAAAAAACCTGAAACTCTTTTTCCATAAACAAGTAAGAGCTCCCCAGCCCTCAAAACTAACATAACAGAGGAGATCAAATACATAAAAGATGTTGGCGTGTTAAGATTACATTAAAGATTTCTCATGTGGCTGAGTGTATGCTTTAAAAAGTAAACCAGTAAAAGTATCATCAAAAACTAGTTTTGAAAGCCAAGAAATATGGCAGTGTGTGCGAAATGACAACATAATATTGTTACTGCAATGTATATTAATATATCCTGAATATTGTGAGTATCATCATGTGTCAGTGCTTTTGTAAATCTGTTGTTACTGGGCAAATGTTGAAAGAAATCTCTGATGTTTTTCCAAAAAAAAAAAAAAAAAAAAAAAAGCACTGGAAAAGTAAATGCTGAGTGTATACTTTTCTAATAAATGCTTCAATAATCGAGTAAACTGCATTACGTTTTATTAGTCCATGGCTGATGTGAAGATGATAGTGATATAGAATGAGAGCTGTAGTGTACTATCTCTGCGGATCTGTTGTCTAGGGCATGTGATTGAATTTGCAGTCAAGTTCAGAACCTGGCTTGGCTGTAAGTGACAAGCCAAGGAATGAGATGTGATGAGGTGCGACTTGGTTGTTTCAGTAGGAAGCAGCACTGTTCATGTGACGTGTGTGTGTGTGTGTGTGTGTGTGCCACAGCGAGGCAGTCGTGATGATAAACCCTGTGATTATGGTGCATTTCTCCAGGCAGCATGGCATCCATTTGCTTTATTAGCCCAGCATGGGCCAAAATTGTTTAACTTGAAACTGATTCTCTCTCTCTCTCTCTCTCTCACACACACACACACACACACACACACACACACACACACACACACACACTTTTCTCTGTCTGTACTTTTTTACATAATTATTGCATTTCCACATTCCATATAGTAATCCTCGGGGAGTTAAAACTCATTATTATACACACAGTACATTCCTTGTATTATTACCACTGCCACCATGGGAAAATCAAATGTCAAATCATCATATTCCAGACTCGAACCCTATCTGATATGCTATTAAGCCTTTTCTGCTTTGTCATCTATGTGTCCTTTGCCAGCAATCTAGGCCTCGTACATTTTCTGTCCATTGAAAGCTGAACTGTGTTGCCCATTCGGAGCAGTGGGCTAGAATTTCAAGTGTTTATTTTCATAAAGCAGCTTGTACATTATGTGTGTGTTTTAAACACCCGGCCTTTGGGTTAATTGAAGCAGCTCAGACTCTGAGGAGGACCCAGGTGTTCGACTAGCATTAATTTGCACGGCATTGGATATTGGGTCTCTCTACGAAGTGGAGTGGACACCAGGGATCATGTGCAAAATATTCTGCATTCTATCTATCTATCTATCTATCTATCTATCTACACACACATAGATAGATACAATGCAGAATATTTTGCACATGTTTTGCACATTGCTTTCTTTTGCAAGTGGTTAAGGGTAACATGTAGAGAGCCATTTTAGTTGCTAAGGAATGAGCTCCATTCTCGTCAGTCACTTACACAAGAAAAGAGACTTTTTTAAGTACTGTGATAAAATTGGTATGGAGTTACTCTAGATAGAGCTAGTGAATATAATATTATATATAATCATTATATAAAATCATTCTACATCTGTGTACTGATTTTATTCAACTCGGCTTCTTATGTGCTTCTTCCATGGGAAAGCATACTTTAATCTTAAAGAAACTTCTTTCTTTAAATAGACATTAAATAATCCAATAATTGAAACATTGTTTGTACTGGCTCGTGCAATGCCAGAAAGTATTTAAGTTAACTTAAATGCAGATGTCTGCCACTTGTGTGACAGCTGGGCAGACCGAGGCTTTTGGGATGATTAAATTGGCTTTGGAGGTCAATAGCATGACAGTCCTGGGCATATGTGATGTGAAAGCACTTCTGCTTGAAGCCTATTCTCATGTAAGAAGGCATTGAGGGAAGGAAGGCTGCAGTGAAGAGCTCTGTCGCTTTTCTGTCGTAAAATGGGCTTAGTATTGTGATACTGTTATTTAGCAGCAGCCATGGCCGAGTATGTTAATGGTATTGGGTAGTAAAATTTTGTCCAAGTGCTGGTATATTGTCAGCAAGATACAGGCTAATTTATGGCTCTGTCTTTGAAGCTTGAATTTGTCTGGCTAGTGTTTGTACTAGAATAAGATTTAAGGTAACTGCCCAAATGCTAGAGCACACAATAAATTCTCACAAGTTTTATTGATAGCTGTTATTTTTGAAGGTTCATTCATTCTGTGAGGAATTGCAATTCCTCGCATTGCAAGCGTGGATCAATACTTTGTTTGCATACAGAGAGCTGGTTAACAAATATAGCAAAGCAAAGGTTGTGCATTTGAATAAATATCTTAATAATTTTAAGAAAGCCATATTTATTTAGCTTGCCTGTACTGTCATCAGGTTCCGGGGACTCTGTTGGTTGACTATGTATAAGTAATTCATATGCCAACTTCGTGTAAGCTGATTAGTTTGTAGACTACAACAGCCTGATGTTATGTTACTCTTGTCTAGTCTCAGTTCTTTTTTTTTTATTTTATCTTTCTTCATACACAAAGAGTTCTCAATTCTCAGGGACTGTCACCTGTTACGATTAATATTGATTAGATACTGGAGATTGGAGTACACAGTATTTTCTGCCAGGAAGCAGAAGAGTAGAATTGTGGGATTGAGGTATGACTGAAGAATGTCTAGAGTGATGTGAGAAATGATAAGTGTCCCAGACGTGGTAGTTTCTCATTTCCCAGAACTAGCTCTATTTCTTTAGGGAAATTTGTGAGTGAATATATAGAAACTGCGTGCGCATGTGAGGGCTATTTTTATTTTTGCAGATGGCCAGTGTAGTTGGTTACCTTTACTGTTTCTGTTTCTCCTCTATGAGGAAGTGTTTTTCCCAGAAGTCAGCATGTCAATAACTGCAGCAGTGATAACGGGGAAAGTAGCACAGTAGCATGCTGTGGAGCCTTGCTGCAGAAAGTGCGCTCCAGTGACTATTTTCTGAGTTTGGGTGTGTGTGAGAGAGAGAAGAAGAAATTGTGAGTCATTGTGTATGAACAGAGAAGGAAGCAGTTGCATGATGAAACATCCAGTTGTTGTGAAAGATTGGACTGCTGTGCACATAGCATTAGCAAACGAATGGTACTCTGTAACATGCTTTGTCTTTGTCTCTCTCCCTTCCTCCACCCACCCTCTAATTTAGGGGGTTTCATGTGCACCCTAGTTGACGTAATTGGATTTGATTAAGCCGAAGCAGAACAAATGCCTCTGATGTGTTTGTTTCCCAGACCTTTATTGCAATATCCTCAAAATGACCTTATCCTGCATGACACTCATTCCCTCTTTCTCTCTCTTTGCCCTCACTCTGGAATGTGGATTAACACCAGGGACACATCGATGACTGAACTTTCTAGAATGCATACTCCTGACGTTTTGCATTTGTTTGTCTGTTATGTGTAGCATGTTGGAGTTTCTCTTCCACTAATATGACTACAAAGAGGTGTGTGTGTGTGTGTGTGTGTGTATTTTGCATTTACTTTGCATCAGGAACAGTTTTACCCAGGGATGCAAAATGTGTACAGTAATGGTGCTTCCTCAACAGTGGCGTGGTGTGAGATGAATGTAGATAAAACATGGGTATTTATATGCACATACCACTGGTAAAAATAGCTTCCATGATCTGTGGAAATATTATAATAGAATGAAAAGAAGAACATTTTATTCAGGCAGAATATAAAAGTATATACAGTCAGGTCCAGAAGTATTTGGACAGTGACAGAGTTTTCGTGATTTTGCCTTTATACACCACTACAGTGGATTTGAAATAAAACAATCAAGATGTGATTGAAGTGTAGACTTTCAGCTTTATTTTAAGAGGTTCCACAAAAATA
>CM075008.1:14385570-14403891 GCA_037576675.1 Pangasius sanitwongsei
GAAGAATGGTCAAAAATTCCCATAAACACACTCCTAAACCTTGTGGAAAGCCTTCCCAGAAGAGTTGAAGCTGTTATGGCTGCAAAGGGTGGGCCAACTCCATAATAAACCCTACGGATTAAGAATGAGATGTCGTTAAAGTTCATGTGCATGTAAAGGCAGACGTCCCAAAACCTTTGGCAATATACTGTATATTACCACCATTAACACCATGTTTGAGACCATTTAATTAGTGTATGAATGCTAGAGTCAGTGACATTACGATCTTATAAGAAAAGACATATGATGGGGTTTGCAGACTGATTTTGTTTATATTATCATAGGGTTGTTCATGCACACCAAGCCTATTTTTATTGCAAAAACATTTTTTTTTTTTTTTAAATCATTTTTATACTCATCATCTTTGCATCTGCCTGTACAGAGAGTACAGAATCTCAGATCTCTCACAGAGTTCACACGACATTGCAACCAGGAAAGACAAATACTGGCAAAAGAAATGAGGCATTAAGACGCATTGCTCTGTGCATGTGTCTCCTGAAATGTCTGCTTTCTCTAATGTGTGTGTGTGTGTGTGTGTGTGTGTGTGTAGGATTATCCATGAGGATGGCTTCTCTGGAGATGACGTGAAGCAGTATAAGCCCGTGGTGTATAGCAACACCATCCAGTCCTTGGCTGCCATCGTCCGTGCCATGGACACCCTTGGCCTGGAGTATGGGGACAAGGAGCGCAAAGTGAGTGTACTAAAGCTAATGCTTACACACACACACACACAATACAGAATCTTGCGAACTTGCATACATGATACTAAGGCTACTGAGATGGAAAACAGTAAACAACAACAACAATGGGAAACAGTAAACAACAACAACAACAACAACAACAAACACACAAACAAAAAGTGAATGACACCCAAAATAGCTGTTAATATCCTGTGCATTTATTTGTCACATCTTCCTCAGCTATCAGTCCTTTGTCATGTCAGTAGCCTTAGCAATTAGTCAAAAGTTTTTCAGTAGAACTACTGAAGGTTTTAAGAGATTGAATTGTAAAGTTAGATAGTAGACATGGAAGAAGAATCCATTTGCGGACTGAAGACACTTCATGTTGTCAAGCCACGCCCACTCATTCCACACCCACCTCACATTAAATGCCTTCAGTCCAAAAAGGTGTAATTGAGTTTTTGAGCTCTTAACTAGTAGTTAACGTCATTATCTGGCGTGAATATTGTTAAATTACTTCTGAAGTAGGGTGCAATGTTTATATTTTTATCTCTAAAACGATGAGTGTTAAGACTGACAATGTTCCGAGATTTCCTTTCTCTCCCAGAAGGAATGAATTGCAAAAGACTCACTTAGTAAACATGTAGTGCACTGCACAGGAAATATGACATTATTTGATGCATTGCAATTCACTTATACAAGCAGTATAAGGCCATTTGGGATTCAGCCTAAATATAGATTTAATGAGGACAGAGCTAGCCTACATTAGCCTACAATATGCTACAGTTCTGTGCTGGCATTGTGCCTGCTCTCTTAACCAACTATAGGCAGACTTGTAGTGAGCTGGGAATTTTTTTTTTTTTTTTTTTTTTTCCTTCAATTTTATTACATGCTCACAGCTGCTTTCTTCTGATTACATTCAGCTGCAAGTTAATCATTTTCAGATGATTCTCACAAAAGCATATGACTAATACATATAAACTGTCAATTTCATTTCTTTATATTATTTGTTGGCTCAAATCATTTTTATGCCCCATACATGCAGTCACATTCTTACCAGTCACATGTTTACAGCAGTTGTCCTGGATAAGTAAGGAACAGGCCCATTCTGTAATAGAAAATAACCCACAGCGGGATGGCATGATACGGCCCAATGTGAAGCAAGGTTACAATCCCGAAGTGGATTATTTTCCATTTTATTCCGCTTATATCACAGCGATTTGCCAAAGATGACAATGATCACAGCATTTTAAGACACTTTTTAACCACTGACAGTGACATTAAATGTTGTGGAACATCTAAGAGACAAGTTAGTTCCTGTTATCACTTACGTTACAGCAGCTATAAACTCTCATCCCTTCACCATCCTCTCTTTTTTTCCCTCTCACTTGAAGTTAACAAGACAGAAAAATGCAGCCTGTCATGTTCCAAGAAACCTAAAAGCACAAACTCCTCTGTCTTGAAGACTCTTCTTTGACTGAAAACTTACTCACCATTACAAAGCACTGACACCAGAACTCCTTCCGTAAAAATGTTCAATAAACGCCTCCTAACAGAAAGCTTCACTGTATCAATGATTGTACCTTTTTCTTTGTTAAATAACAACATGATAATGTATTAGAATGAGCGAATTAATATAAAGGTAGGAGTTATGTTACAACCTACTACTGTCAGAGCCATGCTGTTATAGAAAACCTTCTGATTCAAGAATTCAGCAGCACAGTGGTATAACAATCCATAATACAGAACTTTTTTAAAAATACAGTTTATATTATCACCTGCTATGAACATGCAAGTCAGAAGACCTACCAAACGTAGTCAGTGTGTTGAGTGACAGGGACAGCAGTAGGGGAGCATGTAATGCAGTGTCTTTAGGCCGCAACTTGGCTGTACTGAGAAATCATGACCTTAAGTTTCTGCCATTCATTCTTCACCCAGATACAACCTTATAATACTAAGGTCATCAAATGCCTGTGCTTCAATTTCAACAATTTCTAAATCTACTAGTTTATAATATGCTGCAAGCTCTGTGAGCTTAACCTATGCCCAAATGGATAAATATCTAAAGGTGTAATGACTAGATCTCCAAAAGTTATGATTGTCGTATGGCAGGGACAGTATGACTGGCAGACACAATGACGCACAGGATGACACCGTACCATTATCTAGCTGGCTGCTGAGGTAAAGCAGTCACACCCTGTAGGCACTGTCTGCTTACATAATGCCTAGTGCCCATTGCGAAGTCAAAAGGGCGAAGTTCAAATGTCACGAGCCACATTGTGGCACATTGCCTCCAGCATTGATTAAACCAGCCACTGACGGGACACTTAATCCCGTAATTCCTTTCTTGGAGAGCTATGCTGCTATTTGAGTGGAGTGGCAAAGCCCTTGTCTGACCTGTGCAGGAAGCAGCAATTTATTTGAATCAAAAGAGGCATCCAAAATATCTTGTGGTTATTGATCAAGAGATATTTTCTCTCAGGAAAGACTAAAAGTAGAGGTTCTTTAATTCCAGATTAGTTTACCGTGTTGTAGCAGAGCTACGATGGACTCCAGAGCTCTGTAACCCGCACTGTGTGTGTGTGTGTTTGTGTGTGTGTGTTTCACTTTCATGTCAGGTAGCAGAATGCATCAGGAAGTGTTAAGGTGTGAATTCATGCAGCCACAAGCAACTGAAAATCTCTTCACACCATTGTTATCAATGAAGAACGAGTGTCAAAGAATTGTAGCCGTATCGTTCCGCTTGTGTGACACTACAGATTCCTGGCTCATTGAACCAAAAGTGAACAATACACTTCCATCAGCAGCAGTTTGCTGTGTTGTGTGTGTGTGTGTGTGTGTGTGTGTGTGTGTGTTGCTAATTCTGGCAAACGTAGCCATCCAGACTAAAGGGGAGCAAACCCACACAGACAGAGGAAGAACATGTGAAACTCCACACAGACACTCTGCGTGAGCTCGGGATCGAACCAGGGACCCTGGACACTACAAACCCCTGGCAAAAATGATGGAATCACCACACTTAGAAGATGTTCATCCAGCTGTGTTACTTTGTAGCAAATAAACTAATTACAGATAAGACAAAAAACAATTTTTGTTTAATAGCTGAGCATTATGGAACCACTCAATCTTGAGGAAAAAATGATGGAACCACTCAATCTTGAGGAAAAAAATTATGGAATCAGGAACAACAACAAAAAAAAAAATCACAGTTAGTACTTTGTTGCTTCTCCTCAGGCTTTTTTCTGATGGCCTGAATTCTTTGAGGCGTGGACTCGGGTAGTGGTTGACAGATCAGCTTTGCAGGATGGATCCTTGTCCTGGACCAATTTTGTAAAATTTCCACCATAAATTTTCAATCTGGGCTGTGTGCTGGCCGTGTCGTTGAGTTGATATGCCTTTCCTGAAGAAAAGCTTTAACACTCTTTGCTCTTTGGCAAGATGCATTATCATCCTGAAAAGTGGCTTCATCTTCACCAAACCTGTTTTCTATCGATGGACTGAGAAAAGTGTCCAAAATTTTAACGTACACCTGTGCATCGACTATTACGGTAATGATATGCCATGTCCTCTGGTCCTTTACCTGACATGCAACCCCATTATCATAAACTGAGTGGGGAAATTTGATTGTTTTCTTCAGGCAGTCATCTTTATATGTTTATATCATTAGAACGGCATACTGCTTTGAGTGTTCTGTCCTGACACTTTGACATCTTCTTTGGTCTACCCATATGTTTTCCTTTTATAACCTTCCCGTTTTGTTTATACTTGCACCAAATTTTAGACGCAGCCGACTGGGAGCAGCCAACATCTTTTGCCATACTCTGTGTTGGATTCCCTTCTTGAAGGAGTTTTATAATCCGTCCATTGTTTCAATTGACAGTTCTCTTGTTGGGGCCGTGTTTCAAGTCTAACAGCTCTTTAAGGTCTGTAATCACTCTCTTTTAACCGCAGACTAATTTGCATTTTCAGACTTGTGCCGGTGTTTGTTTTAGAAATGCAAATTGCAGGGTGATTCCTTCATTTTTTTTCCCCTCCTCAGCATTGAGTGATTCCTTATTTTTTTCTTCTACTTGATCTGGGAAAAAAATAGGCCATTAATTAAAATAATTTAAGGCGAAGCCAGAATGTTTTTTTTGTGTCATATGTGATTTGTATATTTGCTACCAAGTAAAAAAAAAAATCTGGGTGAACATCCTCTAAGGGTGGTGATTCCATCATTTTTGCCAGGGGTTGTACCTGTTGCCCCACTGTGCTGCTGAAGAATAAATCATTCATTCATTTAATCATTCCTTCATCTTCAGTAATCTTTATCATGATTAGGGTTGTGGTTAGGAATGCTGACTGGCTACAGTGGCTGGTGAGCTGCAATGTTCATTTCAAGCCCTGCATTTAACTCGGTAACACACCTGACAGTGTGTGTAATTGTGTTGGTTTCAGGAAGATTTTCACTCCATGTGCATCTGAGCAGTAGTAGCCATTAATCAAGATCTCTCAACATGTGTGGGGCAGTCGCAATATTTGGAGTGAGGGTGAAAAATCTGCCCTCCTGCACTCATTCCTCTACAATTTGAGTAGGTTTCCATCAATTTAGTAAAGAGCCATTGTGCTAAAGGACACTGCAGGGTGAAAAAGGTGAAGCAGCTTGTTGGATGCGTCAAGTGACTCTTCACTGGTGTTCCAAGTTTCGTGTCATACTCGGAGGTATGATGCCTGACAAAGCTGCAGTCTTAACTGTGAGGTTGCAGTGTCTATTGACGCAGAGCACACTTGCGCGCGCACACACACATACACACGCACACAGCTTTCGAGGCCAGTGGCCTCTGGCTGTGGTTGCCAACTGGCTTACACCTCTTTAATCAAGTGTGAAACTTTCACTGGATCTTTCACAGGCTCCCACCCTTCCAGTATTCATGTGTCTCTCTCTCTTTCTCTCTGTCTGTTTCTGTCTCCCCATTTCCTCTTTTGCACTTATTTCTGTCTGGTTTCGTATTGAGTAATACCTTTGACACATTTTCTTCCATATGGAACTTGAAGTGTATAGCAGAATTAACCTCGTCCATCCCATCTCCCCCTCTCTTCTTGCAATCTCTTCCCTCATTCTGTCTCTCTTCTTCCTATCTATGCCCACCCTAGCCTGTTGCCATGGTAATCTCATGTTTTGCCGCACTCTCACCACATGTGAGTGTGAGACCAGAGTGATCCTCTTCCTTGTGGAAACTGTATGCGAATATGTGCTAGGAAAATGATTCCTGCATGAATCAGTGCAGTCCGCTTAAGGAAGTGGAGGGCAGTGAGTTAGAGGCTTGGTCAAACTCAGTTGATTTCTTTAATATGTATCTCTATAGAACGTATATACGCTTTGCCATGAAAGATTGTGCATTTAATATAGATATACTATGCTATCACACAGCAACTTAAGTGGCTGGAAGTGGATGTACCAGGCTGCCGTGGGTGGAGGGCTCTGTGCCCAGCGCCTGGCATGCAGGCCGCTCCAGATGGGTTTCGCCACGCTAGCCCTCGAGTCCTATTGAAGCTCGGTGCCAGCGGACGACTCCAAATCCTCCTCAGTGTCCCATCTGGGAATAACTGCGGTACTTATTGGCCCAATGCAATTGTGATACAAAAGTTTCCTAAAATAGAAGGGAGAAATGGTAAAGGAGAGATGATTCTGTTGTGTGAAGATTTTTAATTAGCTTGTGTGTGCGGGTGGGAAACAGAAAACCAGCGAGAGGAAGGCAGGTGTGTGACACACTCCCAAGCTTCGTTCTGTTGTGCCAGTTTGCATCCTGCAGCAACCAAGGTGGGAAATAGTCAAATCTTTCACTTAAAACCTCTGGAAGTTCACTTTAGAAGAAGCAAAAATCTACTTTATTCTGACTACCCTTTTTTAATAAATGAGTATTTTCACTTTTACTAAAATAAGGAATTTCTTGTACTTTCACTACCTTTGCTCACCAGTCTCAGTTGGTAAATGTCTTTGCTTATTCACTTTAGGAGTTCAGGGGTGGACAAAGCATAGCTAGTGAAAGCTTCAGTGTGCTTGCTCAGTGCCTTGTTGCGCTTGCCTGGAAGTCCAGTTAGCGGCAACTAAAATAATTTTACTCAAAAGTAGGAGTTGGTTATGTTCATTAATACAGACTATGGAAAATAAGCATGTCTTGAATCCATGGGATGGGTGACTTTTTATGTAGCTCCTCTCCTGATAATGTCACTGGTGATGAAGCACCCATGACAAAAGACAGAAAGTCTTTGGCTACCATTTCGGCTATGAGCTGCGGTGTTCTCTCGTCGCACGTAAGACATTATCGCACTCTGATAGGCGTTCTCATTTTTTTGCACATGTGTAATGCACGAGATAGCAGAAAAGAGTCACACATGCCACACCTTCAGGGTGCTAAGCAGCGCTGAGAAATATATGAACCAATTGGGGCATGTTAGGTTTAAACTAATGTATGTAAAGGAAACGTTTTCTTTTGCCAAAGTCAATAGGAAGAAGAGTTTTGTTTTTTTTTTCTTTCCATTGTTGCTGGATGAATGAAGTTAAAAAAGCAATAGCCTAGGGGAAACTGCTCGTCTGCTGAGTAACTGTCAATGAAAGACTGAAGCCTAAATGCGTAATCTGCTTGTTTGATGTGCCTGGCCTAGCATTTTATCCAACCCAGGGATGAAGTTATGTTCCAGTAATCGAAATTTCAGCACAGTTCTGTAATACTCAGGCAATTAGCACAGGCTGGGTATCATGTATTCCAACGTGCTTAAATGTCATGATTTAACCAAATAGATAATGGCCTAGAATTTTAATTTTTCCAAGCAGATTTTTTTTTTTCCCTAAAGTGTGTGGGAGGAACAGCCTCCCTGATGGAGAGTGAGCTTTTTAGTTTTTTATTTGATAGATAAGGCAGTGAAGGACATAGAAATAGTGTAGTTATAGATACTGATTTTTTTTTTTCTTGCTCGGTTACCAGCATGAGCTTTTTGAGAAAGGAATGAAAGCCTCCAATGCATTATGCATCACTGGTTTGTGTGTGTGTGTGTGTGTGTGTGTGTGTGTGAGTGTTTATGTGCATATGTATCAGTCGTCCCCCAAGCAGCAATGCACAGTATGGTATGTGTTGCCATGGTGATCCTTTGTGTTTGGTGCGATTTTGATTCGGTGCCGTGTGTGTCTGTGTGTGGTGTGTTTGCTTAAGTAGCGGAGGGAGAGCAGTCGGTGTATCGAGTCAAGGGTCTTGGTGCCAGAATATTCCCCGCAGTCCCGGCAACGCCCCAACTGCGCACTCGCCTGCTCATTACAACCAGAATCTTCCTCTGTTCATCTCCACTCTGCGTTAATAATAAAAAAAAAAACAAAAAAACAACCAAACAAATCAACAAAAAGCCAAATAAAACCCTGCTGCTATTTTCTTGACAAAATACCTGATGGAAAAAGTCAGTTCTTCTTGCGTTCAAAAGATGTTGTAGATTGTTGCAGGAAACCGGTAGTGTGGTCAGACGCTCTGTTCTCTGCTGTTCTCTTATTTAGGTATACATCTGTCTGTGGTGTATTACCCCCGTGTGAAATTAACACTGAATGTGTGGGCATGTGTGGCTGCATGTCTGAAACCTGTTGATGAGAACACAATGCTTTGAAGGTTGGTTTTTTTTTTGTTTTTTTTTTTATCTTTATATCCATGCACAAAAGGCACAGTGTGTTAGTCACTGGACGAGCACTTTTATCCAAAATGACTTAAGTCATTTTAATCCAATCAGTGCGTCAAAAATAATACGTTTGAGTTGAAGCTACAAAATGCCAGAACTATTTACGTAATAAGATGTGAAGCTCGTGAACTCGTAATGATGATTCAGTCGTGCAAGAGATTTACAAAATCGATTATGGATTTGTGATTCATAAAATCGCATCTTCAGTGTCGCACTCATACGTGATTTCTTTTAACCACTTTTGTCAAAGTTACCGTTGTCCCTTTTAAACATTTACATCATTGTTTATGGCGAGAAGAGTTTGTTAGAGGTGCGAGATGAGGAATCTCAGACATCACAGAGAAGGTGGAATAATCTCGTCTCATAGCAAGAGTGACAAATCGCAACAAAATCTGTCAAAAATAAGGTTTTTGTTTTATTGATAAAAAGGCAGTTTGATGAGAAGCCATATGATCTACAATTGTAGGAATAATCGTTCTGATAAATCGTTCTGGAAAAAAAACAACAACAACAGCCTGCCTACCAGTCTCTTATTTACTCATCATATGAATATAGCAAACCTCGAAACATGCTCTGTTTTATGCCTGTACAATGGCACTGAGCCGATAAAACTGAAAATACAGCACATTTAAAGCCATAGCTTTAAAAACACGTTTACATTTGATTGTACAGAATTGCCAGAAACTCAAACTCCCAGGATTTGTGTGTGCTCATTTTACGCTCACAGATGTGATTGTTACACAACACCGGTGCAGCTTTGATGAATGAGGACTAAAGTGTTCATTGTGCTCAAATCAACTTGAATAACCTCTCTTTATTATTTATTAGGAATATACAGACTATTCTTAATAGAGAGCTCCTTTGGCCATTGGATTTTGCCATTGAGCCGTACCATTTCCTAAAATGGAAGCGCCTGGGGCTTTATCACTTTTCTAAATTAATATCAGCGGAGAAGGAAAATCCTACTGGAGTATTAAAAGACTTCTGTAAATTAATATCTCTAGCATTCTGGCTTGACAAAATGACATCTGGGTCCCCGTTCAGTAATCACATCCATTTTCAATCATCTGCACACGGATAGATATTTATGCCATATCATAATCACACATTATGTTATACACTTCTGGTATTTTTACTGAATTTAATTCCTTCCACTTTTTCTTCCTTCATACTCATTAAGGGAACTGTGCCACCTACATGATTCCTTGTTTGCCAGCAGAGGATGAGTTAGCTAGGTCATACGAATGATCAGTGACACGTTGTGTAATGAGTCAGTTCTGGCCAAAACTGCACCCCTGCTACTTCCACTCTCCCCAAGATCCAAGTGTCACGTGCTATTAATTAAATGGCCAAAAATAAAGTGATCAGACTAACAAACAACACCTCAGCCAGATGGTACCCCGTTAGTCAGCTGTTCCCATCCTCGCCACCCAGGACTTGTTACACCAGGAATGTCATTGTCGATTGTGTGTGTGTGTGTGTGTGTGTGTGTGTGTGAGGATGACAAGGAAGGGCAGTGTGAAGTGCCATCATCCAAATGACAGGTGTTTGATACTGTGAAAGCCGTAAAACAGGAGAGAGCATGCAGGACTGAGGAAAGTGACAGATTCTCCCCTACAAACCTTGGACTAAAGCTCTGCAGGTGGAGGCAATGGACTGGAGTGTGACACAGCAAATCCGGGGCAAACTGTAATTTACTTAAAGTGGTGCTTTTGTAGAGGTCAGAGGTTAGACATGTTTGAGGTTTCGTGTCCGAAAAAGATGGAATGGAACGTTCAGTGCCTTGCAGAATTATTGGCATACTTTATGAAAACGATTTAAAATAATAAAATAATAATAATATACAGTTGGATCCATAGGTATTTAGACAGTGACACAATTTTGCCTCTGTACACCACCACAATGGATTTGAAATGAAGCAACCAATAGGTGATTGAAGTGTAGACTTTCAGCTTTAATTCAAGGGTTTAACAAAAATATTGCATTAACCGTTCAGGAATTACAGTCATTTTTTTTACATACTCCTTCGATTTACACAGGTTCAAAAGTAATTGGACAAACTAACACAATCATAAATATAAGGAATATTTTTAATACTTGGAGGCAAATCCTGTGCAGTCAATGAGGTCTGGAACCCATGGACATCACCAAATGCTGAATTTCTGTAGCTACACGTCACTGGCCATTTTATCAGGTCCAACTGCCATCAATATGCACTTTGTAAGATTACAATTACTGACTCTAGCCCATCTGCTGATATGCACAGTTTTCACCTGCCTGTCCTCAATGGAAAGGAACCAACATAGAGCCACCGTTGACCAGATACCTCTGATCAGATGTTACTAGGGATTTTAAAAATCTCAGTGACACTACCACCTCTGTGTCGCTGCTGTGCCAAGAATGATCCACCACTCAAATATTATCCAATGAGTTATTGTTATAAGCTGGATACACAGGTGCTTACAGATTGTACATACCAACATATGGGTTACAGTAAGTAAATCTAACCGGCCATATAAATGCACCTATATGGCACATGCACCTGATAAAATGGCTGCTGAGAGATACATGGTACGTGTACATAATACAGTCATCACTGAGTATGTTGCCTGTTGTTTTATGGAAAGCACAGTATAGGAATGGGCTCTCTGTTCTGTTTGTCCACACTCAATCTCATGCTGTGTTTGTGGGTTTTTGAGAGTGCAGGATTTTCTTGGCTCTGTTCTCACTTGCAGCCCTTAAATACCAAAAGCCTTGGGGCCAGCGTTTTTTTGATTTGAATGAGCTTTGACTTGTTTTTGAAACTTCCTTCTTCACTGCTCCCTCTAAGCTGTCTTTGTCTTGTTTGCCAGTACTGACCCCTTGGCGTCATATGATCCGCTCTGTGAATGTCAGAGCTACTGTCTAAAATGGTTATTTCTGGCTAAAAACAGGTTCATCACACCCTGTTCTCGTCTCATCTCATTTGTCAGAGCCAATCTCCAGCGGCAGAGCGGTATTCTGGGTCTGAAGTACATTGACACATTGCATAGATGGTCATAACAGTAGGGTCATTAATGAGGAGAATAGGTGGACGGGTGTTTCCCAGTGGTCATGAGAAAATCTGCTGGCATTTAGAGCAGTGTGAATGATTTCTTGCGTTCTTAAAGGACAGGCTTGCATGACTCTTGAAAAAGTGTCATTTGTTCTAACAGAGAGATATGTAAATTGTAGACCACTTACAGGAAAAATAAATACCGTTGTTTCTGACAGAGGGAAGCAGGGCCATTATGCAAACTGGATGGATACAGGTCACAGATTCTACATTTTCTTGTTTTTTTCCCCGAGTGTTGAATTTACATTTGACTGTCCTTGTTTGTATATTAAGTGTTCAAAGAAACTTTTTAATGATGTGCCAGTGTGTTCGTGCCAGATGGCAGGTGCTGAGATGCACTTGGAAAGCTCCTCTGCGTTTCTGCCGTCTCGCTGTGTTTCTGTCTCGTTGGTTCTCCTCTGACGTCAGAGGAGCAGTGGCTGGAGCCATGGAGGTTGAACGAAGGAACCGCTGCTCATGACGTTTAGAGATGGCTATCAGGTTTGCTGTTTGGCAACCTATATGAATAGCAGTGTTTGTTGTGGGAGTGTCGGTGAATGTGCTTTAATGGTGACTAAGATGGCATGAACTTTCTGTACTGCCATCTCCAATATCTGAAGTAATATGGAGAGGAAATATCTTTCATTATAGTGGCTTTTATTGAATCTGTGTTATGGATGATGCTTTCTTCATAATAAGCAGGAAGGTGACTTAATCTTAATTTTTTTCCCCAAGGAGGCAGCTTTTGGTGTGCCATTTCTTCAGGATAAGCAGAGTGTGATTTTATTAACTCGGGGGGGCCAAGTGATGTTTGTGCCACTCCTTTCTTCCTTACCAAGATTAAAGTCACTGGCATTAGACTCCACTATCTTCACTTTGGTGCTGGCTAATGCTTGATCATCCACCAACTCTTCCTACGTATACAAAAGATGAGCAGGGCTGAGGATTTACAGGACACTCTGAGGAGGAAATTGATGGGAAATTGTGTGTGATGCGCAGAGGGAACGGTTTGGTGGATGTCTCACCATGTTTTCCGAGAGCTTCTGTCGACATGGCTGTGTTCTTGGACCTTATTTTCCCCCCTTCCTTTTTTTTTATTTGCTGGTTAGTGCAAAGCTGTTGGGATGTCAAGGGATTCCTCTGTGGAACAGCAGGCTGAGGAATCAAGAAGCCATTAAAGGAGATTTGTCCTCTCCAGTAGAGAGCTGAGAAGCAGAAAGCAAACAGGGATGCCAGTCTTACTTGAAGTTGGCCATTAATCTTTACTGTTATTGAGAATGTCTAGATACTAAGCATGGTGATGTTCACAAGAAGCAGGCCTTGATTATCTGGGCTTTGTTGGTAAACAACGACCATCATCAGACAGAGGTAATATAGTGACAGTGAGTGTATAAGTGAGCGAATGTATGTATTTGCCTCCCTTCTGACGTTTACAGAGGTGATGGGACTGTAAGGACTGTGCAGAACCATGTTATGACGGTTACTTTCAGGAACAGACCATGTACTCTCTACCACATTGGGGATTACAGAACAGCTTTCACTCTCCTATTTGTCTTAACACACACACACTCATGATTGTAGCAGCCATAGTGATATCCTGCTGCGTGCCTGGTTTACTACTCTGAATATAAGCAGGGTCCATCTTGCCCCTCTCTCCCTCTCTCTCAGTGCGTTTCTTTCAATTGGAGCCCAAACTGGCAGGTCAATGGGAAGCAGTGTGTGCGGTGAACTAGACTAATCCCTCTAGAAAACAGCTGAGGCTCAGCCGTGCTTCTTCACCAGAGCCGACAGGACAAGGGGGCCACAGTGCTCTCTTAATGGACATGCCATGCACACACTCTGACACTGCAGCACTGGCTCACATGCTTCTGAGTATGGGAGCGAAATGGAAAGCAAAGGATAAAGAGAGTTAAGGAACAAAGATATGGGACATGAAAGTGGGAGAGGGAGTAAGTAAGGCCCATAAAGAGGAAGGAAAGAGAGATGGAAGAAAAGAAGGGGTCTGGGGGATGGGGGGGGGGGCATTGACTGGACATGCTTATGTGGAACATGGTGTTCCTATGTGCGTGTGTGTGTGTGCCATCGTACATCTGTCAAGACATGAAACATTCCTGTATGTGTATGTGTTTTAGGAATTGTTTTTTTTTTTTTTTTTTTTTTTACTGCCAGAGCAGTGAATGAGTGAAAACTAACGTAGATCGAAAAAAATATGAGCGTGTACTGGCTCGAAGAATATATCAGCCCCTAGCTAGCTTGCATGTTCTAAATATAAAAGCGGCATGTCATAATGAGCCTCAGTTGCAGTCTTTATTTACAAGCCCTAATGATAACTCTCAGCACCTCTGTGTGTGTGTGTGTGTGTGTGTGTGTGTGTGTGTGTATGTGTGCACATATGTGTGTGCACGCATTTAGAGAGGAGAGATAACATGTCGTGCTAGAGACATAAAAGTATAAAAGAGGTTTAGAAAGAGCTGCACTTATCTTGCTCCAGGCCTGGCACAGAGGAGAAATGAGGGCGTGGCATCCCTCTCTCTCTCCTCCATCTCTCCCTCAGTGAGTGTTTTGTACAGCCAGAATGGACCAGAAGGAAGCGGCAGGAAATTTTCTCATGCCGCCTCTGTGGGCTGCCCTACTTTCAGCACCAGTAATGCGTTCCTGCCTTCTCTCCCGTGTTTGTTTCCTTAATAAACTGCCAGAGGAAGAGCATTTTGAGTGTAGCTCTGAATAATACAAAAAGATTGCATTTATAATTGATGTGACACTGCAGGACTTGGCTAAAACTTTGGGAGGGGGTGAGAGAAGGGTTGGGGAAGGGGGGGGGGGTGGGCGTTGGGGGCAGGCAGGTTGATGGGTTTACAGGGATGAAGAGGGATCAGCTTGAGGGATTTGATGAATCAAATCACCCAGGAAAAAGGAGGTTAGTGGCTTCATGGCTTTTGATAAGCAGCCGAATAGGAGTAAATGTGTATAGTGCACATTTTAACATAACCATTTAGCTAGAAACACAGCAGGCTTGTACATGTGTGCGCGCGTATGTGCAGGATTTCAGCCCACTGTGGGCACCAAATGTCCCCATAATAATGATATGGGGAGGACATTTGCACTTTATGTAAATAAAAATGCACGTTAAAAAGTATGTGGAAAAACTAAAAGCGAAAATAAGATTTCCATCTAGATACTCCATACAAGTTATGGTTGGAGGAGGCATAACTACAGTAATACACAAGTAAGTGGAAATACCTTACAAAAATAGTAAAACCAGCATGGGAGTGGACTCATGAGGCGAGCTGAAAAAAATCGCCTCATGTAAGACAGGGTTGGACTGCTGAGATGACTTTGGGTAGGATGGTGCTGATTAGAACATTGCTGACTGGTCCTCATTTGAAGGACTATATTTTCTTTCTGATCGTACGTCCTTTACAAGGGCAAACCTATCATGATCTTGATAGGTCAGCATAATCTCAATAATTTTAGCATCAGGTTCTTTAACCTTCTCTTGCCTTTTTGAAAGGGCACCTTTTAGTTTTTTTTTTTTTTTTTTTTTTTAATTATTGATATGCCTGTTAGAGCCCAAATTCATGATGTCGCTCTCTGATAGAACTCATCCTGTTCATCCAGCTGGATTGCACCTCCTCACTCCTTTCCCCATCGGAATCAGATTAATTAAAGTCGTTTTTAAGTCAGAACATGTTTTGCACTCTTTAGTGAAGTTCTCTTCACATAATGGCAGTCGTTAATAGAATATCTGTTTAGAGGAAAATCTCTGGTTTCTGTTGTGGTGAACAGGTAAAAAGGAAAAAAAAAAAAAACAATAGATGTGGACCAACATCAAACCAATCGTGGCAAGAGGATGTGCCTACGTGCCTGTCAATCAAATTCCTACCCAGTCAGAAAAGTTTTTGCACCCTATTACACCCTCCAGCATTCAGATCTCTTCGCATAGGTAGTGCTTTGTGGACTGAAGACAGGGCCTGTATTGAAATTAAACTTCTAAAACCCCAAATCTCTGGGATGTACTATTAAAAATAAAGTAATCCTTTCTTCCTCTGTGTATTTAGATGTGTCTTTAGATGCTTACCTTCCTAAACCATTCCAGTCAAAGACCGTCAATCATGCCACCTTAGTTCCCAGCAGCACACAGCAGCTCACCAACACTTACACAGTATTGATGTGATATTCTACGTGCAAAAGCTCTACCGATCAAATATTAAAGAGGCAACTGATGACTAGATATTTAGATGATTTATGATATGTTGAGATGCAGCTGTTTGTGGGCTAGCTGTTTGTGCGTCGTTTCTTGTGGTATAAGAAACGCACATTTACAATCAGATGATTATTAAAACTGTAAATTTTATTTTATTTTATTACTAGAACAGAATTAGGCATTGACATGGGCAATCTTAGTTGACTAGCTAACCTGTTTAGCATACAGTATGAAATGCTTTCATTTTTGTCAGTAGGCTTTGTAGTGAGCTAAAATGCTAAAATGCTGACACTGTGTCTTCCATGCTTACTAACTAGCTAGCTATCCATCTGACCAGCTGAACAATGCCCATTCGGTAACTACCCGTTGCATTTATCATAAAATAAAGCTACCTTTCTCCATTTCTTCCCTCAGTTTCCTTCAGTTTTCTTTATCATCAGCTTCACATACCACAGAATAAAAATGATCCTGATTACCAGGTTTTGAAGTGAACCAGGAATAAAGGCTGTGCTGTAAGAAGACCATCACTTTGATTATAAAAGCCTCAGTTATCAGTTTTTTTTTTCTTCCTTAATTGGCCATACTGGTGCAATCATTTATCAGATATGTTGCCCGTGATGAGTCCACTGCTGGCTGTGGGGATCCAAGCAGCCACTTAGTTCACTTACGTGTAGGGCCAGCCTTTAGCAAGAGGAGAGCTCTTTCCCCTGGCAGTAACTGCACTTAAAGTGACATAAACATTAAAAAGTTCACCAAACTTTATCCATCATAAGATAATCCACAAAAGATTTCAGATCATCACACCGTCCAGCAGGATAGTGAGTGTTGGCAGGTTGGCATAGAATCAGTGAGTGGTCATTTTAAGAGACTCCAGAATAGCTGAAAGTGCTTTTTGTGGCTTACTCACCAACATTTAGAATAATGTCCCTTGTATCCTGTAAATGCCAAAAACCCATCTCTCTCTCTCTCTCTCTCTCTCTCTCTCTCTCTCTTCCTCCCTCCTCCCTCCATTCATCTCCCCTGAGCTGTAGCCTTTAAACTCCTCTGAGCTAAATTTAGCCTCGACTGCTGTCAGAAGCAAGATAGTTAACAGAATACGGGAAAAATAAGATAAGAGAATCATTCATGAAGACACAGTTCTGAATTTCATTAATTTACGCCTTTGTGTACATATACACTAGACAGTCTGTAAGAAATGTGTGTTAGAGGTGAAGTGGGAAGGATGGACTTTAAATTTAGGTGACCATAAAGCTGATTGTGGATTTCTGTGTGTGTGTGTGTGTGTGTGTGTGTGTGTGTGTGTGTGTGTCGGTGTGCGCGATTCATTTGGTGAAGTTTAGTGGACCATAGCCACTGCCATTAAAAAAAATAATCAGACACCGTCTTTTGTAGTTGCAAGCTCCTGCTCTTCTCTTTCTCCATCTTTGCTCTGTAGTGAGATATAGTCCAGGACATCTTGTAAATTTTCCAGCCTTGTCTGTAAGCACCGACAAATCTACAATACCAGAGTGAGAGCATGGCTTACTATAGCTAAAGATAGATAGAATCTGATAAATAAAAAAAAGTAATAGATTGTACCGCAACCCATGATGATGTTCATTAGTTTGCTGATATATTTTGTGTGTTTTTTTTTTTTGTTTTTTTGTTTTGTTTATGGCTGTTAGGTTTGTGTGTGTGTGTGTATGTGTGTGTGTGTGTTCTCCAGATGTGTGTGGGTGTTCCTTCCCTGCTGTCTGTGAGCTCTCCTCACTGTAATTAGCCTGGCTGCTCTTCAATAATGCATGACCTGACGATGAGGTAGCATAGTGTGTGTGTCTGTGTGTGTGCATATGCTGTGTGCAGTGTTGGCATTTAGCGCTTAATCAGTGCCCAGCGCTGCCAGTGGCCACTAATTGAAGGTTACAAGCAAACGGTAGCACTGACAGAGCAGCGGGCCATGCCTCTCCCCTCACCGCCCGCTCTGTAATCCTCCTCTGTAATCAATACACACCCAACACTCAACCAGCATCCACCAGCATCAGTGCTTTGGGAATTGGAGCTCAACAAGCGCTGTCTAACGTAAGACAGAACCATAAATCATACACCAGAACTATAGAGATGTCGTGCTATGCCATGAAACAGTGCTCTATATATATATATATATGAGAGAGAGAGAGAAATGATGTACTGGGCTGAATATAGTGCTATACCATAAAGTGTATGCAGTATTCGAGCTTTTTTCTTTGTTTTTATTTGGTGACAGGGAGAAAAATGTCAACTAGACTGAATTACTCTAACGTTCGCTTATCGGACATAAAGAGCTCACTTTCAAATAGACAAGTTCACAGAGCTGCTGCTAAAATCCTGACAGACACCACAATTACTGATCATATCAGCAAATCACTTCTAGCACTTTTGCATTAGGGCTCTGAGTCTACATTTTCACTAATGGTCTTAACACAATAATATTGCTTGTAGCAAGACTTTATGTCATTCTGTTAAATGTTAGTGAACTTGCTTGCTTTTTAAAATATTTTAGTTAAGCAGAATACCTTATGAGCTTTGAGAAGCACTATCTTCTTCTTCTTCTTTCGGCTTTTCCCTTCAGGGGTCGCCACAGCGAATCATCACTCTCCACCTATCCCTAT
>CM075008.1:14403991-14427090 GCA_037576675.1 Pangasius sanitwongsei
TTTGCCAATGTTTTACGCCGGATGCCCTTCCTGACGCAACCCTCTCTATTTATCCGGGCTTGGGACCGGCACAGAAGCCACTGTACTGTGACCCCCATGGCTAGATTTTTGAGAAGCACTATAAGGTTATAAAATAATAGTGTTATTAGTATTATGGAGAACATGGCAACTTAGGAAAAAATGGGTTCCTCTATGTTTAAGGGTTTTTAAGTTTCCTAAAGGAGTTCTACTTGTAATTTTCCCTGATAAGCAAATGGTCAGTTGTAGGGTTCGACGATACAAACCTTCAGGGGTGTAGAATTAACATTTCCTCCTAAGAGTGTAGAGATTTTTTTAATTTAGATCTTACAGCACTTAGTCTAGAAGAAATTGCTCATTGCAGGTTATTGTGAATTGATAAGACGGGTATACTGTATCTGTCTCATTATGTGGAACTGATCATTCTCTTATGTTTTTTTTTTTTTTTCATTAAATGTTCCAGGATTTAAACCAAGTCATTTAATTGGGGGCATTTTCTACTACATCTGAAATGGTAGTTGTGTCATTCTTAATAGGTGATCACATTCATGTTCGAGGCAGTGTACAGCAAAGGAAAGTACAGATAAGAAAGAGGGAAAGAGAGAGAGAGAGAAGAGCGGATGGAAATGGGTGACCTTCAAGGATTTCATCCCATTTTATTCTACCCTCCTCACAAAATTAATATTTTAAGTACATTCTTTTGTGTTCTATATCCGGTCTGGAATCATGCTGTAATTTTGAATTCCAGGTCAGGGGTAGTTAATAAAAAGTAAATAAAACCAGTCCTGAAGCAAAAGACGATCGACCGGAATATTATGAACTAGATCAGGCTGCCACTCATACAGCACCCACTATTAATATTCTCTTCATCTGGGGAGAAGTACAACATGTGTATACTTTAAACATTTTGCTATGTTACTCAGACTCTGGCCCACAAGACATTCCGCTCTTTCTCTTTCTGTAAATCTCAGCCAACAAGTGCAGGTTTGTGGAAAATGCCAGTGTTAATACGATGCATACCATTTTGGCTTCCAGGGCCTGTTTGATAAACACTGGATGCTGGGCTGAAATTTATGATGCTAAGATGTGTGTGGTCTTTCTGAGCATCATGGGAAATGTGGTCTTTCGTCAGGGCCGTCGTGACGAAGCGAGTTTGTAGAAACTGCTGTTTATGCATGTTGCCGTGTTTGTGTGAACGTGGGCGAGAGAGCAGAGAGAGAGAGTGTCTGAATTATATGAATGTGGGTGTATCGCCCTTGAGTGCACAGTTATGTTTATACACACACATTTACACGCTCATACACACTTGTGTGTACACTCATCATTGTGACTCACAACACAAAGCCCTCAAGCTCGCTTGCTTGAATCAGCAGAGTGTGACTAGGAAACACTCTGCACATGAACTGTTGTGTGGTGCAGTTCCAGTGAGTGGAAATCTCTCAAATCAGAAATCAGCATGTACCCTCTGTGAGAGTTGATTTACTTCACTCGAGAAGGTAGAGCACACCAGGGCCCAAGGGAAAGTCGATAACCTTCGGTTTCTCACACGTATCTATCAGTGAGGCGACCTCCCTGCTCTGACAAACCCAGATCTTGCTTTGAATTATTTACTCAATAAAAAGCTGCATCTGCATGCGGATGAATTATTTAGCCTTAAAATACAGCTCCTTCGAGGGGGAAGATGGGAAGAGATGAAGCATTGGCTGCTCCATTGGGATCAACCCCATGTGCATCTGAGTAAGTCCTAAGATGTTAGCGTTTCCTCTCTTAAAGAAGTACAGAATGTTCTGGAAATTCACTCTGGGAGCTATGCACACTGTTGTTTTGCGATTATATCTCCTGTGTTGCCATGTGTTCCAAATAACAGATACTAAATTCCTCTAAACCTTAGCTGAAGATAGGATAAATGCTAATAGTAAGTGAGACCCATTGACATGCTCAACAGTCCCTCGCTGGCTTTAATAGCTGTTAGATTTCAAATCCTTTAAATTCCCCTTTTGTGCGAAACATTTCGAGCTTCCTTCCCTTCCACATACTTGGAGGGGAAACATGGTCACATGACCCCCTGACTACATTCAAGTCATTCTGTGTTTTAATTTTAAATGCGTGTGCTTTCCCCATTGGATTTGGAGCTGGTGAGATCAGCCTGTGAATGCAGCAGCAGCAGCAGCAGACTGTGTGAGAAGTAGAGTGCTCCCTTTGCTAGGCCCATTACAGGCCCTAATGAGCAGGCCTCTGCTCACCCCCTAAGTGCTTCTCTATTGATTAGAAAGACGGAGAGTGAAAAGGGAGGGGTAGCAAGAGATGACATAAGTAGACGGCCCCAATGTGTCTGGACTCTTAATGGACTGCTCCTCCATAATCTCCCTCTCATTCGCTCATTCTCTCGTTTACTTTCTTGCTCTTTAGATGCCTCAACCTTTCTAAACTTCTCTCTCTCTCACACATCTTGTGGTCACTCTCTCTCTCTCTCTCTCTCTCTCTGTTTCACACTGGAATATGTGTTTTGTGTTTTGTTTGATGCTCCTCTCTTTTCTCAGTGTATACATTTCAATCTGTTTTTTCCCCCACCAAAGCTGACCTTATTTTCCCTCCTATAAGACTAAAGCATCAGACGTGAAGCAAAAACCCCAAGGTCTGTGGTATGACTTGTATAGACACTTAGAGATAAGCAGAGGGGAAAAAAAAAAAAGAATTTTAGAAGAGACATGGACTTTTCATTTCCATGACATGGACGTGGCAAATACCATAGTCGCTTTTAGTGTTAAGTAAAAATGAAAGTGTTCTCTTGTATTTGGAGAATAGTACATATACATAAACATGCTTATAAAATGATACATTTCAGTTGGCAAAAATATCTGTTAAAATATCTGATGGTGTATAATTGCTGTATATTCCGCTTACAACACACTGGTCCATAATATTGCACATTGTAGCTGTTATGAGTCTAGGTAAGGCCATAACACACCCTCGTGTGTGTGTGTGTGTGTGTGTGTGTGTGTGTGTGTGTGGCTCTTATCACCACCCATGCAAGGGGCTATTGTGTGCTTATGCACATCTGAGACTGAATTGCCGTGGGGGGTGTCTGAGCTACGTGGAGTATGTATAGGACCCTTGCTAGTGGCTGTGGGTTGGTGCACTTTTTTTCTTCTTTGTCCACCATGCGCTGCGAAGAGCTGAAAAGAGAAAGCAGATTTGAATAGCGTGGACCTGAACGCTGGTGATGGTCTGGGGGGTGGAGCTGAAGTAGGGGATAGTGGAAACAGAGAAGAAGATAAAGTGGGAAGATGTGGTTGGAAAGTGCCTTCATCAGGCAACTAGTACAGCGCTGCTTTCAAACCGTTTACAGCACAAAGGGCGAAGTCCACAGCTGTTCTTCAAAGACTACCCACTCTCCATCCCTTTTTTTCCTAATACAAACACTTAAAATCCATCTCATCTCACACTGGCACGTCTATAAACAGCATTGTATTAATGGAGCTGTATCATCGGTTGATGTCATTATTTCAAATGATCAAACCCTCATCATTCCCAGAAGAACAATTACATGCAGACATCAGGGAAAACAAGTGAAGCAGTCCTGATTGGTATCACAGCAACCAAAGATCCTCCCGCCATTCAGCAGCTGAAACAGTCTGTAAACCGGGAAGAACGCTCTAATCCTGCATTCCGTAATCCTATTGATTGAATTGGCGAGTGCGGCAACGGTATTTGATCTGGACCTACAGTAATTTTGTATAATGGCCTATAATTTATTGAGCCAGATTTCCCGGTTTAAACTTAGCCGCGCAAGCTCAGCATGTGTACTAAGCGCAGAGTGGTGTCGCTTCACTGCCTCGAAGGCTAGCACGTCTGTTTTAATGGAAAAATGGAGTGTGCCTGTGTGTACAGTAGACGTTTACTAAGTGGTTGAGTACATGGACTTTCTGCTGTCGCACTGGTAAACACAAATGCACATACAAGGGGAGAAAGCTGCACATATATCCAGTATATAAGTTGTGCTTATGGAAATGCAGTACCATGCGGACATATATCCCAAACACATAATATACGCCATTTGATCATAGGTTGTGAGTCTGTTCATTCTATTTGTCTGTGTTTTGATTAGCTTGGTTATTTATACCTGCTTTGCTCAAATCAAACTGTTAAAATTATATAATCTAATTTAGCGGGTCCTATTTTAACATCTGTTATCATCAAACTAATGCAGCGGATTTTATATTTAGAGTGTCTCTTATATTTAGAGTATCCGTGAAACAGGCTGCTCCTCCCCAGCTGACAAGATTGTGTGTGTGTGTGTGTGTGTGTGTTTGATAACTGTGTCCAATAGTTCTCTTTTTTTTTTATTTATTTGTCTTTCAGATGATGATGATGATGATGATGTGTGTATGTGTATGTGTATGTGTGTGTGTGTGTGTGTGTGTGTGTGTGTGTGTGTGTGTGTGTGCCACATCCTTACTCCATTTGTCTCTAAACGAGGAGAGAAACAGACTGTTTCCTGTGATCACTTTGCCTCGTTTTATTTTTCTAGTCTGTCTCTAGCTGGGTGTCCATTCAGATGTTTCTCAGTTTTAACACACCTTATCTTCTTGGTCAAGGTCACAATGATGTTTGATTAAATAAATAAATTAAAAAAAAACCTTTAATTTCCTCAGCTGTTTAAACAGCACACAAGGGTCCTCCGTGGCCATATATATATATATATATATATCTCGTGACTTGACGCAACATAATTTATTCCTTAAACCCATTTTCATCACTCTTCTTCACATCTCGTCTTTTAGATCAACTCTCACATCATTAGACCGACTTTTCCAGCTTAGTAAAAAAAATATTGCCATTTTAAAATCCACATAAAGCTGGCTAAAGAACCCCATACTGTCTCTCTTGGTCTCTTTTTTTTTTCTTTCTCTTTGGGAAGATTTTCATTCATTTTTCCATAGGCTGTGTTACGCTGCTAGGAGACCATCTGTTGCCACAGAGACACAGCTCATTGGCCACTTGGACAGCAACACAGTATCTTGCTCTGTGTATGCATGCCATTTCACAGACACCACCTGTAGTGTTAACACACCGGTATCTCTGACATCCTTAGAACATCTAGCACATATTGTTTCATATTGTTCCACTGTTCCATAGCTTTGGAGTCCTTTTTTTTTACAATTCAAGCAAGACTTCTGGTGTAAGAAGCACATCTCGTAGCTCAGTTAACATGCAGTGATTTAGCTCATGATGGACTGTGATGAGTGTGAGCTGTGGGAGTCTATAGAGTGACTCCCTGGCCTCTGTATAGAAATCTTCTCTCAACTTCTCTTGTTTCATTTCATGTACTCCTTCCTGTATATCGAAATTCAGAAACTGAACATTTCCACAGATGATGGCGTCATACTGGCTTCCAAACTAACTGCTTTAGATGCAATTCTGCTGCCGATGTCCTGCATTAAGCTTCATCACCTTATCCCCCTCCACCTACAGTGTACTTATACACTCACACACTCCGCTCCTCACTACAAGCGCATGCTTCTCTTCCCTTCCCTTCCTTCTCAAGCAGAAAATTTAACTTCACATATATTTCTTATATTTAGTTTGCTTTTTCTACGTCAGTTAACCGTAAAAACATTTTTACATCATTTGGGTTTTTCCTTTTGTGTCTCCATTGTGGTTTTTGAATTCAAGTAAAAACAAGTAGATGGAAAGCCTACTATTTGTTTGACTTTTTTTTTTCTCTCTCAAAAGAAGTAGTTTCCAATGAAATGTCTTTTTTTTTTATGTATACTACCAGCTTAAAGCGTTTTTCTGTTCTTGCTGCTCTCCCACAGGGGTGCCGCACGTAGTTTCGCTGCCTCGCTGCTCCAAATTACACAGTTCTATATGTCTGTGTGGGTTTTCTCTGGGTTCGCTGGTTTCCTCCCACCTCCCATCTCCCATAAACATGACCGGAGGTGAACTGGTTGTGCTAAATTGGCCCTAGGTGTGAATGAGTGTGGGAATGTGGGTGTGCATGGTGTCCTGTGATGAACTGGAATGAATGCTTTTGAAATTCTGACAGCATGGTTGCTGATATTAAATGGATTGCGACATTTAAAAGGAACATCATGCAGTATATATTAACAAAGGCATATTAAAAACACGCAGTTTTCCACGGCAACGATTCAAAAGTAGTCTGCAGCAAAACTGACCTGGACGTCTGCGCAACTCACAGGCACGTTTGGCAGTTTGTAGATTGAAGTGTACTGCTTAAGGAAAAGGGTGGGAGGGAGTGTAGATACGGTAGAACAATAACCGTACTGACATACACACAATTTACTTTCAATATTCTGTTCGGCTGAGCGGGTGTGCTCTATGGCCAGGATGATGAATAGATAAATATACGACATCTGGTCCATTATCATTCAAATAAAATAGTTTGCTTTGGTAATGAACTTGTGCTTCCATAGGTCAGGTACATGAAGTTTAATCATGGTCTAATTAATGTATTCAATTCTGAACTTAAAAACCGATATTGTTTTAGGTAAATATTGGCAATACTAAAATAGGCAGCAATATAATCGTACATTCCTGGTTAAACAGATGCAGGATGGCCTTGATCCCATCAGAGAAGCAAGCACAGCACTGTACATGGAAATAAATGGCAGGCCTCAGCATACACCACAGAACCCACATACCACAGCGGAGAGTTGCTGATATGGACAGATGCATCTGCTCTCTCAGCTACACCTTGTCTGTTTAATTCATCATCCAGAAAAAAACCCAAACTTTTTTTTTTTTTTTTTTTTTCCTTTTCTGTTCCCTGTTTCTGTTTGACACGAAAAAACGACAAGGGCACTTTTTTTTTTTCGTTTTCTTCTTCTTTCTGAGGAAGTGTCTTAAGATCTTCGCAACTGTTTTGTCTCTGTGAGCTTTCAGGTAGATTTGTATTGTCTGAAACAGACATTAGTGACCTTCTTTGATTTAGGCCAAGTCCGTTTTTAATGTCATCCCATTAATGTACATGTATACAATGGGTTGAAAGGATATGCCTCCAGGACCATGGAGGCAAGTGTAAGGTATTGTACAAAATGTACAGCACACTACAATAAATACAGGATTAGAAGAAGCAGAGGTCTCGATATCATCATTGCACCCTGTGTCACGGGAATATAATATGTTGGTTGCTCAGGGTGGGCGTGGTCCCCTGATGATAGGCGGTTGGGAGGGGGGGTGATTGAGAGGGCGCAGACGCCTGGTGTACCCTTTGGGTTTCAGGGCCTGCCATTAGACCACAACCGGAGTGCTCAGCGGTCTAGCAGAATAACAGCTAAATATTTCATCAAATCAATAATTCAGCGGCTGCCATGGGAGGCAGAGAGCAAACGAGACCGAGAAGATGATGGTTAGAGTGAAAGCGCGAGAGAGGGAGATGTGCAGAGATGGAAAGACAAAGAGAGCTGAGGAAATTGAGAGTGAAAGAGAGGGAGATGAGAGATTGTGAGAATGTAAAAGAGAGAGACTGGGAGATGCAGAGAAAATGTGAGCGAGAAGGAAAAGAGAAAAGAAAATGAGGAGGGACTGTAATGAGAAATGGAAAGAGAGAGCATCAGGAAAAGGAACTGAGAAAAGAAAGTGAGGAGGGAATGTAATGAGAAATGGAAAGAGAGAGCATCAAACCCACAATCGCATTTCCCAGGAAAGTCATGGTAACCATAGGAACTGGAGCTGACTGTCACATGATGCGGAGGAGTGGTGAGCGAGTGGGGGAGGGAGGCTAGTTGTGCGAGAGCGAGTGACAAAGCGAAAGAGAGCAAAAGAGAGATGATCATCAAGAAAGGCAAAGACGAGACTTTGTGTTGCTTTAATCCTGTTCTGCTTGAAAGGGTACATGAAGCCTTTCTGTCAAATGTCACATCTGATTCCAGTGTGTGACATGAAGGAAGCAATGAGAGCAAAGCGAGAGAAACGAGGACCCAGTTGAACATGAGTAAGAGATCTGCTGTAATGAGATTTTGTGGAAACGGAGGTCTGGCCTTTTCCTCTGAACATGTGCAGTATTGACTGTCTACACTGGCCAACACAAACCCTTCTCTTGTTTCAAGAAATATTACTAATGGCCACAGTGTACAACGATGCACCCTGTTGTATTCGGATCATTCAATCGATGTCCTGTCAACCTTTTGGAATATGATGCACTAAATCATATTAAGTTGTATTTTCCGTATAATCTTTTTTTTTTTTTTTAAAGATTACTTCTGATGCACACTCTCATTTTGTTTTGCTTTTCATTTGCAGATTTTTCTGATGCAGTTTCATTTGCTTCTGCAATCTTTTTTGACTTCTGACTTTTGGCACATTTCTTTATGGGGGGTGGGTCCTAGAAGAAGGCATTCACCTTAAATCTCTATTGGCCAACTGATTTTGGAGTGGGAGATGCTCTGAGAGTTAGCCACGCCCACCTCATTAACAGTGGAGCTGCCTCTGACTTTGCGGAACGAGCGGCGCTAAGACCCGCCTAAAAAAAAAAAAAAAGATGCCAAAACCCAAACGCAAATAAAGATTACAGAAGTAGACAAGTGATTACAGAAGCAAAAAAAAAAAAAAAAAACTGCAGCAGAAAAATCAGCAAAAAAAAAAAAAAAAAAATGAGAGTGACTCATTATGGCAAATTTTATTTTGTTTTGATTCTCATTACTTGCATTTGCAAAATATTTTTTTTTACATTTGATAATTAATATTTTGCTTGTGGATTTTATTTTATTTGAAAATTGGCACAGAATTTACTCCATAAACTGCCCATTGGCTCCATTTTGTGTAGGACATACAAGCAGGTTAAGTCCTCTTTAGGAGGATTTTAACTAGGCTTCTGTTTGTTCTACTAGACAGACCTTTAGCTTACTCATTACATCGCTTTTGGTCTAGTGTGGGGATATATTTAACTTGTAAGCAGTGGTTAAATTGGGGAAGGCACAGAGGAGTGACACCACCTTTGGTTTTATATAAGCTGCAAGCAGAGCTGAGCTCCAGTACTTGATTTAATGGAAATGGAAATCATAGCATAGCATAATGAAGATGAACTGCTTTCATTTCACAATTGTAATATGTCTTCCTTCAGTCAAATCAAATTGCTGACTGCTACGTATAGCACTTAATTTTTAAAGCAAAATGTCTTTAAAGGGCGAGAAAACAATATTCTGATGTACTCTCACCGGACACTTTATTAGGAACACCATACTAATACTGCGTAGGACCCCCTTTGCTCTCAGAACCTCATGGTATGGCTTCTACAAGCTGTTGGAAGCATTCCTATGAAATTCTGGTCCATGTTGACATGATTGCATCACAGATTTGTCAGCTGCACACTCATGCTGCAAATCTCCCTTTATTCCACATCCCGTAGCTACTCTGTCGAATTCAGTTGAGAACTTTGTGACATGGTTCATTATCATGCTGGAAGTAGGCATTATAAGATGGGTAAATTGTGGCCGTGAAGTGATGCATGTGGTCAGCAACAATACTCAGATAGGCCGTGGCATTCAATCAGTACTGGATTGGTATTAAGAGGCCCAGTGTGTGCCAAGAAGAACATTCCCCATACCATTACACCACCATCACCACCACCAGACTGAACGGTTGAAACGAGGCAGGTTGGGTCCATGTTTCCATGCTGTTGATGTTGACAGAAGTGGAACCCGATGTAGTCTTCTGCTGTTGTAGCACGTCTGCCTCAACTAGTTCTGTATTCTGTGATGTTGTTCTCCTCACCACAGTTGTAAAGAGTGGTTATTTGTTACCATAGCCTTCCTGTCAGTTTGGCCATTCTCCTCTGATCTCTCTGATCAACAAGGCGTTTCTGCCCTCAGAATAGCTTCTCCCTGGACGTTTTTTTGTTTTTCACATTTTTGACTTTTTAATCATTTTCCTGAAAATCCCAGGTGATCAGAAGTTTCCGAAATATTCAAACAAGCCCCATGCCAATGGTCAAACTCATCACATTTTTGGTGTGAACATCAACTGAAGCTCTTGACCTTTATCTGCATGATTTTATGCATTGCACTGCTGCTTCATGATTGGCTGATTTGATAATTGCATGAATGAGCAGGTGTACAGGTTTTCCTAATAAAGTGGTAAGTGTAGTCTGGATGCCTGGAAACATGGGAAGTCGTGGCCACCCAGTTAAAGCTAAAGTGAGGTCACAACACAGAAACTGATGTATCCAAAATTTGTTGGATTGATTCATAATTTTTTTCACATTATTGGTACCCATGAAAGAATTAGGGCTCTCACACCTCCTAAATCCTAATATAACCCCTGCCTATAGGAATGCACTACTGTAGTAATAAATAAAATCAATGCAGGGGTAACTGGTAAAATCTGTAGGATAGTTGGTACTAATAACTGGATTGAAAAGATGTCCAACAATGTAATATCTATCTAAAAATTGGGATCATTTTGTTTCTATCCACACTGACACTGGCGTTACTCAAAAATTCAGAACGATCATCCTCTTCATTCAGCAGGATCTTGTCAAGTAACAACTAGCTGATATTCAATCAGTCTGTTTCAAAGTGGAACATCTTGGTTCCCATTCAGACCTGGTAACATCCATCTCGTTTAATCACATCACAAGTGATCTGATCAGACGACTTGCCGAGGTGGTCTGGGACACACGTGGCCACGTTACATTTGTAGTGTGAATGTCAATGTGTCCTGATGCGTCCCTGACAGCATCAAAAGACCGCCTAGTCCCCAGTCTTTCCAGATTAATGTTTCAAGTCAAGCTAGTTTTAATCGACTGTTCAGCCGCACTGTTAATGCTTCTAACGGGTTTTTTTTTTTTTTTTTTTTGTATGTGGCTCAGCCTTTTTTGCATTTATATCTAGAACTGTGTATTAAAATGTGCATTCATGAAGGCTTCCTACGTGCACACTTTCGCTTACTGTTCTTATGATATTTTATATTACCCTATAGGTGTAGGATTTTTGTGTCAGTGAATCGGTCTATTCTCAAAACTATTCTTTATTTCTGACAGTATATCTAATAATAAGGGATAATTGTAGCACTTTGGTGTAATAACTGGCCTTTTTAAGAAAATGGCATGTTTTAATACTGCTTCATTAAGAAATATGGTACATGCTGTATGTGGTATGTAATATGGTATGTTACTTTTGAATATTACAAGTCATTCTGCAGAAGTGGTCTTAGTGTTGGGCTTTTAAATGCGATATAGCGTTTGGAAGGGACACATTTTGAGCTTGGCAGTGTATATTCAGCTGTCGGATGGATTTGTTTAAGAAAACATTACATGGCTGGATAGTATTTGCTGCATTTAAGCTATCAAATAAGCTATCAGATGCCGTCAAAGCACGCAAATAAACCTCCACACTTGAGCATGAAACTGCTGTCATTTAGACATGTTATAGAAATGCAAAATGTATAGCTGCAATACAGCTCCAATGTTATAATACAGAAAAATAATCAGCAACAAGGTGGTGGGATTCAGCCCACTGCAAAGCAGAAGTTGTTGATTTTCCAATAACACATGTCCCAAAGTGTTTTATTCCTCTTATAACACAGCAATTTGCTAACACTAATAATTTTTTATTTAGGCAAGAAGGAAACGTCAAACGTTCCATTTGTTTATAATTATGTTTAATGTTGTGGAAGCGCTGCTAAACAAGTTAGTTCCTGTTATCACTTACACTGTAGCAGTTATAAACAGTTATTCCCTCACTAGCCTCTCTGTTTTTCTCTCTCTTGAAGTTAATAAGAGAAACCGTTACCAAGAAGCTGCCATGTCCTCTGTCCGAAGACTCTTCCATGATGGAGACTCCTTCCAAAAATGCTAAATAAACATCTCTTCACAGAAAACTCAAACGTGTTTCAATGTGTCAGTTACACATCATTTATGTTTGCATTTATGTGGAGCGTCTGCCATACATTTCACTGTGTAAGTTGTTACTATGGAAACGATAATGAATTAGAAACTGCGCATTAATATAAACCGTGCAGCTGAAACTACTGTCCAAGAGGTGCTGAATTTCAGTCACCACCCTCTGACCGATCAGATTTGAGTATTCAGCAGCGCTGTGTTGTGTAATTGATGGTATATTTGAGTTTATAACTCTCACTGTATGCAGTCACTCACTAAACTTCCCTCTCTTTTCATTTGGGAACTTGTTGAAAGTACATAAAAAAGTGATTAGATAAGCAAATGCTGCAGACATTGCCACACATCCAGATGACAGTATGAATCTTGCTTTTGTCAACTGATCTGAGTGCTCAGCGATGTAATCAGGAGAATACATCTGATGGCTAAATATAACCACTTTTTGTTTAAGTTTTTATTTGGTATTGCTTAGTATTTTGAGAGCTGGTTTTGAAGTGACCCCGAGCTGCTATGGGCAGATCTGGCAGCCCTGCTGCTGATGAAATCTGGTCAGTGGAGGTGCTTTCGATATATGAATATATGTCTCGACTCCACTTGTGATTACCCGAGACAGATGTCAATACCAGGCCTGAACACGGTCTTGGTCTACAGTGCAGACCACAACACACCATGACGTTTGTGATACACTTTCACATATGTATATGGTCCAGTAGCTGATTGTGTGATTTGTGTTGAGGGAGGAGATGGAGGTCAATTAGGTGCCACCGAGCTCCCTAACTATAAACTCTGCATATCCATCCTGGCTAATGTGTGAGTGAACTCACATCCAGTGTTTTTTTTTCATTGCCCTTCCCAACTAGCCATTTTCATCCTGATTTCCAGTTGCTTCATAACCACATCAGAACTTGTTTCTGTAGGGAATGGGTGTATAGCCTTATTCATTTTCCAAGTGCTTGACCTGTATCAGCACCCTTAATTAGCTTGTCCCTCATGTGGGACTAGACCCAAGGATCCTCTGTAAAGTTATTGAGAGAGCAGCATCAACTGTGACATAATTGACTTGGTGATGAGGATTAGTGGTATAACACTGAATAGATTCTGTAATCCTTGTCTGAGGAGTTTGGACTCTCACTTTTGGTGCAATGGTTGCATTGGACTCATGCATGTTTATAAGTGGAGCACTTCAAGGCTTTGTTGGAAATAAGTCTCTATGAGCAATGTTAAATTATGGCTTACTGCCTAGTCTCCTGAGCTACTGATGGGCCATATTGTTATTCCTTGCTGGATCACGGACACTGATGCTTGGATCCGTGACCAATTCATTGTCATCCAATATGAAAACTTGGATTTACTCTAATTCTGACGTACCCCAGTACATATCAGTTATCTGGTCCCTTATGTGGTTAAGTGTATTATTTGTGGCCATTTTATTATAAATAGACAATTCTGTAATGGCCAGTATGCAATCTGATGTTGAAGTGTTGGAGACGCTACTGATGTCTCTGTGGAACTAACTTTCCGTGCCAGCTCAGAACTGATACGTATGAATACAGAAGGATAATGATAGCTATGAAGAGTGAACTGAAATCTCTGCTGGCCTCTAAGTGCAGTCAGCATCAGATTAGTTTCCATTGGAGACACTTGCTTCCAGGAAACTGAGGGTAATATCAGCTCCATATTGCAGCAGTAAAAGTAGTGACTGATTTCATGATATTATTGAGTTCTCCAGCATATAACAGTACATAAAACGGAAGTGTATCAAAGATCATGGGATGGGTTGTTGTAAAATGAACGCATTTTTCACACACAGCAATTATTGGCCTTATTGTGACAAATTGCAGTGTGCTGAAGGCTGAGGTAAACAGGGTGGATTAGCACAATGCTGCTTGTCTCAGGGATCCAAATCTCTAAAACCCTGAAACCTCTCACGCCTTGAATAAATGAATGCTGATGAAGGACAGGCCCCATTCTCTCTGGCCTGCGCTTGGCCCTTGAAGAGCTGTTACATGTTTTATTAGATCCTGATCACAAATTGAAAGGCAATCACATGCCTGATTCTTGTGTTCCTTGAATGGCATGCTGAAGAAGGAGGCGTGACTAGTGTGGTGACAGCAACAGGGCTGGTCTACCTGCAAGCCGGGACACCCCATTTTATTTTTTTTTTTTGAGTCTACACCTTTTAGGTCTGTCCCTGATCAAATTGTAGTAAACGATCAAAAAGAAAGGCTATGGGTAGGTTTCTATTCCATTATTTGAGGAGAACTTTGTGGTAATTATTTATATGTTACTTGTGTTTGGTAACAAAAATGTAACCCAAAGATTATGATTTGAATTTGTTTGTAAGCAGCATTGACTGAGTAGAAATTGATTTGGATGATTTCTAGTGGTATTGACCCATACGCCGGAGAAAGGGGTATTCATCACAGGTTTTCATAAGTTTGAAAACAAAGAAGTTGTATTAACATCAGCCTTTAGTGGAACAGAAAAATAGATACATGGTCTGCAGTGGTCAATAGGATAAATAACCTGTAATTATTCCCTGTTGTTGGCCATTATTTCACAGTAACAACACTGTTAAGTTTTAATCACTCAGCCACAGCCTCCACATTTACTATTTATAGATGTTAAAAGCACCTTTATAACACCTTCATGTTTTTGTTAAATTATGTTTGCTGACCCTGTGAGTGTATTACAGTAATTACAGCTCTACTGTGGCAGCTGTTGCTGTTAGTGTTAGTCCATAGGACATACTGGTAGGGCATTTGTGTGTGTGTGTTTTTGTGTGTGTGTGTGTGTGTGTGTGTGTGTGTGTGTGTGTGTGAGAGAGAGAGAGAGAGAGAGAGAGAGTGAGTGAGACACTGACAGAGATACATAGGAGTTCTAGAAGGTTCGATCCTGCTGAGTTCAGAGGACCTCCTCCCAAAGGTCACTCTCACCAGGGGAGGAGGAAAGGGAGCCTCACCCAGCCAATCACGCGGGCTCCTGCTGACCATGCCACCGCCTGTGGCATTGCTGTTGAGATGGCTGCTATCAGAAGCTGCTGACGGGTCATACGATGGACTCCATTTTGGTCACTGTGAGAGATTAGAGCATTGAAATTGTCATAGTGTAAGGATTTATCGATTACTTCAACACTAATGCTAATTTATTCAGTGAGAACTGTATGATTGCCCTCCCCCTGTCCTCCAGTCCTCTCTTTAGTGTTTGGACAGTCCAGTTTTTCTCACAGGGAACAATGGAGAAAGCAGAGACTCCCGACTCCCCATCCTCTCTCTCTTTTCTCGCCTTTCAGTGTGAGGCACTCACCCCCAATCCCTCTTCCACTCTCTCTTTTCTTCTGTGTCTTTCTCACACTCTTTGCATTGGTCTCTGAATTAATAGTTTGATTCGGGGATGGGAGGCTCAACTCCCTGATAGCAACCCCTTGAGGGCTGTTCTCATCTGTGTACCACAGAGAAGCTAAAAGCCAAATGCTTCTTTCATGGGTAAGGGTTTTACTAAAGGAGAATAGCAGAAACTAAAGGAAGTGTTGCAGGAAAGCCGCAAAATGTTATTGAGTGCGACCCAGGAAATGTGAGTGGCAGTTAATGGAAGCAGGAAGTGAGGCAAAAGTTTAAGACGTGAGTGTAGATAATGTGCTGTTTCTACTCACCTCAAGCGGTTTACGTATACACACAAGGTTAACGGTGACTATATGAGTGAGCTGCTGAAGGTGAGCTGAGAACCTTTGTTGACTTTACTCCTCCTCTTGTCTACGCCCCTTGACCTATCAGCTGCTGGTAACTAGGCACCTGGGACTACAGTAGCAGATAGGAGGTATAGCAGCAGGACTCTGAGACAGCCAGCATGAAATCTAGTGAAGTGTTTGTGTGGATCTGCAGAGAAAAAGATTCAGGATTTAGTAAAAATGAACAGGACCTAGATCCCTCTGTTCATGTTTCCTGTCTTTGGTCTTTTTTTTAAATACATATTCAGAGCAGAAATGGATTGACATGCTCACTAACCTTTTTTTCTGTGTCTGATGGAGACACTGTATGTGCATGTGCCTTTATGTATGGATGTATATGTGTGTGAGGTTCACAGCGCAGTATGGGCCCACAGGAAGCATGTGGGATTAGTGGACTAGAAAGTAGTGACAGGGATACCACACACACGCACACATGCACAGGGCGGTCTTGGTTTTAATTGCCTTGATTCCTGGTGCTGCCTCTTCTTTCTAGTGGGACTCGACACAGAGCATTACCGTTCCCAGCAGCCGTGCTAAAAGGGCAAATTTGTAATGATGTTTGCTAAAATCTGTTCTAAGCTCAGCTGTCCCTGTTCTTCTACCGCAATAATCTTTATGTGCAAAAAGACCACACCTGATCCAGCATCAGTGGATCAGCATGTGCTGTACAGTGTTGAAACCTTGCCCTCTTTACTATTTGAAATAGAACAAGAAGGGTGACGTGGTGCCCAGTGCTGAGACTGCTGTTCATCGTAACTCAGTCAGCACTGCCTGATAAGATCAGTGTTACATGTTGTATTACCTCTGCCAACGATACGGGTCTTTGTTTGGAGTAATCATTGTTTTGGGCCATGTGCTATATGTGCAAAATAGGCCATGCAATGCCTTGTTTGTTTAATGCAATCAGTTTCTTTTTTTGTGTTTGTAAGGATATTAACCCTTTCCCTCTCCATTTCAGGGTATAATGGGGTTATTAATCTGAATTGAACTACGTTTGTGCATTATAGTGTTCACCAGTTTCAATATGTGTGTTTGTGTGTTTTCCGTAGGCTGATGCAAAGATGGTGTGTGATGTCGTGAGTCGCATGGAGGACACTGAGCCCTACTCTCCTGAGCTCCTGACCGCCATGATGCGTCTGTGGGCCGATTCGGGCATTCAGGAGTGCTTCAGCCGCGCCCGTGAGTACCAGCTCAACGACTCAGCCCAATAGTAAGTATTTTCCCTTAAATCCTTCTAATTAATGATTTCATATGCTAATGATACATGGTTTCAGATGGAAATGACCAGTACAATATGTCTCGAATGTTTTATGGGGTTCCGATTTCTCAGAGCCCATATCATACACGCATATCATTTTACAAATAAATTTCTGTATTTATACACCATTCAGGATGCTTTCCCAGTTTGTGCCTGAGTCACTATTGGTTATTGGATCTGTCCACACAGTTAATAGAGTATGGGCTAACTGTGATTTTTGCCGTCGCCTGGCATGAAACAGCTCCATAGAGAGCGAGAGATCTGTGTGTTAACGTCAAAACAACAGATACAATTACAGCCTGTGCTTGAGAAACATGATGTAGTGTGCATGTGGACTTGTGAGGGGCAGCGTGCTCGAATGGAATAGTGCTGAAAGATGTGTCAGCAGTAATTTTTCATCAGGTGCTGCGGTTTGCTTTAATGGCCTGGGAAGCTAGTGCTTATGGAAAGCACTATTTAGAAGAAGACAAATTACTCCTTCATAAAGATGCCAGTTGAGATAAGCCGTCAAGCAGGAAATGGGCGGAGGACCAAGCTTGATGCCCAAGATTCCTAAAAAAAAAAAAAAAGAACATTCGTTTTTCAGCTCTCCAAACCAGCACCTCCCATTCTTCAGAATCAAAACACATTTCTTGATATTTGTGGTTTGGATTGAGTTTGTCGTAACATTTAGGAATAAGCATGTTTAATGTAGAATTTTTCTCTATTACTCTACGCGGTTACTTCTGAGTCACTTAAATATACGCTGTAGCTCTCACACGCTGTAGCAATTGTACCTCTAAAATGACCCTAATTAGGGATCAGTGTTCACTTTGTTAGTTAGCCGTAAACTACACAGTATTAGATGTTATGAAAATTGTAATTATGTGCAAAACAGCAGCTCATGTGTCCTTGACAGATCTGTAGTGGTGCAGTGGCAATTAGCAGCGGTAAAATTCAGATAATGGTGATGTGTAAATTATGAGCACTAACACCATCCAATTGTGGAAATTTTCCTGCACATTTGCACAGCAGTGAGCTGTTGAAGGTTTCGAAGGTTCATCTGATGTTTTTTTTTGAGCCAAAGCAGGTTTTATTCACTGTAGACATGGTTGCACTGCCATACAGACAAGATTATATCACTTTGTAGAGGGGGGACATCACAAATTGGCAATATATAATCACTAAACGTGCAGATTGCAGCCAGGTTTCTGATTGGTCATGTGATCTGACCCTTACCTGCTTCCTGTTTGCTTTTTTGATTAGGGTGAAAATAGAACAGAGTGAAATCAATGACGCGAACATAATAGGGCAGTGCATCTTTTTAATGCAGCCCATTTTAGAGGTAACAGCTACCCCATATATTGATTGCCTTCCATTATAGTTGGAATTCTTTTCATTCTGGTCAGTGAATAGGGACGTGCTTCTAAGAGGTAGCAGAGCATTAATGCTGTCGTAACTGAGAGAGAACGCATTCAAATAATCAGCTTTCGAGGATGTTAACACTGTCAAGATGCACCTTGATCATGCTCAGCTCTCTTGAGAGCTACAGGATCCTTAAGAGAAGGTAACGCAATAAACCAGCTAGTCTAGATTATTTTTACTTCTTCTCGATCTCGTAGAGGCGTGAACAATAACCACACCTCACTAGGACCAGCTCCTGTGGTAAATTGGATGGATCCCTCTGACTTAGTTTGTTGACACTGAGGTCAGGTTAAGAGGTGTCTGAAACTATGCCCTATTCAGGATATAGTGCACTATTTTGGGGTCTGCCATTTTGTAATGGTGTCCAAAAACTTAGTGGAGAATTTCCAGTTGTCTTTTTTTTAATCCCATAATGCACCATGATAGGCAGTGTGATAACCAGCCACCCATAATGGCCACCCAAAATACCCGTAATTCTTTAAGTCTTTTATTTTGATTCACACAAGCCTTCACTGAACAATACCGTGAGTGAATATGGCTTCTTAGACTTCTTACAAATGTAAGGAGTTGATGAGAGTGGATCAACTTTTTTTTAAAGTGATTTTTATAGTGGCACACAATCAGTTTATAGTTATTTTGTTTACTTGATTTGTCCTTGTATGTTGTCCATACAACTGGGTACTTATGAGCTGGAGCATCACTACTGTCACAGAGTGATGAGCAACCCTGGGTAATCTGTACGGAACTGTTTACATCAGTCACTAAATCTGTTCCCTATAATAGTGCTCTATCAAGTGCTCCTGAAACGCTCAGTGTAGGGACGAGCGAGTAGGGAATAGCTTTAGAGTCTGGAGAGTGTATTTTGGCACAGTGAGACTATGGACTGATAAGCTCAGCCAACAGATGCATCTTACAGACACTTTTGGCGCTGTTAAATCTGAGCATTCTGCATTTACTTAATAAATAGGCATTATGAGCGTGGGACTGAAAGATGATGAAAGAAGTCATCAATTTTTAGTGTGATTTTGCTGTGACTTCGCATTTAAACTGTGACTGGTGTTGCCAGATTTGTAAAAGCAATTCATTCATTTATCAATCTTCAGTAACCGCTTAATCCAGGTCATGGCCATGGGGGATTCAGAGCCTATCCTGGGAACACTGGATGAGTGGTGGAAATACACCCTGAATAGTACACCAGTCCATCACAGGGCAACATGCACACATGCATTCATGCCTAATTTATCATAGCCAATCCACCTATCTGCATGTTTTGGGAGGTGGGAGGAAACCAGATGGGAGGAAACTAGATGGGAGGAAACCCATGCAGACTTTGGGAGAACATGTGAAACTGCACACAGACAGTAACCAAAGCTTATGATTGAACCAAGGGACCTTGAAACTCTAAGGCAGCAATGCTACCCAATGTTCCAGCAGGTCACCAGTAAAAGCAGTATTCTTCAATTAATTTATGGGTATTAGGAGGGTATCAAGTCTGGACTATACTCAAAGTTTTTCAAATTCAGAGTTTGCCTTGGGTGTCACCTGCCTGAGTTGGTAGCTAACACCAATCATTAGCAAATGTTTTTCAAAAAATCGTCTTATGCAGCCTTATGCTGCTGTTTTTTTAATGAAATAATTCCTAGTCAGGTCATGAAGTATTATATAAAATGCTTATGCTTGCACGCTTCCTCCATTTTGGTTCTTGAGCACTGCAATACAAAGGACAGCGACCTCCGATTTTTGCCCACGAAATGTATTTGTGCAAGAATCAATCCGCAGTGCAAAACTGCTGATTGTGGCGAATTTCACTGAAATTAATTTCATTTTTGCTTCCAAAATTTCACTCGATAAAACATTAGTATTACTGAGCCTTTGTGTGAAGCAGTACATCTATAAGTGCCCGTAAAAAGCTACAAACAGTAGATGTGTAAAGATACAGAGAGCGAGGATAATGTGTACGCACAGTCAGGAAGGTGCAGAAAGCAGACGTATAGAGAAGTGAGTACACACAATTTTCCCCTTCAGGGTCTTTTTGCCTTAAGTGCATGGAACATAACATATTTCTCCTGATGGTCCATTTAGTCACAATGGTCAGGTTACGCGTTACTGTACATTTGCCTGCGTGTGGTGAGGTGGTCTTTAGGACACGGATGGTTGAACCTCCATTACATCCACGGGATGGCCAACGTGATAGTGACAAGCACTGTTTAAAACTGACCTTCATATGACCCCGGTCTGCGGGTCTCTGTATAGAGGTGCTCCTCCTCCACTACGAAGCCCTGCATCTCTGCACATTTTCACCTGAAACTTTGAAATGCAGTTGAAGAAAATCAGTAGATGACCTGGGCATGCAGCTGGTTTCCTGCTTCACACAGGATGTGCTAGAGAGTTATAACAAGATGTTTCTGGCTTGATGCCCTATTATCGTTTATCCTCCACAGTAACTTTCCATTGTTATCGGCGGTAGCTCATCTCCAGCTCTGTACTTCACTTTCCATTTGCACCTTTGTGGCTCTGCTTTCTCTTTTGTCCCATGCTATTCTCGGTTACTCTTTTGCTTTCTCTGGTGTCTGTAACCTATTATCTGTCCATCACTGGACGCACTGATATGGGAAATCTGGACCGATGCCAATATCTGATATTTGTTATGTACGTTCAGTACTGTGCAAAAGTCTTACGCACCCTATTTAGTTTGTACAAATTTTGTTACAGATGTTCCTAAGACCATAAAACATTGAAATTTGAAAAAGCTGAAACACGACCAAATCTTGCTTGCTAACTTGCCTTTCGTTGCGCAGGCCATAGCCTTAAATGTTAACACAAATAATCACAAATACAGTAAAGGCATAATCAAATATTAAAATTAATGTTACAGGTCAAATCTGTTCAGATGGGTGGATTTAATGGACTTCCTCATGTTGTTTCCTATCATTCTTCAATGTTTCTGTGTTGTCCTTTCTCATTTCAGCCTCTATCCAAATCTCATCTGTTCCTAATCTCTTACTCCCTGATTCAATAATCTGTTATTTCTCCCATCAGAGGGAGTGCTCTCTCTCTCTCTCTCTCTCTCTCTCTCTCTGTGTGTGCTGAAGGGAAGCAGCAGACAGCAGGCTGGCTGCTGAGAGGTGTTGCCAGGCAGAGCACTCAAGAGGCAATAGAGGAAGGGAGGAGGTAGAACAGAGAGAGACTGAGAGAAGAGAAGTGTGTATGTGCGGGTGTGTGAGGGGGAGGGGTAGAGCTGGCAGGCAGCCTGACTGGAGAGCCATACAAGCTTCCCATATTAAAAGGAGAGGGGTCACGGAATAAGCACTGCACCCAGCCCCTCCTCTACTCCACGTCCCTGCTATACCCAAAACCATCAGCATGCAGTACTACACAGCATGTCCTCAAGACTTATCAAGTAAAATAATCCTGTTTACACCTCAAATACAAATTCATCCGTGTTTAATGTTTAAAACATAGTACCAGTGATGATACCAGTGATTTCTGAAGGTCTGTTACACCTGAAGAAGCTGCTAGGTTGTAAGAGCTTCTGAAGAAGCTGTTAAGTTTTAACAGTGCTCGAGTAAAAGGATATTGGTAAGTGATGCCTTGTGATGCCGTTCCACAAGAACATGGCGTGATTGGAAAATATAATTTGGAGTTAATTATGAATATACAATATATAGTTGGTCGTAGGGACTCACGTCACTTGTCTGTCAACGTACGTTCCTGTCTTGAACCACCCAAAAAAGACTGTCCCCCAAGCAAGCAGTGTTATGTCAGGATGTAATCACATATTACAATCTCAGTAAGAGATTGAGTGCCTGTTGTTGACTTGACATGGGTGATAAATATCATCATCTATGGCCCACAGCCAGCCTTCCACTATTGTTGCATCTTTAGTCAATCCATAGTCTGCACTTGTTTCTAAACAAGTCATTTGTGTTTAACGTCCATTTCTTTTCTTTTTTTTTTTTTTTTTTAACATGATGACCCAAGGGCAGTTGTTAAGTAGGTCATCTGGACAATAAATCAGAGCTATATCCAAAACAATCAACACTCTGGAAGTCATCAGTGCTGGAAACAGTGCTTGTATCTGGTGGCATGTGTGGGTGTCATTGTAACTGGTCCATTAGTTTTAACTTGTAATCCAGATACAAACAGTAGCAACAGCATGACATTTACAGAAGCATCTAAATTGCTAAGATCTTCATTGTTTCATCTTGCCTCAAGTCAGTGACCTGAAACACGAAAGTTGTTCAGGGCCAAAAGAAAGGAACGTTGTTGAAAGGCTAAATCACCTGACCTGAACTCCACGTAATGTGTGTTTCACTGAAGAAAGGAAAAAAAAAAACCCAGAAAAAATAAACAGAAACACTTCAGAACGTACATCACAGAACAGGCTAAGTGCATACGTCTACACACACACACACACACACAATGCACACACGGATATGCATCTGGCAATGACAGTTTTTGCTGACAGATTATGATTAAGGTTATGATTATGAAAATGTGACAGATGATGGTGAGCCACACAATAATCATGAGTATTAAGAGATAACGGCTAGTGATCTAACAGACAATGTGTAACATTAGTGCATGATGATCTAATTTATACCGCACCTACTCCCCAGTTAAACACACACACACACACACACACAGTACAGTGCAAAAGTCTTAGGCACCCTATTTTTTTTTTAGCACAAACTTTGTTACAGATTTTTATTGTATGACTTCTACATTATTGATTCAATACAAAAACATTTTAGATTCCAAACATTAGTTTTCCAGCACAAAATTAAATGTTACAGAAGAATGTTTGTATGTCAGTAAAGAAAGCAGCATAT
>CM075008.1:14427190-14455211 GCA_037576675.1 Pangasius sanitwongsei
ATTTTTTTAATGTAGAAACATTTAGTTTCATTATTTTTGAAGGCATCTTTGCTCTACAGCATTTCTTTGCATGTGCCAAGACTTTTGCACAGTACTGTAGGTTGTATATATGCATGCTCAATTACTGAGTGTGAAAATCTTTACACAGATATTACCAAAGCAACCACTATTCAAGCAGAACAGGATAAATATATATATGTATTGCATTCTGTCACTGATCAGAATACATTATTATAATTATTTTCAAACGACTGGTATGTGTTTGCCTTGAGACATCTTTGTACTAACCTCAGAAGGAAGGATAAAGATTTACTATGTTAAATCATGAAGGACAATACGTTACACACAATAAAATACATGTCCAATTTAAAACTTAATTTGAAAATTGATTTAACTTGGCTTTGATTCAAAAATATTAGCTACAAAACGCATTGTATTGCTAAATACATATGATTGTTAGCGAACAATTGAAGATGGGGCTCTATTTAATCATGGCCTTGGCAACCCTTTAAAAAAACAGTTATTTAGGCACATTAATATGAAAATTCATGTGTTATGCATTCCGATGCTTATCGTGGTTGTAAAGATTGGTCATTTTTGTTACCGTAGCCTTTCTGTCAGCTCGAACCAGTCTGGTGATTCTCCTCTGACCTCTCTCATTAACAAGGCATTCCTGCCTGCAGACCTGCTGGTCACTGGATGCTTTTATGGTTTGCACCATTCGGTCTAAACTCAATAGACGGTTTTGCGTGAAAATCCCAGTAAATTAGCCCGTCTGTCACCAACAACGATGCCACTGAGATCACATTTTTCTCCCATTTAGAACATTAACTGAAGCTCTTGAGCTGTATCTGCATGAGTTTATGCACGGCCATGCTGTCACATGATTGGCTGATTGGATAAGTACATGAATGAGCAGCTGTATCTGTTCCTATTAAAGTGGCCGGTGAGTGTATATATACACACCCCATAGCAAATCAGTCTGACAAATTGAATTTTTTCGTTTTTGTTTTTCACAGAGTTGTCCTCTGGTACTCTAAAAATACCTCTATTCCTGGAAATTCCACATGAGTTAAAGGGTTAATATGAATGACCAAATACCTCATGCAGAGTCAAAAATAGCAGCAGTCAGAACAAAGGGCTTGCTGTCTTTGTAGTACAGTGCAATGGAAATTTGCCTTTGGAGGACTTATTTGTTAATAAACAACATATGCTAAATAACATCAACTTCAGGAAGCCTTGCAATAAATAGAGTAGCAAGTATGCAAAGTGAAATGGATCAGTGATCAAAAGGACAGGGAAAGTGGAACAGTCCTCTTCCTGTCATTAATGCTGGGATGTGCAATAAGGAGCAAAAAAAGAGAGTAGGAAATGCAGAACTGAGTAGAATATAGAGTCTTAGGCATCCTCATTTTTTTTTTAAAATACAGAGGTTTATTTTATGACTTCTGCATTATCGGGTCAGCAGAAAAATTTAGATACGAGAACATTACTTTTCCAACAAAACATAAATGTTACAGAAAAAAAAAAAAAAAAAAAGAATGCTGGCTGTCAGGTCTAACCTGCAAAAATACAGAAGTGCGCCAGTCGAAGTGTCCAGGAGAACTGTGGCAGGTTCTCTAAGATGCTCAGTAAAACTTGTAACACTGCAGAAAGTGTACCTGAGACTACTGACGCAGTTTTAAAGGCAGAGAGTTGTCATGCTAAATACTGACTAAGCTGTTTAGTTTATTGCTGTTTACTGCTCTTTATAGTAGATATCTTTTTTTTAAATGTAGAAAACATTTAACTTAATTCTTTTTGAAGGCATCTTTGCATTACAGCATTTCTTCATACATGTGTCTAAGAGTTTTGCACAGTACTGTATGACATGACATCTGATCCTCGCAGTGTGAAATGCCATGTGGTTGTGGGCGTCCAGCGTGTGTCATATGAGCAAACTTCATGCTGCAGTTCTCAGCTAGACATGAAAGAGCCGGTGCCCTTATGCAGCCCTATAGGACACAAGCTCACAGATGAAACATTAATGATTTTAGTTTGGTCCAGTCTCAGGTACAGTGCCCTCTGTGGTTGTTGCAATGCAGAGCAGTGCTGATGACTGTTGCTCAGTGGAAGGCCCTCATTTGGGAGATTCAATTTTCAAGAAGAAGATTTTTCTCTGCGTAAGCTCAAGGTCTTGGGAATCAAAAAGAAGCTCCGTCAGCCATTTCACTCCCTGCCTGCTGCTCCTTCTCTCTCGCATTTCCTTCAATCTGTTTTTCTTTCTTTTTTTTTTTTTTTTTTTTGTACCTAGGCAGGCCAAGTCTTCAGGGGCAGAAACTAATGAGCTGCAGTGGGGCTACAGTGGCACTGTGCAGCTGCAACTGTGGCAGCTTGGGCACAGCCCCATGTCATATTACCATAACTGTGTTATTAAACAGTGATCACTCATTTATTAATGCCTGATACAAACACACGCTCCCATAGGCAGCTTTAGGTGATGTTCAATTATGCTTCACGTGTACATGGCGTTCTAGGGCGGGATGCAGGTGGCTGAGGTGTCATTTTGAGACAAACGTGCTGGTGGAATGTTAGCACATGCCTGACAAATTCTGCATCTGCACCAAGAGTGCATGGCTTTTAAACAGAACGACGCCAACAGATGGAGAAGGAGGAGAATGGATAGTGCTTTGTGTACCTTGCCTGATGTTTAATACTGTCCATGTTTGATTATATACAGTATGTTTGTTCAGGTTTACTGCTGATGGGAATGTTAGGCTCGCCAATAAAATTGACTCCACCTTCCGAGTATTTGTTACAAATGAGTATCAAATCAATTCCATACTGCTATCGGTATATTTAATCTTGTAAATATTTTAAATAACATATTAATAACAGTATATGTCATTTAAAAACAGTGTGTTTAATCACTTTCTAATTGTCATTACCATTAACATTATTTTTAAGTTTTAGATTTGACACTTCGTTGTTGGACTATTTAATAATCCTGGGTTTGACCAAAAACTGAAAGAGCTGTTTTTCAGCAGACATTTTTCACTGGTATCTCTAATAAATGTAGAATGTTAAATATATACTTGTCTAAAGTTAGCTAAGTTGAGAATACATTTATAGACTTTATTTCACAGTAACGAACTCAAAACATTCTCAGTGTACCTTTGCAGAAAGTGAGAGCTCCACACGAGCTGAGAGCACGTGAGATTCTGTGAAGGGGTGCAAGCTTCCAGGAAGTGTTGGATAATATTGGAGAGTTCAAAACACATGTACAAATCAGTCCAGATTTATATGCGGCTCATCTCCTGTTTATTGGGGAGAAAAAGCTTTTTGGTATTTTTTTTTTGAGTGATAGTCTGTACTAGCGTGCTCCAAGGTTGGCAGGTATGGTAATATAACATAACATTATCAATGTCACTTGATACTGACACAATTTCACAGTGTAAAATCGTGTAGGGATAATAATAATTTTATATCATACAACTCAGTTTTTTTTTTTGCATACATAATGCTTTATTGTTCTTTTCATTGGGGAAGATAGTGTTTGTCTGTGCACCTGACTGTCTGCCGGCCATCAGTTTGGTGTGCTTTAAGGCTAAACCAATATATCAAGTCTCCGCAGGTCCCAAAAGTCAAATCTCCCTTGAGGTCCATTTTGTGTTAGTGTGTCTTTAGCTTACTACTGTACTCCGTCGCAAATGCTGCATTGGAAAGTGATCTGTTTTATCACGTGCCCTTTCTGACTGCTGTAAATAAGACTTTGAAGGTTGTATAAGGTTGTATGCCTCTCTAACTTGACATCATGGTGTCTTTTAGAGCCATGTGAGAATTCTGTCATGATTTTTGTTCAGTATTTCAGACTTCAGTTCTCTCCCTCTCTGTCTGTTTGTCCACAGTTACCTAGATAGTTTAGATAGGATTGGTGCTGCAGACTACCAGCCCACAGAGCAGGACATTCTGAGAACCCGAGTGAAGACCACTGGAATCGTCGAGACCCACTTCACCTTCAAGAACCTGCACTTCAGGTGTGTTGCTCCCTCTGTCTCTCAAAGCATTGTACTATCTAGGCTCCATTACAGAATACCTTATAATTCAGTGGGTGAGCTTATTAACAGTTTAGCTTATTAAATGCTGACACTGTCCTATTTGCACACACTAAGCTCCTTGAACCCTCGGTGAGTAGGCCCAAATTTGTATAATGCCATTTTTCTGCCTTTCCTACGGGGAAAACAATAATAGAAACGTGACAGTAATGACCTGGAAAATTGCATGCTTTTGTTAAGGAGATCTTGTTAGACTTAAACTGATTCACTCCTGGGTTTCATTATATAGTTTATTATTAAACCCCCCAACAGACCCAAATCAGTGGTATTGTTCAGCACTACAAAGCCAGCTGATTCTTTAAGAAAATCATTGCAACAGACAAGCAACGCATGAAGAGGAGACTCACTGTTTATTTGATCATTATTACCATGGCCAAAAGCTTCAATAATAGCACAGGCCACTGTCTATACTGCAGATCACACTGTCATATTTTACCAGAGAGAGATGCCACAGCTCAGTAGCTCTTGGAAAAATTTAAATTAGGGCTGTACACTATATATGTAGTCAACCCTTTTTTCCATTTAGATGAATGAACCATAACACCTGCAATGATTAATGCTTGCCTGACAAGAACGAGAGCACTGAGCCTCTTCCTGTAGTATCCAGTAGATGATCATGGTCACGCATCCATGTAGAACATTTCAAACTCTCTTGCGTGACTGGCTCAATTCAACGAATATTTGAATGTATTTTTAGGGTCATTATCATGTTGGAAGATCTATCTATGGCTAAGTCTTAGCCTCCTGGCAGAGACTAATTGTATTTGGTCGAAAATATCATGGTAATTGGCTAAATTCATGATGATCTTCTCAAGAGGCCACCTACTGCATAAAGGCCCCAAAGCACCGTGAAGTGTGCTCATACATTATTACAAATGTAATTTAGATGCAAAGTACATTTACATGTGTGCAACAGGACTTGGTCGGGAAAAACAGGATATGGTCAAAGTTGTCCTTCTTAAGGATGACATATTATTAGAGTTTAGGCTTTAAGGGAGCCAATAATTTTGCATTGGTTTTGAGAGAAAACTTTATTATTAAACTCTAAGCTCTATTGTTAGAGGAAAGGTGTGAGGAAAGCTCAGCAGTGAAGATGTACGTATCATTGCATACCCATCACTGTTTTAGAGCATTGTAGGCATTTAATACAGTATTATATACATTATAAATAAATATAGTATTATATACTATATAAATATATAATATTATATATTTATATAGTATTATAAATATATAATATTTCAACTGTTAGGAAAAGAGCCAAAGTACTGAAGAAATAAAAGTGTTTTAAGCTGTGATTTGAAAGTCGAAATAGAGGTAAAGGTTGGTTTGCTAACTCAAACTCGGCACGCTCAAAATATCTGCATCTCTATGCAGTGTCGTTCTTTATTAATGCTGTTTGATTGAGCAGTGAGCTCTACTTCATATAGATCGTTCATGCAGATTTGGTAAAATGGACAAATAGAATAGGTACACAACATACAGCATGTGCATATTTGAAGTATTACAGAACTTTATTAATCCCACAGCATTAATAAAGCATGGCATAGAAACATTTATACCCTGATTGTGGCAATTTGCAGAGCCACATCTTGAACCAAATCTGTTTGAACCAGAATACTGTAGATTTGCCACTGCCCATATCAATTTACATAAAGTCTAATGCTGTGTTTTAATACTGTGGATTACTCACTCACTTTCAGTAATCACTTTATCCTGGTCTGGGTCATGGTGGATCTTGGGCGTGAGGCGGGTGTACACCCTGGACGGGACACCAGTTCATCACAGGGCACCATGCACACACTCATTCATACTTAGGGGCAGTTTATCTTAGCAAGTCTTCCACCTACTGGTATATTATTGGGAGGTGAGCGGAAACCGTAGAACTGGAGGGAACCCACGCGCACATGGGGAGAACATGCAGAGAAACTCCACACAGGCAGTAACGTGAGCTCAGGATCGAACCAGAGCTTGTGGAGGGCACAGGTTGTCGCCATGACTGAGTTCTGAAAAAAAAAAAAAAAAGCCAAAAATGATGAAAAATTGGCAGTGTTTTAAGAAACATAAATATTTTTACCAATATGATGTGGAAATGTTTTTATTCAGGTTTTATTTAGGCATTCGCCTGCAAAGTTTATGTTGGGAAAGGAGCCAGTTTAACAAACACAGTGATAAACGCAGTCAGTCTGCCTAAAGATGTCTTAAACTGGCTAGCTAGGTGTCATTTCCTCGCGCAGTGAACTGATCAATAGCTGGATAGCTGTGCCGTGGTGAAGCAGACATACAGTACGCCTGATCAGTGTGTAATCAGATAGTGGCTGTCAGAATGCTTGCAATTCTCCTGCACCGTCACATCATCATCAAAACCTAGAAGAGTGCACTGTAAACACTGTCCAAACAACAAAGTTTACAACCAAGTTTACATGACCTAAGAAAAAGACATTTACAACAAGAAATTTATTCAGCAGAACACGTCGAGTGACGAGAGGATTGGGCTTGTGTTTAAATGTCGTGACTCTTACCTCAGGTGATGAGACAGAGACTGATGTGCATGATGCTGATAATCAAAACGATAACTCCTTTCCCATTATTCCCATGATAATTCCTTAATATTTGGGAGTAATATTGTTTATGATAATGTAGGTGGGGCATCTTACAGGGAATTGGAATGAAATCTTTAAATGCTATGACTGTACTAAAAAAAAAAAAAAAAAAAAACCCTGCAGTTTTGAGAGCTTTATATGGTAGAAAAGGTTTTCCCAGGCTGCAGCGCATACGTGAAGTAAAGCATTGTAGTATTATAATAAATAGTTTATTTGTAATCCCACAAAAGAAATGCGACACTGGTTTGTGCGAGACACAAAAAGCATGAAAGTCTACAAAGCTACATGTTACTATTCTTTTCCTAAAACCTGCGAGGAAATGCAAAACTATTACGAGGGAAGTTCACTGTATTGCAAAGATAAACTAAAATCTGTTTAAGTCATCCAACATTTTCTGATAGGTGTGACAGCTTTTCAGTGCTATGCATAAGTTTGTGGAATTGGCCGATAATCCTTTTTCATTTTAGTTATCTCTATTTGTCGTGCAGTCACCCAGGTTATGATGCATTTAAGATATGAATAATACCTGCAACTCATCACATTATTAACCTTTGCTAAGGTTAAATGTGAATGGAGTTGGCCATGAGTGTAGCTACATGTGTCTTATCCCTCCATTTGTTCTCTGTGTTTTCAGCTGTTTCTTCACACACTGTTTTTAGCCCTCTCTCTCTCTCGCTTTAAAAATGGATGAGACTGAAATAAATCTGTTAATTTATGCACAGACTCTTTGCATGCCGCTAAACAGTCATTGAACTCAGAAATGCTGGCATTTGCTCTGCACGGGTGTGGAATTATTAGGCTTATTGTACAATATGGTCTCCACTCTGAGAAATCAGATACATTAGTTCCTAAGTTATACCATCAGTTTGATACTGATAATGTTATGAAAAGCTGTTATTGGAAACAAAATTGCTTAGGCCCTAATTACTCGACTATAAACTCAATTTGACAATTTCTCAAATAAATGTCTGTTAAACAGTGTCATATTACAAGTATAGAATACATTTCATAATTGCTTTCTTAATATGCTGGTTGAAACTTGAGTTGAGTTAGAAGCCTAGTTGTACAGAGATTCAGATTAATGCGTCTGACGTGATGAAACCCATCATGTAATTATGAAACCCTATGAGAAATGAGTCACATACTGTATATGTGGGAAATAACACAAAATATCCCTACGATTGTAAATGCTAAACGTTTAAAGCTTGTTCAGGTCTAACACTCTGAATGCTGATATAGATGCTGGAGGTACCATGTACAGTTGTTGTGGGTAAACATGAGATCATGCTGTGTCATATCTTCACAGGCTGTTTGATGTGGGAGGTCAAAGGTCAGAAAGGAAGAAGTGGATCCACTGCTTTGAGGATGTGACTGCCATCATCTTCTGCGTGGCTTTAAGTGGTTATGACCAGGTGCTCCATGAAGATGAGACCACGGTGAGAGATATTCCCTACACACAGACTCTCCACCCATTCTCCGCTAGAAACACAGCTACAGATACAAATTATGCTCTTCTTTTACATGTTTTACAAGAGAGAGACTACACTGGAACACGCTAACCAAACACGGCTGATTATTTTGGCTTGGCTTTTGCAATAAACTATTAATTCATGTTGAAATATACTACTGAAAACAAAACATATACAAAAACATATAGAAAAGCACGAATCAGCCCCAAGTACATTCAGATAACAGACTGAGAATATACAGTTGAGTGCAGAAGTGTGCATCCCCTATGGCTTTTGAATAGAAGAATGAAAATGTGGGTGTATCCTGCAAAGTGACAATCCAAAACACAAAACAAAAACCACAGACAAAAAAAAATTATAAAGATGCTTTACTGTAAGCTGTTAGGTCACAATTCCTCAATCATAAAAGATATGTCAAGAAGATTGGACAAAGCAAAGTAGCAGAGTCAGAGAATTAAAAGGATCCAAAAGCTTAGAGGACAGGAAAGAGGTCGGAGGCCGTTATAAATTCAAATGTTGGCCATTAAAGGCATTAAAGAGTATTTATATCATATTCAAAAAGGGAGATGCAACTATTGCATGTGTAGATGAATACATCTGGAGAGCATGTATTAAATTTGTCGAAGTGCATTTCCACCAATTGAAGACTAGATTGTACTGTTTACTAAGACTTCATAATGGTGAGGTTTATCTAAATTGTGCCTCAGTAAATGTTTCTCAAAATAATGATATAATTGGTTTCAGATTAGACATTAACCGCACATATGCAAACCCAGTGTCAGCATTTAAGAGTCTTTACATTTACATCTACATTTACTTTATTTACATAATGCACACATTTATCTATTATTGTTTTTAATTTGCGTTTTTTTTTTTTTTTTTTTTTTTTACTCATGCCTTTTGACCAGTTGTATTCCCGAGTTTTCTTTACTCTTCTAGGAGTTTCTGATATCCGAACTCGCAGTGACCCCTGGCAACATTTAGTGCGCACAAAAATCTCATTTATATAAAGATTTCTCCCCAGATTCTGCATGTGACATAATTCTCACAATTATTCTTTGTAAATCCCTAGCAAAATGCCCATTAACTTCTTTCACTGCACATGTGAATTAGCACTTGTTGTTTTCAATCTTAGAAAACCTGTGCCTGAATGTCTTGTTGCTATAAATTAAAAATATGAAACAGTATTTATTATTTTTTGTTCTGAGCGTATGCAAACGTTTGCACTTGACTGTATATCTCTTCACACTGAGGCAAACAACTGTTAGATCAGTTGATTTGTGAGGTCTTATACAGATGTTACAATTAATAAGAGTTTCACACCTATTAGTCCTTTCGCTTATTCTAAATCAGAACGAAACTAACCTTTGTTTGTTTGCCGTTTGTTTTGGTTGCACATTGCATATAATTATACAAACCAAAAAGCAAAACAGAACTAGCCGAGTGACGTGTAGGAGAGGACGGGGCTGCAGAGCTACAGTGCTAAATAAATGATTAAATCGTAATATAACTAACTAGCTTAAACGTTACTGTGTAACATATCCAGCATTTTATTTTATTGTTTTGCTCTTTAGTCCAGATATCCAAAACCTGCAGCACTTCAGCACTGTTCTTTGGCCCGGTTCGTGTCTCACAAATCAAAATACGCAGCAGTGTTCAGTTCACTTCCTGCGGTCGGGTCGAATCATGTGCTCACTGCAGTTGTACTACACTAGGGTTCGTTGGGAAGCGACGCTCTCTCAAGCGATCTCAGAAGCGTTATTTTGGTCACGCGCTAGGGTTCGATTTAAATGGACTGAACTCAAAGCATTCTTGTTATTGAAAGCATTCTTAATTATATACTGCCTTGATTGAATCCATATAGACCAGTCTTCAGATTTCAATAACAGACAAGGAGGAAAATGAATAAACAACACCCAGGTTTGAATCGAATATAACTGAAGAAGAAAATGAAATAAAAAAAAAAAACTCTGTCATTAGCATTGCTTGGGAGCTTTTACTATTCAACGAAGGCATTAAGTATACATTGGGTTCAATCTACAGTCAGTTTTCCTGCAGTCTGAAAACTCAATTTATATTTATTGCCCTCACTTTCAGGGAGAATTTGATTGATTGTGTCAAAGCTACACAAGTCTTGAACTTATCCAAGCACACATTTTGACGACAGAACATCATAATATTTTAATGTCTTCTGCTGCTTAAGGGAAAAAAAAACAAAAACACCTGAATCTATGGCCTGATGGATCGTAGCAGAACAGCATAGATCTGTCCATTAGTCTTAATGCTGCTGGATTAAGTGGCGGATAGACGCACAGACCTTGCAGGAGATAGGAGCATTCATTATAAATTGTGGTTATTTATACGGAGATGAAAATGTAGGGTGTGGACAAACATCATACATACTTGCTCACATTTTGCTGTTATGTTTTATTTCATCTTCTGTATATACGTGGTCCCTGGCTACTGCCACAATCTTGTTTTCCTTTTTCTGTATTTTCTGTTTTCATCTAGAACACACACATACATGCTCAGACACACAGCTCCTTACACTAACACTGTATCCTCTTCTGTATACGATGTGCACGAGACTATGTGACTTTTGCGCCGTCTCTCTCTGGAACCGTGCTGTTCCTCACACTTTGGTGACTGGATCTGCTTAAGCTGTTTTTCACCCCAGCCATGCGGAGTGTGTGTATGGCTGTGAGCGTGTATGTGTCGGTGTGAATGGGGGGGGGGTTGTGATATGACGTCTGTCTGGTCATGCTGATCTTCTTCAGTGGCCTCATGCCACCTCCTCTGCGTGTGCGTGTCTCCCTCCGACCATCTCAGCTCCTCTTCTGCCGTCTCTCACCGCGGCTCTGCTATCTAACCAATCGTCAAATGCTAAAAAGCAAAACTGGCTCTTCAGATGGCCCATCCACCAGAACATAACCGCAGGTATGAACCCTACCCCCACCCCCACCGCCACTGACAAAGAGCAATGTAATGACTGAAAGCAGCACTTTTTTTTTTCTTTTTTTTTTTTTTGCCTTGTGCGCACATGCTGTTTGTCTTGGTACATTCTGTTCATTGTAGCTCCCTGTTAAAAAGAAAGGGGGGGAAAAAAATCATTAATGTTTTATCCATAGATGATTGACTAATGCTGCCGCTCTAAATCAAATGTTAGCTGGATATAAGTTGTGTCCTCACTCATTCCTCCCATTACTACTGAAATTATGGTCAGTTTCCAGCTTTCATTCATCTGATTGTTTTCCAATTCAGTAACATGTACTTAACTTAGACACATGCCAAAGAATTAATTACTGTAAAATGCTCCCACTCTGTCCTCATTATGCTGTTATAGCTCACATTATAATGCATCACCTTGCCTGGGGATGTGGCTTTCTCATTAATTAATAAATATACTTGCAAACTGGAACATTTCCTAATTTTCCTGATTTCCTTCCTTTCCTTTCACTGCTTAAACTGCCATATACAGTATTCTAATAATACCAGGTTCTGATAATTGGTTCTAATAATAATACTAATGTGTGATTTTCCTTGAGTGCGTGTGTGCGTGTGAGTGTGAGTGTGTGTGAATGTTTGAGCAGACAGTCTGACACCTTGTTTTTTGATTCCACAGAACCGCATGCACGAGTCCTTGAAGCTGTTTGACAGCATCTGCAACAACAAATGGTTCACAAACACCTCCATCATTCTTTTCCTTAACAAGAAGGACATATTTGAGGAGAAAATAAAGAAATCGCCCTTAACTATCTGCTTCCCTGAGTACACAGGTAAAATTGTCGCCCTGAAAACATGCTGTTCTTTCAATCCAGTGCGAATGAGATTTCTAGGGGAAGAAAACAACTTAGGAGTCAATAGGTAAAAAAAAAAAAAAAAAAAGAAGCAGAATTTAAAAAAAAAAAAAAAAAACCTATAGAGTGGTGGCGACTTACCATTGCTAATCTTCCAGGCAAGATGTTTTTTAAAAAAAATTTTATTGTCTTTTTTTTAGCTGTAAATTCTCCATGCTTTCAGATCAGTTTATAAAGGAATGCAGCCAAGTCCACTGCCCTTTTCTGCCTATCCATTTTCATTGTATACAAGCTCCTGGCACTTATCTTGCCACAGCATCAGTGTACTACCATATTTCATCAGACAGTCACAATGTCGGGCCTTCAGCCTATTACATGATCACCGTGTGGCCGAAATTTTTACAGCCTGAGAATTCATTACATCCTTTTGTTTCCCCTGCACTGCTTTTATGCTACTGTTTCATATTTCTTTATATACGTCCAAACTTCTGCTTCTTTGTATTTGGAAACCCCTACAATCCTACTTCCTCCGCCTCTCTTTTTTTTTTTTTTTCCATCACTTCATCCTGTGCTCCTCCACTCTTCCTTTGCCTTCGCTTTCTGCTTTGTGTTGCGCTTCAGGGCCGGACACTTTCCTGGAGGCAGTGGCTTACATCCAGTCGCAGTACGAAAGCAAGAACAAGTCCTTGAATAAGGAGGTGTACGCGCACATCACCTGCGCCACCGACACCAACAATATCCAGTTTGTCTTCGACGCCGTCACTGACGTCATCATCGCCAACAACCTGCGTTTCTGTGGTCTTTACTGAGCACAGGCCTACTCTCAGATCTCTTCTACGCCCTTTTTTTGTTCTTAATGTCTAGCTCAACAGTGGTGGACAACAGAATGAAAGCTAACCAAAGAGCTTCCTCTACAGTCATAAGCAAGGGGTTAAGCTCAGTTTAAAGATTAAGACCCAGTTACTGATTTAGGCACAGTGAATTTTCACATCTCACATTCTCACATCATGTTTATTAAATGTTCAAACAAGCTGGCACAGGGAAGAGATAGCAGTTGAATTAATTTAAATACCCGGCCATCTTTATCCTGTAAATGTTGCCTTTAATATCCCCGTAATTATATAATCTTAAAATGATCTCCATCATTATTCAGAGGCCAAAATAATGCAGTCAGACATGGTCAAATCATCATTAAAATCTTGCAGTTTTGAAATATTTCACCTTTACTACTTTTGAAACACAAAGCACCTTGTAGCATTGTTTGCCTTAAATGGGCATTATTGCTGTACCGCATGTATATTGCAGTCTTTCGAGACCATCTCATAGTTACAGTGCCATAGGTAAGATTTTTATATATTGTCAAGACTTGAATGTTGATGAAACTCATTAACTAAATGGCATTAAAAGTTCCACCCAACAAATGATGCCTTGAGCAGCTCTACTGCAGAAATAGCACCGTCTCAACATCTCTGAGTATGCTCCTCAGTTAAATTATACACTATACCAGTTTTCAAACCTTTTTGCTGGTTTATTTGTATTATTCCTATTAAACTCTGAACGCTAAAATTTCAAGGTTTTATTTCTACTGTGGGGCTGAAGGTACAATGAGTATGTAATTAAAAAAAAAAAAAAAAAAGTTTTTCAATTATTACATTACATTCAGTTTTTCTTGATGTACATAGCCAAAACTGTAATTTCACTTTGATTTATTCAGCAGATCAGAGATATTAACAGAAACTGAAGATTAATTAGGGCTGATCAAACCACTTGTGTCATTTTTTTTTTTTTTTTTTTTTTTTTTTTAGTAACTGTGGTGGTGTTGTGCTTTAACTTATGCATCCAAAGCAGTCAATGCACATTGGCTGTCTGTCATTCTGTACAGTTTAATTATAGTGTCAGTACGCCTCAGGTTGTTTGCTGTTTATTTTGGCCCTAGTCTGTAATTTAGCCTACTGAAAGCCTCCAATCAATCTCTCTCTTTGTTTTCCCCCTCCAAAGCCCCCCCCCCCTCCCCCGAAAATCTGGGTGATTGCTTGTTACAAAGAGGGTGTTGATATCCTTTCCTAACTACTCATTGTATGTCTGAGAGAAAGAGAATTTCACTGAGAGGCAGGAAATATTTTTTAATAAGGATCAGGCTGGTGGAATAAAGCAGGAAGAGCAGGCGGTGATTTGTAATGTTGGGAAGGCATCACTAAGAATCATGGGATTGGGTTTATCTGGATGTAATTAGAAAGAAAAGTGCTATTGTAGGTACAGTCACATTGCTTGCAATATTCTTTCTTTACCTAATTAGGCCTGCTTGTGTGGAAGTGGAATACTAGATCAGAAGCCACTCAGCACATACAGGGCTTCTGTACCTATTATCTGCATAGATGTATGTCAAGCTAGGTAGCTGTTTCACTAATGGATGGCCTCAGCTATATTTGCCATAGATGTTAGGTGTCCTCATTTTCCCATTACTCCTTGATTGTACAGCACCACTGGGAGTATCATCGCTGGGTCACCTTCTGGAACTTAACTGTAGCATCCGCAAGCCTTTAGTAGTCATTTGTTCCTTATGCTGGAAATTCCAAAACCCAAACGGCAGCACATCAGGGTAGTTGCGCAGCAGTGTTTGTCATTAACTATATTTGGTGCATGAAGTACTATAAAGGGTTGCGATTGTGCTTATTAACTGGCAAGGCTCTGACCTAGAGCCAGTTATTTTCCCCCGCACGAAGGGAACAGTCTTTAGGTGAGATGAAGTTTCATGATAGGATGTTCTGCTGGCTTCTCCTGCTGGTTTTCAAGTATGTGTGTGTGTGTGTGTGTGTGTGTGTGTAAACACCTGCTTAGTGACAGATGAGCACTGCATTCTGAATCGGTGAGCTCTCAGCATCTCAGCTGGAAGGTCATTACGTATCTTGTTGCAAAAACAAAACAAACTCTCAACCCTCTTATCCATCCAAATGTGAAAGCTTTTTCACGTTGACACCGGCCTTCTCCCAGCTCTCTATTTCTCTTGTTTAATTTCTCCCCGTCGCTCTTCCAAAGATGTTTAATGAGCATGGCCTTAAAGCTAGCCTTTCCACCAGATTAATCTTCCATAAGCTTTATGCTGCTGGTTAGGTGAATGATGGGCATCAGCTTGTGTGGCCAAGGTGAAAAGGAAATGATGCTGTGTTGGTCCAGAGACTTATGGGAAATGAAGTTTTTGGCCACGTAAAGAGATTTGTGGGTGATTCAATCAGTGCACATTGAGTGACTAATGGCTGATTGTTCCTGTGGTTTTATATGGGCTACAGCAGCTGGTACTGTGGCCAGACTGCTGTCAGCATGGGCTCTGATACATGATTGGATAGAAGTAATCCATTTGACATCATATTACCTGCTGAAATGAGTTTTATGGCCAATGAAAAAAAATGCAGTTGCAGAATGTTGAAAGGGGACTGTTTAAAAAAAAAAAAAAAAAAAAAAAAAAAAAAGTCAGATAGCGGTGTCCTGTCTTTATGCAGTTTGATAGTGGCAAAGGGTGTTTAAATATCTTTCACGTAACAATCACTTTTATTGATTCATTCACTGCATTAACACTACCATTATTGGACTTTTAGCCAATGCATGATTAGTTATAAAACAGGACACTTGCAGGACAGTTGGATGGTGGCTTTAAATAATGCCATCAATGATTGGACGGATCTGGATTGGACTTATTATAGGTATAAGTGCCAAGCACTGGGTGCTTTTTTATAGTGCCATCTGTTCACACTTTGATTGCAGAAGCACCTGGATGTAGACCCTGTGCGTTCCCCTGATATCTGCTCACAGCATCACTGTGTCTCTGTCAGTTTTATGTCTATCTGCTGTAGTTGTGTCATTCACTGCTCTTGATTATTTATTCAACAATGGACGTGTATTTGTGTGTATGTATTTATATGAAACGAATAAAGTGCCACTTGAAAGTTATTGTGTGGGCCTGACTGTGCCTTGTGTCTATCTTTCTGCATACAACCACACATCCAGGTCACACCCTTATACTCTCACACTCAAACCCTTCACTGAAGAATTCTTTTAAGAACATGACTCTAAGAATACGACTTGTATGTGAACAGGGTACATCTGCTTCCCTCGTCCTACTTGCTACTACTGTGAGCCACAGCTCACCTACCTTGGCCTTAATCACCTTTCCTTTCCTGTTTTTCTCTGGCTAACCTGTTCTGCATTCTTTCTCTCTTTATTCTGTTCTTTCCCTGCAGAATCGCATGCACGAGTCTCTTATGCTGTTTGACTCCATCTGCAACAACAAATTCTTCATTGACACTTCCATCATTCTCTTCCTCAACAAGAAAGACCTGTTTGCTGAAAAGATCAAGAAATCACCCTTGAGTATCTGTTTCCCAGAGTACACGGGTAAGAACGCACACAGATGCTGCCATATTATTATTTTTTATTAGGATAATCCTTGATCACTTCATATAACACCCACCGAAGCTGGAATGAACTTAACTGGAAATCTAAGCTGAATAGTTTCTTACTGAATTTTGTCTGAAAATGAATGAAACAGAGTTCTGCCATGAGAATTATGCTTTTGATCAGTCTTCATTAGAGGCTCGAGTTTAACTTGGCTTGCTTTTCTCTTTGGTTTCATATTCTATATGGCCATATTAAGCTGTTGGTTATAAAGGTGTGATGCTTACTAAAATTTATACATGAAAGGACCAGTAGGGAAATCATTGGATTTTTGTTGACCATCGAATCATACGACAGCTACCACCTGGGGAGGGTGAAGGCCAACATGTGCTTCCACACCAGCCAAGCACAGCTTTTCAAAACTGATGCTCACGCAGCATCACAGGGCAGCGTAACACACTCAGAGGAAAGCCCTTTCCACCTTCTTCCACATACATGAGCACACAGATGCCCCTGATTGGCTAGTTTCGCTGTGATTGAGAGCATGACGTCCCTCCCACCCAGAGAGCACGGACAGTTTTGCTTTCTTGGACTCCTGGCCACGGATGGCTGGTGCATCGTTGGGAATCGAACTTGGGAACCCAGCACCGTTCTTATCTCTCATGTCAGGGAGACAGGCTATTATGCTGAGTCCTTGTCTTACAGCAGGATAGCGTTCGCATATGATGCAAATTGTCTTAGCTTTTTAAGGCAAGGAAAAATAGCATGAAAGAAGAGACCAAGTAGAGTTTATAAATGTACTTGTCGCTGACGGGTGAAAGTGAGAGCTCCAAGAAACTGTCTACAAAGGAAGATTTTGAAGATCCTGATGGCATTTCTATACAAGGACGAGCCTGAGTCACTCTGTGGAAGAACTTCTTATGCTGAAAGGAGACAGCAGGAATCTCTCCTTCTCTCTCTCTTCAGTGTTTACTGTCTGATCTTTCGTGCACTTCTTTTACTCACTTGAGACTTTTTTGCTTTTATTTTTATTTTTATTTTATTGACACTCCTGTGCAGGGCACAACATTATCTTAATTCAGGTGAAATAACATTTGTCAGTATTAATATGTGAAGGCCATTGAAACTGGTCATGAAAGACGCTTCTTTCTCATTTCTGTTTCTACCTCTTTCTTGTTTCTCTTCCCTTTTTGTTTTCTTGTTCTCTGACTCCTCCTCTGTCTCTTCTTTCCCACTTTGCTCACTGTTCCCTCTACAGGCCCTAACACTTACGATGACGCAGCTGCTTACATCCAAGCACAGTTCGAGAGCAAGAACCGCTCGCCCAATAAGGAGATCTACTGTCACATGACCTGTGCCACGGACACAGGGAACATCCAGGTGGTGTTCGACGCAGTCACCGACATCATCATCGCCAACAACCTGCGAGGCTGCGGCTTGTACTGAGGCCACTCTCACTCTCTCGAGCCAATTCCTTTGGAAATGATTATTATCAAAAATGCAAGTTGGTAAATAATAATGATGATAATTTTAAAATAGGCATATATATATATAAATACTATACATAAAATGTTTTTAGTTTGTCAAAGAGCTGCCAACAGAACTGATTTCTTATAGAAACCCAGCCTTTATGGTTTTAGAACAAAGTTGGGACCTTCGTTTTTGTTTTCTTCTTTGCTGTTTAATGTTTTGTTTTCCCCTTATTTTCCACTGTGTCTTTTTTTGGTTTGAACTAAACCCTTATTTTTGTTCTCAGAAATATCTTTCTTTTACTATATTTTTATGTTTTTGTTTATTGTCTGTCTATTTATTACGTGTATATCAGTCAGGGGGGCTGAGTGATACACGTTTTGCCTGAGTATACAATGTTACGCTAATGATTATGTAATTATTATGTATGCTAATGATGATGATATAATGGGGAAAACATTAAAAAAAAAAAAAAAAGCTGTATCAATGGCTTAGACAGTCGTGAGCACCAGGGATAAAAGTCAGTCAAAGCCAAACTGCAGTTGTAGCGTGTTCCTGTACTTTGGGTTGTAATTAGATTGGGTTTTCATTGCAACATTTGTTCTGTTAGCTGGTCAATGTTATGGAGAAGGTGAACCCCCAGGACTGCACCCTACACGCTTCCTTTTCCCGTTTTGTTGAGTATTGTTCAGTCTATGTGTTCTGTTACTGGCGTGTGCCAGCTGAATTTGCTGTCGGTGTCTGGGGCCATGCCGAGTGTCATTTTGAGCCCCTTGACTAGTTATCGATTATTAAAATTGTCATATCAGTGCCAACCTTGTGAGAACGACGGTTCTGGGAAACTAGCAACACTAGTAAACTATAATGACAAGCTTATTAACACTGTCGTATGAGGAACTTCTACTTTTTTTTTTTTTTATTATTGTTTTATTAATTTATTAATTTATTTATTGATCACCTGTCCCACACTCCTCGTTCCCACTATCCCGCCTTCCCTCTTTTCCTAGACTTCCTGTTTTAGTTTGTCTCCAGGCTGGGTAACAGAGTCAGTCCCCTCTGACAGGTCCTGACACACATAGCATGACCCTTTGGCCTTTGTATAAAGAAACAGCTACCTGCTTCACTTAGATAAAATCAAAGAAATAAATGATAATAAAAAACCCACAAAAGACAAAAAATAGCAAAAAAAAAAAAAAAAAAGTAAAGAAAAAGTATTAAAAAAAAAAAAGGAAGAAAAGAAACAACAGCAACCAAGGGAGAGCATTGTGTAAGCTGGGGTTTGGGGGGAGGGGGGATTGGGACAAATACCCTCATAACCAACAATATGGTGCCGAATGGACGATGGGCTACGTGTCTTTATAGGAGGCTGTAGATCCTCTGGTTCTAGATTCTTTTCACGTAGACTTAATCCAAAATAATAATTGACAGTAATAAACAGTGATAATGAAGATAATATAAAAGATGACAATTCTGTAATATTAAAAATATATTACTTGTGCTTTGTAGCTTCAGAACATTTTTCCTCCCCGTTTTTTTTTTTTTTTTTTTAAAAGAGAAATGTTTTTCAAGGGTTCCTGCAATTCACTCTTGAAGCACTCTTACTGACCAATGTTGATGTTGAACTGTACCAATTCCCTTTTGCCTGTTTGTCCTGCATTGCAGTACTTAGCCAGAAAAAGAAAACAGTATATGTATCTTTTTGTTTATTTATTTTTTTATTTTTTCTTTTCTTTTCTTTTCTTTTTTTTGAAGAACCACTTTGTGGTGTGCAGGCCCAAAGGGGTGGATGCACTAGGCTGTACAGACTTCATGCGCTTTCTCTTCCTTATGCATTATTTCTTTTTTGGGGGAATTGTATTCAAGAGAAAAAAAAAAAAGAAAACTCTTTCCAGGTCTGCATAGAAAAGCACAGCTCTCACTCGACACCCGTAGATTTGGAATGATGTATATCAACTCCCTCTACCTGCCGCCTTAGTTTGACTAATGGAAAAAGAAGATGAAGGAAAAAAAAAAAAAAAAAACCACTCAAACCCTGTGTATAATAACATATACCATGCTTTGGGTTATTCTTTTCTCCACATGCCCCTTCCCCCAAGTTTCTTTTGGCCTTTCTTTTTACCCTCTTCCAGTGAATGCTTTCTGTGCTGCTTATTTCTCCCTCTACTTTAGTGAATGGTTGTTCTTTCATGTGGGATGTTCGTGCTGGAAAACCAATCGAATGTAGTGTTTACATTAAAAGCCACAGTTTTCATGACTACAAACCTCTAGCTGTCAGGTTTTGATTATTGTCTATCTCTCCTTATTGCTCATGAATGGTTACTTGTACTGTGTGCATTACACATGATCAAAAGTCAAGCTTGTGTTTAAACTGAACATTACAATCTTAGTTCACATTTCTCGTGAGATAAAAAGCACAAATTCATGTGAGATCCATTAGTTAAGCAATAACTAAATGGCTTTAAGGCATCTTTATTAAAGCACTTGTATCGTGGGCTACCTGTATCAAACTGGCCAGAATACAAATGCTGATCGATTATCAGATGCTTACTTTATCCCTGTAGTGATCTGATGGCAGAGCTGACCCAAGATACAATGCATTCAGTATTCAGATCCATTCTACTTTTCCTCATTTAGTTATTTTATAGCCTTACTCTTAAATGGTTTTTTAAAAAAAATTCTAATCAATCTGCAAAAAAAAAACAAAAAAAAAAAAACTACTACATAATGGAAAAACCATGAGCAGGTTTGTTTAAATCCGCCATCGCTGAGATATTTCTAACATAAATAAAGTTCACGTTTAGTAAACAAGTTGATTGGACATGATCTGGAAAAGCACACATCTATGAAGCCCCAGAGCTGCTGGTGCATGTCAGAGCAAAAAACAGGCCAGAGATCAAAGGAATCGTCCATAAACCTCTGAGGCAGGATTCTGTCGAGGCACAGATCTGGGGAAGGTACCAAAAAAAATCTGAACACACCAAAGAACACAGCAGCTTCTTAAATTGAAACAAATTCTGTAATGGCTGTCCATTTAAAAATTTAGCAAAAGGGGAGAAGGACTTTAGTCAGAAAGGTGACCTTGAACCCAAGAGTCATTCTGATGTTTTGAGTGTTTTCTCTGGAGATAGGAGAACCTAACGGAAGGACAACCAACTCTTCACCAGTCAGGCCTTTAGGGTATGATTGGATGAATGCCACTCCCCAGTGAAAGTCACATCATGGCTCCAAAAGGCATCTAAAAAGACCATGGGGAAACAAGCTTATGTGGTCTGATGAAACCAAGATTGAGCTCACTGACCTGAATGCCAAGAGATCGATCTGGAGAGTACTCATCACCAACAGTGAAGCATGGTGGTGGCAGCATCAAGCTGAGGGAATGTTTTTCAACAGCAGGGACCGTGAGGCTTGTCAGGATCAATTGAAAGATAAATGGATCAAAGTATGGACAAATTGTTGTAGAAACCTGCGCAAGAGGTCTCAGGATCGCTGACTGGGCATAATAGCTCAAAACACACAGCCAAGACAAGCCACTCCTTGTCCTGAAGGACTGGCTTTGGGACAAGTCCATGAATATCTTTTAGTGGCCCAAAAAAAAAAAAAAGAAAGCCTGATATGAGCAGTACAGAAATGCTCTCCATCCTACCTGCCTGAATTTGAGAGATTCTCCAGATAGGAATTAAAGAAGATCCCAAAATGTTGGAATTGTGGCCAAGTCATCATAGAGAAGATGACTTAAGGCTGTAATTTCTGCTGAGTGTGCTCAAAGAGTCTGAGTACTTGTATAATTGTGATATTTGGGTTCTTTTTTTAAATAAAATTTAAAAATGTAAACCTCTTTACTATACTTTTTCATTATGGAACACTGTTTGCAGATTGATTAGTAAAAAATAGACTAAGGGTGTAACAAATTGAGGGGAAAAAGTGAAGTTTGAATACTGTCTGAATGCCTATACACAGTATGGTCTAAATGTCTGGGCCCACTAGCAATCAGTTATTTCATCAATGATGTGAAACTAATACAGTTTTGACCATTTCTAATTTTTCCTCAAATTACATAAGCCTTCACTAATAGAAGTGGAAAAATAGTGCTGAGCTGGATCAGATCTTAATTAGGTTCATCAGATCATAATGCAGAAGACAAGTGGCCGATCAGAGCTCAGCGGAGAGCTCGAGGAAGTGCGTCACAGCATAAGAAACCTCTGAGGAAGTAAACTCTGCCTGCTGGCTAATGGGATCTTTCTCAAGACTTTTAGATGTTATATCCCATTGTCCTTCAGGAGAGTAACGCTCAGCGTAAATGATGAGGTGATGATTTGTGCAGAAGTGAAAAAAAAAAAAAAAAAAATCCAAAGATGGGGTGTAAATCCAAGCAAATATGGAGAATTAATTCTGTGTACCTGACTCCTCTCTTCAAAATCTATAAGATCAGCAGTTGTTTGAATCTTACTTGTCTCGTTATGTAGTAGACAAATTATAAACAACCGTTTTTATAAATAATTGATAAGATCATAGCAATTCGAACAGTGCTATGCACATTTTACAAACTGTGCACATTTATGGCTGCAGCTGTTAAAATGCTGCATCTGTTATAATGGATGGATTTGGGATAGCTTTTTTCTTTTTCATAGCTAATATATTCAACCTAATGAGTGTCCAACTGGGTTGAAATAAATTGCTCTATGATCATGGAAACAGTGTGCAGGCATTTTCTATATTTCTCCCTAAGGGATTTTTTTTTTTTTTTTTTTACTTTCCACCGTTTCCACCATTGAACAGGCTTTAAAAGAGAGGACTGTGCTTCAGCATTAAAGAACCATATTTCACACTGCAACACAGAGGGAGAGTGTGAAGAGATGCTTGCAAGTACAGCATGGAAGGGTGGGGGAGGAAGGCTAAAGATCTGAAGGAGAGAGTGAACGAGATCTTCGTTCTCCCTCTTCTGGCTATAAAGGCTAATAGCCTCTTTTCTGTATTGCAATGACAGAAATAATGCAACATGCCCACAAAAAAGGTGTGCTGTGCCAATGCACAATTCAGTATCCATAATAATGCTTCAGTCTCTCAGTCATTGTGTTTATTACAGCATCCAAGCATATATATATATATATATATATATATATAATGCATACACATATATAATATCTCACCATATGATGATATAGGCATGGCCTACATAACATTAAATGAGTTGAATCTACACATAGCCATCAAAACTCAAGAAATTTGCTTATGTAATGTCTAGGTATGGCCCTTGTCCCTGTAAGCTACTTTGCTTTACACACACATACACACACAGTTATTTATAGTGCAGCACCACCATCTGCTTGTTGCTAGGAGACAGCCGGGTGCAGATTTCTTGGGCAAGCAATCCCCATCACTTACATCACACACAGTTTCATGCATTTTTTCACCTTCATGAAAGGGTGGATTTGAGATTTCAAACCAAGGCACAACCCAGTATATGCACATATAAGCGATCCAGTATGAGTTTTGGAATTTTGCAAAGCTAACTGTGATTCTCTTCACAAAATGGTTTTAAAAAGATTCTAGCAGTTGTGCCTAGTGTTACATCATTTAATGCCATTTAATTTGTAAGCTAATACAGTGCTATATCAAAAACCATCGTACTGGGTTGTAGGGTTATCATACCATTACTTTTCATAATGGGTACTCCAGAGAGAAATATAGTAAAGAGAATATTGTGCGGTCTGTATGTTAGTGCTTTTATCCCAAAGGTCATCTCCTGAGTCAGCTGAAGATATAAAAGCCTCATTTGCTCCTTTAATCTCCAGTGATGGAATGATGCTTTTTCCACTTATCTTTTTAGACCCACTGTATTCAATTATGGCCACCACTACTGTAATTTATAAGGTATCATCAACATGCATAACCTTCTACTTTTTATGAAAATTCAGGAGCCCTGAGTATTGTAGAATAATTATTCTTCTCAGGTTTAAAAAAAAAAAAAAAAAAGCCCACTTAAAGACACTAACATATCTTATTCTTAATTATGTATTTTGCTTAATAATATAGGTACATTTGTGTATATAATGCAGTTCTGATTGCATTATCTCCAAAGTCTATGTGCCCTTAGTATCCACTGTTTACTTCTTTTCTCAGACATTTCACTTTATGAAGAACCTTTATGAACACTAAAACTAATACTGATGATGAGAGAGGATTTGAAAGAAATCTGTCCACCTGGTCAAGTACTAAAGCTATTTCAAGCTACTAAAATTATTCTTATATATATATGGTTGTTGGTGCCAGATGGGCTGGTTTGAGTATTTCATGAACTGCTGATCTCCTGACAAGTTCACACACAACAACCTCTAGAGTTTACACAAAATGGTGTGGACAAACAAAGAAACATTGAGTGAGCAACAGCGGGAATGCCTTGTTGATAAGAGAGCTCAAAGAAAAATGGCCAGATTGGTTCAAGGAGCCAGGAAGGATATAGTAACTCAAATAATCACTCTTTACAACCATGGTGAGCAGAAAAACATCTCAGTATGCACAAAACATCAAACCTTGAGTTGGATAGGCTACGACAGCAGAAGACCACATTGTGTTCCACTCCTGTCAGCTAAGAACAAGAATCTGAGGCTATCATGGGCACAGACTCACCGAAACGGGAAAGTTGAAGACAGTTGAAGATCACCTGGTCTTTTTCCAATCTTCAACTGTCCAGTTTTGGGTGAGTCTGTGCCCATGATAGCCTCAGATTCCTGTTCTTGGAGCCCGGTATGGTCTTCTGCTGTTGTAGCCCATCCACCTCAAGGTTTGACATGTGCGTTCTGAGACACTTTTCTGCTAACCACAGTTACTATACACTTCCTGTCAGCTCAGACCAGTTCTGTTCATTCTCCTCTGATCTCTCATCAACAAGGGCTTTCAGCTTGCAGACCCTCCACTCACAGGATTTTTTTTGTTTGTTTGTTTTTTTGCACCATTCTGTGTAAGCTCTAGAGACTATTGTGTATGAAAATCCCAGGAGATCAGAAGTCTCTGGACCTGTATCTGCATGATTCTATGCATTGCACTGCTGCCACATGATTGGCTGATTAGATAACTGCATGAATGTTCAGTTGTCCAGGTGTTCCTAATAAAGTGGACGCTGAGTATATATTGGGATATAGAACATCACAGGCAACTCAGGTACAGAATAATAGAATGCCCAGTGCAGTCATATTAACGTTTTAAACGTTTAAAGCTTTCTTTTTTATTTTAAAGCTATATTTTTAGACAGGAATTCATCTGGTGTTTAAGGAAACCAGTAATGTGTCTTGGTACATTGGTACGCTCGCGTAAAAAAAACCCCAGATGAATCGACTCTTTGAGTCGGCTCTTTTATGTGAGAGTTGAGAGCCGACTCGCGAGTACGTGTTGTTGTTGCTGCTGATTTAATAGAGTGTGTGTATGAGGCTACATGACAGGCTCCTTCTACACTGCTGCTGGCTGAAGATGTAGGCTACTGTAAATAATCAGTTTACCAGAGGAGGCGAGAAGGAACCAGGATAAACGCCATCTTGTTAATGAATCACAGACACAGCATGCACAATAATTCATTAACAATGCGAATTGTTTGTCAGTACACATCTGCAGTGCCATGCTGATTTATCAATTATTTAAATACATTAAAAATGCAGTATAAATTAAATTTCATTAAATAACCTCAGCCTAGGCAAGGAAGAACAATTACCGGTTAAATTTAGCAAACTTCTGTCTGGTTTAGGGAAGAAAAAATGCCGACGAGCCGTTTTGAAGCGGAAAGAGTCGTCTCTTTGTGGCTTGCTGAGCCAGATGATTTGACTCAGTCAAAAGAGCCGGAATTCCCATCGCTACTGCACACGAAGAAAACACGATCCCGCTCGCCCTCTGGCGGAGGAACCCGGAACTGCAACAGCACTTTGATTTCCTCTCTCTCTCTCTCTCTCTCTCTCTATATATATATATATATATATACACTGTATATTACAGTCACTTAAAGCGCGTGACTCGAAGCTAAAAGAACCAAAATGTGTCTAAATATCAAATATCAGGCATCTAAAATGTCTCCTCACAAATTTCTCCCAAATAAACCAGCCTATAAAGGGAAGACGACACAGAGACATACTACTGGAGGCCCTCTTTCTTTCCAAGGCTAGTGACATAACCATTATGCATATACTCGCCGCTCAGCATGAGTAAGTATAAATATCATTTTATTTCCAGCCCGAAATAAATAAGCAGTCACGCCGTGGCCTCGTGACCTTGGCGTGGCGCGCGCGCAGAGATTTCCCGCCTGAAACGCGAGAGTCTGGACTGGTCGTGCTGTTATTTCGCCTCGGCCAAGGCAGACTGACGGACACCGAGGCCAAAAACAGGTCAAGTCTCGCCATCTGATCTCATTCAGGCTTCTGTGTGTGTGTGTGTGTGTGTGTGTGTGGACAGGGTGCTTCCGTGGAAGACCAGACGTGACATAATATCTAAAAAAGAGATCCTCTCCTCCGCTGAGCGCGTGCCACTGTCCAGCTGCAATGGCGCCGAGTAACAACGCGCGCGCGGGGAAAAGGGGCCACACTCTGGAGATTAATTTACGATAAAAAAAAACAAGGAAAAAACGCTAAATAATTTATCAGAAATACTACGGTTTAGACATATTAGACAATAATATAGTTTAGACATACTGACTACCTCTAAAACCACCGGAGACTGCCTGATAAATAAAGTCTACGCTTGTGTAATGGACATGGACCTGCTACAGCCACTAGCTACAGCTAACATGAGAGTATTAACAAGCAGGGTGAGCTCAGGTCACGTGGACCACTTTCTTGCTAGATGCTCTGGAAAGTCTTACAAAAAGCATAATATCATATACCACTAATATGTATTTATAACAATCTAACAGTAAACTAATAAATACGTGCTGTTATTTAACAGAAAAAAATGTGTAAATGTTGATATGGTGAAGTTTTCTGTAAGGAGTCGTTTATTGATTGTTTGTGGAAGGAGACTTGGGTGTTAGTGCTTTGTAACAGTAACTTTTCCGCCGCAGGACTTCAGAACAGACTTCTGGACAGAACATTGCATTTTGTGGTTTCTTTTTTCTTGTCTTATAAACTTCAAGAGAGAAAAAGGAGAAACTCTGGTGTGGGAACAACTGTTTACAACTGCTATAACATAAGTGATGACAGGAACTTGAATTGTTGATGTCCCACAACAATGAATGTAACTTTAAACAGATAAAAAGCACAATATACTGTTCAATAATCAGTTAAAATTCTAATTCTTGGCAAATCGCTGTGGTAGAAAAATAAAACATTTCGGGACATGCTGTTATACAAAAATAACCCACTTCCAGGTATCACCCCGCCCGGTCGTGGACTACACTCCTACTGCAGCACACCATAGCATGTTTGGTTCCTTACATAAGAGACTTATTAATCGTTCATGTAGAATTGAACAGTGATGCATTTTTATTTACAAAATGCACACCTTAGCATGATTCTGTGTTGCAAACCACATAACCACTGGTAATGTGGGACAGTTGGTTTGGTAAAGTAGGATAGCCATCTCGTGTCTAAATGAAGGTTTATTTGGTACTTTATATAGAATAGAACAAGAAATGCTTTAGATTCATTGCGTCTTTTGATATTTCATTTCAAGTTGAACAAAGCAGGCCTAGGTAATAAAGTAGCCATAATGAAATAACAACAGATGTAAATGTCAGTGATGTCCATTCTCTTATTATGAAGTACTGGTCCACTGAACTTTCACCTCACCTCACTGTTTTCTTTTTGCCTTTCTGTTTCTTGGTGTACAACTAAAAAACGATGCTCTCATCCACTGTCATACACTGGTGTTTTTGTGTTAAATTTCTTAAAAAGTTTTTTTTCCCCTGTCTGCCTGCTAGGATCTGCATGTTAGCAATGTTGACATCTGTGTACTAGCGACTAGCTACAGCTACAACATTACCATATATGTTAAATACTAGTAACTTATGTTAAAATGTTATAGTATCACACTGTTTACAAATACTATATACAAAATATTTAGTCAAAAAATTGTGTGTCACTAGTACGTGGTTTTTAATGTGTCACTTACATTAAAAAGCGCATACTTGCTGCTGTATTATAAATAGAAGTGAAGTGACGTGTAGCCAAGTGTGGTGACCCATACTCGGAATTTGTGCTCTGCATTTAACCCATCCAAGTGCA
>CM075008.1:14455311-14496705 GCA_037576675.1 Pangasius sanitwongsei
TATATATATATATATATATATATATATATATATATATATATGTGTGTGTGTGTGTGTGTGTGTGTGTGTGTGTGTGCATAAACAACTTTTTGGATTTTTTTTTCTTAAAAAGTATGTATCAAAAGAAATGCCACCAATAAATAAATAAATAAATAAATAAATAAATAAATAAATAAATAAATAAGCAAGCAAGCAAGCAAGCAAGCTGCATTTGTTTGTACTCCACCCTGAAAGCTTTTATCACTCGGAGTCAAAGTAACTGTAAAAGTCTTGTAAGACTTTTATTTTGAAATATAAAAGCCGTTTTCTCACTGGCTACTTCCCGCTAGTAGTGCGCTAGCTGTCTGGTAGCATTCATAACCGCTTGCTACGTGTTATTTAGTGCACTATATAGGGTATGAAAGAATTGCTTTTTAGACCATTCTCAGTGTTGTACAAGTCCAGTAAGAAAGCATTTAGTACACGGCTTTGTTCTTAATGGACACCTGGCTGAGAACCGAAAACAAACTTCCTTTGTTAGTACTGAATGAAGCTCATGTGTAAGTGTACAGTTTGGTTCATTTGTTTTATGTGCAAATTGGACAGAGGAGTATAATCTGAGGTTCTCACTGAATCAGATTTCTCACTGAAACTGAATTTCACCTTGCAAGCTATAGAGGGCATAAACATTACAATCTGCTTCTTTAAATGCTATTATTAGAATGAACGTAGGTATTTTAATTTTACATTTTCTCAACCGTATGAGCACATCTAATCCATGCTGAGCTGTCTTTCTGAATAATGTCAGATTTGTAAAAATGTATGTATTTTTGTGATTATGTGCATTGGAAAAGCTGCAGGAAATCAGAAAGGGGACACTCGGTATAAGAAACTGCGTAGAGGGAGATGGCACAGAATGCACTCAAACCTGCAACACTGAGAGAACAGAAAGGTTAAGGAGCATAAACATGCCATTGTGCAAATCTCTGCTCTTTTCACAGAGCATAAGGCAAAGCAGGGTACTTGGCAATGAGTGCCTTTCTCATGTGGTTCAAATGTGGCCATTTCCCAATGCAAACAACACTAATGGCTTTTAAAATCTATTAAAGGAAAAGGTTTGGGGGTGTCCCAAAGAGAACGTAATGTTTCGGATTTGGGAAGACAGAAACCCTATCCAATATCGGGCAAAGTGTTTAAAACCTGCCGTGGTGAGACGGTGGTTTGAGAACTATGAATCAGTTCTGATTTATTTGGGCTCAAGCCAGTTACATATGGAACTGGGATGAAACGTTGCTTCAGGTCAGTTTTACCTTGTTATTGTCAGGAGCTCTAACAGGGTAAGGACTTGTCTCCTACAAGCCAAGGATGTTTGTGTTTTTAAAGAATACCATGATGAGTGCTGGTGAAAGGAACGGTATCTTCCTGGATTGCTGGAAACATCCAAGACTCAATAATGATCCTGCTCTTTGGAGGGCACAATTTTTACTTGTCATTTCCAGGGTGAAGAAACTCCCCAGTATCTTTTTTAATGAAAGTTTGATTGAACTCAGTGACGGCCCAAAATATTCAAACAGGCATTTAAACACTATTTCATGGACTCCTCAAGTGCTTTCATATGTTTATATAATCGAGGTGCCTGAGGAGGTGCAAGAAGAGTAAGCAGATGCCCTTGACTCGATCGCTTAGAGGTCTCTTTTAGTCTTTGGTATATTCATCCAAACTCTCAAATTTTGAGATTACCCCTCACTGAATCTGGCCTAGCAAGAGAAACTTTTGAACACTGTGACGCAATGAGCTTCAACCTTAGACTTAAAAGGGGCATGGAGTCTCACACAACCCTCAGAATCTTGAAGATTACAATCTCCTGTGTGCCGGTTTCCATCAGGAGCACTTAAGAACACTGCAACACAATGCACTTTTTGAAGCACTGAACAGAAAAAGGTTCACAGAATTTGATCTTTAAAGTTTATTGAAGAGTTTCGTTTGAAGCACCGCACCGGCGAGTAAATGAGATAATGTCCATCTTTGCCAAAAGGCGGCGGCAAAAGGTCTGTAACTGGTCATCTGCCATTTCTGTAAAAGTGTGCGGTTCTTGGCCAGTTTATTGAATAAATGTGCCAGACTCTCTAGTGACTACTAGAAGTCTGGCCCAAACATCTTTTCTTCCAGCCTGAGAAGTTGTCGAGAAGTCTGATGGTAATAACACTTGTGAGGGGCGTATTTTTCAAAAAGGTCAGACCAAAAAAAAGATCCAAGACGCAGCAGGAGTAAAAAGTGAACACACAGAAAACCATACAGAAAGATAGTGGACAAAATAGTGGAGTGGTTAAAGATAGTTTATTTACTTGCACTTTAATTTGTACTTTAATCGCTTTAGTTGGTCCAGCAGGGGTTTAGGACCTCTGTCAGGGACATAGAAACCTTTATAAAACTATTCTGACATCCTATAGTAATATTTTTTGTATTTTTTTTGAAAAATTAGTGCTGGGTATTTATGAAACGCATGTGAAGCAGTACTCTAAAGGATACACATGCTTAATGCATTTTTGTAGAGTGCCTTTCTCTGCCTCTACAGCTTATAGCCTAAGACCTCCCACTAGTCATGGATCTTCATAAGCACAACAGCCGGTGAATATTAATGGTGTAGCTGACAGGCCTAAGTTAGTTAATGGTATGCTAAGCAAAGGGAGAAGAATGGTGCACACCAATGCGAGCTGATGTCTTCTTTGAAAACAGTGTTGCTGTGCCAAACCTAAGCAGGAATATGCTGATTCATTTCTTAATGTAATTAAACACCGAGCTAAATCTGCTGTGCACAGTCATACTGTCCTCCATGCTGTCTCGAGGGAAATGCGCTGTTCTGTGATTTATGAGGAGTTGGGAGAGAAGTTGAAGGATCAAAAATGCACAAAAATAATAATGGAGAATTTTGTCTTTGGGGAACAAATGAAAGCTCATGCTCTTTACTGATTGGCTGCCAAGTGCCAGTAACAGTTGGTCAATGATTGGTTAATTGTTAGTGATGAACCTACAGTAACATTTGCATAACTAATCATGTAAGAACCATTTGTGACACACTCAGAATGGAAATATTTGGAAAAATTGCTTTTGCTGAGAATTATTTGCAACAGTACAAGCAGGAACATGATTGCATTCCTTCCTAATTAGGCATGTCTATCCTACACCCCAAACATGTCTAATAATGCACTGGCGCACACAAAGGGTACTTTTTTTTTCTTTTTTTCTTTTTCTTGCTGCTAGCAACACTTAAATGCAAAATTATTTGGAAGAGCATAAACTGTATGATTAATGAAAACATTGGTGTGTTTGTTATAAATTATGCCTAACAGGCATTCTCTTAAGACATTTATAAACGTAAGGTTTATCTTGTATTTATTAGGGTTACATGGCAACAGATTTCTTTGGCTTTAGATGACAGCAACTGAGCGAATGTAAAAATGCCTGCTGCTTCCAAAAGGTAAAGTAAATAACCTTGTAAATGACCAATCCATCAAATGCCATAACAGTTTCAGATTTAATTAGATTGATATAAATGTATTACATGTAAAAGTGCATAGACACTTGGAAAGGCTACCTGGACAAGTAATGTCCTGGCATTGTTGTTTGTTTGCTTGTTTGGTTTGGTTTGGTTTTGTTTGTTTGTTTTATTGAGTGCTAAAATCATATACAGTACAATGCAAAAGTCTTCGGCACATGGAAAGAAATGTAGTAAAGCAGTGATGCCTTCGAAAATAATGGAAATTAAACGTTTCTTCATAATAAATGTATTCTATAAAGAGCAGAAGACTAATAAGCTGTACAAAGTCAGTATTTGGTGTGATAACCCTTGGCTTTTTAAAAATGCATCAGTAGCCTCAGGTACAATTTGTGCAGTTTTATAAGGAAATTGGCTGCTAGGTTTTGGAGAACCTGCCACAGTTCTGGAGACTTCTATTCTATTATGTAATACATAGACATACAAATATTTTCTGTGACATTTGCTTTTTTGTTGAAAAGGTAATGTTTGGAAATCTAAAATGTTTTTGTACTGACTTAATAACACGAGAATCATAAAATAATGAGTGCCTAAGGCATTTGCACACTACTGTATGTTGTAAGCAAGCTATTTTTGCAGGTATAATTTAGATATACATTATATCTGGGCATCTTATTTAAGTGCCTGAAAACTGGTATGCAAATAACTATACATGCTTATACCCTAATTGTGTAATGTATTGAATTTGTATGTTTGCATTCATAGGTTCAGAAGCCTAGCTTTAGAGCTAGGTTCCCTCTGACCTACTTCATCTATCTGAAGAGTATGGGTCCCAAGCCTGGTAGAAGCAAATCGAAAGACCATGCCAGGCCCCTAAGAAGACTTTCCCTAGCAAAAAAAGATGATCAGAAGGGCAATGAGAAACAGCCTAAAGGGCCTTCTATTACTTCATTTTTCAAGAACACACCACCTTCAAAACTGGCCTGCCCGCTGTGTGGCAAGTTCATATCTCGTTTCAAAATCAATGAACACATCGACTCCCAGTGTCGAGACTTTCTTGAGGAAAATGACGTACAGCCAGCAGCAGCCCTTGACAACGAACAAGCGAAAACATCCTGGCCCTTTTCAAATAATGCCCCACAGAGCCCAGATGAGAAAAATGCAAGCATGCATGAAGATAATCAGGATGCAGAAACAAGCCCATATTTTAACAAGAGTGGCATGACAAGACAAGAGTCACCTAAGAAAAGTTTCCATGCCAGAGAGGGCAAGATAGTCAGTCTTGGGCGTTTGTCTTCAAAACTCTCCAAAAAAGTGTTGGTTTTTTCAGAGAACTCCAATGTTCACAGCACCCAAGTGTCTATCAAAGAAGAGCCGATCTTAAGTGAGCCAAGTAGTTCACAAAAAGAAAACTTTGATGAGAATGTAAGTGTTAAATCTGAACACCTAGTGATGAATTCAACATTAACTTCTCAGGTACCAACTGAAAATCTACCTCGTGTTGTAGAAATTGAACAGGCCACACCAAAAGTAAAATCACTGGGTCCTGATGCATCTCAAACAGCAGAAACCACTGCTTCATTGAGATTAATGAAGAGGAAGAAAGAAGAGTCTCCTAGTGCATGTGTAGCCCCAAACATCCAGAAGAAAACACGGTATTTAGGGAAGAGAACTGCCAAATCTGGCAGCGCTGATCCATTACCAGAGGTTGAAGTCAGCAAATCCAAATGCAAGGATGTAGAAAGGAACCAGATTATGGCACCGGATAGAGGTAGTGATCTTCCACAGGATGCTAGTGCCTCCTCTGTGGAACAAAGTTCACCCAGACGGCCATACTATCTTCAGAACTTCCTGACTGTTCTGGGAACAGTGCTGGAGAATAAGGATGACAGAATGCTCTTCAGCAAGGAGGAACTCTCATCTATCCAGAGGTTCAAGCAGCTGTCAGGTAGAGAATGTACTTTAGAACATAACTAGTAAAGCATCCACATACTATGGAAGAGTCTGAAATGTAGTACAATGCATGATATATGCAAGTTATACGGGTTATATATCAGTTTTATACACATGGATAGTGGACTGTCTGATAAAAACTAACACCTCACTCCTTGTTTCCTAGTGCCTGGACAGATGCTATATGTGCGTCTGTTCCAGAGGAAGTTAAAATGGCTGCAAGTGAGCAAACTAGATTATGCTGAGATTAGTTCAGACCTCAATCCTGTTGTGCAAGAACTTGTATCCAGTGGCTTCCTCCAGACAGGTTGGTGAGCAAGTGTGGGGTTTTGTTAGCTTTCAAAAGCTTGCTTTTTAATGTTTTAAGCCCAAGGATTTTAACTCCTTCGAACTTAATTTGTGCCTTAGAGTCTGAACTCATCGAGATCCAAGATGTATTGGATCTTCTACCTGCTCCGGAGCTCCGAAGTCTGGCCAAGACTTTCCACCTAGGAGGTCCAGGGAACAGTAGCCAGAAACAGCAGCTGGTGGAAGGGCTTCTCCTTTTGTCCAAACAGCGCTCTCTCTTTTCTCTTGCCCCTGGCCAGAGCAACACTGGTGCAGTCATTCTCAAAAGGTTTGATCTTAGTGGTGAGATCTATGGGCAATGTTACCAAATTCATAGTTTATACCAATTTGGTCACTTTGAGCATTAATGTTTTTTAGCTTACACTATATGGCCAAAAAGTATGTGGTCACTGACCAATCAGTTGGAACCACCCGTTCTAGATTTAGTCCTCTCCTTTGGTGTTATAATAACCTCCACTCTTCTGGGGAGGTTTTCCACTAGTTTTTGGAGCATGGTTGTGGGGATTTGTTCCCATTGAGCCACAAGAGCATAAGTGAAGTGGGGCACTAATTTTGAGTGAGAAGGCCTGGCATGCGGTCAGTGTTCCAATTCAGCTCCAGAGTGATCAGAGTGAGCATTAAGATTTCCCTTCAATGGAGCAAAGAGATCTAGCCCAAAGCTGGTCCAGCATGACAATGTTCTAAAGTTCTCAGTGTTCTTCCACACTAGTCTTGTCAAACCATGTCTTTATAAACCTCACTTTGTGCATAGGGGCATTGTCATGCTGGACCAGCTTTGGGCTAGATCTCTTTGCTCCATTGAAGGGAAATCTTAATGCTATAGTATACAAAGACATATTAAACAATTCTTTGCTTCTAACTTCATGGCAAAGGTTTGGGGAAGACCCACATATGGGTGATGGTGAGATACTTTTTACATACTTTTAGCCATAGAGTCTACTTTCACATATCCTGCAGGGCGAAACAGCTACTAGGCTCCTGTGTGTTTCTGTGTCGGGAGCCTCGCGCCATGTTCTCCCGCGTCCTTCTACTTTTCTCCCTTACTGACACTCTGGAGGAGGAAGAGATGGCATCAGGGGGTCAAGGCCAACTTTACACTATTCTGCTGGTCAACTCTGGACGTCTGGCTTTCCCTGCTTACACAGTTCAGCGGTCTTCCCAAGTGTTTAGGGACAGGGAAGACTTAATCAGGTAACAAGCTTTTTGTGTCTTAACTTTTTCTATTTAGCTGGGTGCAATTTGAAGGAAATGAGGAATTGAAACCAGGTTGAATTTGGCAGAGTATTAAGTGACACATTCTTCTGAACAGATACGAAGCTGCCATGCGAACCCTTCAAGAGGTGATTACAGCTATGCAGGCTGGCTGCTGGGAGGATGCTCTAGTCCTCTACGTTTCTGCAAAGTCTAACTGGCAAAATCTGAAACAGAATTATGACTTAAGGTTGGAGCTACAAAATTGACTTCTGTTCTCAGCTATTTTTTGGCTTAATGGAGGAGGTTCATGAGATTGTATTTGTGCACAGTTGGCAGGAGCAGTTACCCGTGTTCCTGCGTTGCTTCACAGTAGGCTGGGCATATACACGTATATTGTCTCGAGGAGTCGAGATACTACAGAGGCTGCGTCGTTATGAGGTGTGTGTGTATACATAGCATAGCATTAAAAAAAAACTTTGAATACAGACAGCTTTTTTTTTAATATGTAGAATTAGAAAGCTATTGCTTCCACACCTTTGGTCTGTAGTACAGTGTGAGTGCTAAAACAACCGAAAAATAATAGAAAAATTTCTGTGCTGAGAGTGCTGACACTGCTTCATCATTCCTAGTATTAAATCATCCCAATTTTGCTGTGCTTTGCTAATGCAGCAATGCAGTAGCAATGCGGGGATTCAAACTGGTTTAAAATGCTTGTTACAGTGAGTAATGGAGTTATATGATGAAGTAATAGAAATATGATATATTGGCATATTTGCCAACTTTCCTGTACATATATTTCTCCTTTGTTCCTGCAGGATGCAGTGGACGAGCTGCGGTCTCTTCTGTCTCAGTCAGTGTTCTGTCCAGACAGCAGAGGGCGCTGGTGGGACAGACTGGCACTCAATCTCCAGCAGCACCTCAAATGCCATGAGCAGGTAACATGATCCAGATTGTGTAGGTGACAACACTTCCAGATGAGCATGTCTTAAGAATTGTGAGCTTTGAGGAACCTGGTCATACTAAAACCTTATTTCAATATTATCTTTGATGATCTGATTGTTAGCATAAGTGTGGGGTGACCAAACATACGGTATCACATCAGTTTATTCAAATTCCCTGTACATCCTCAAATCATTTTAAACTAGTAATCGTTAGTCTGTGTAAAACATTAAGGGAATCAGTAATAATTACAAATGAACCTAGTAATTTTGAAGCCCTGAATAATTGCTTACTGTGATATCCAGTGTAGTCATTGTGTTCAGGCACAAGTATGAAGTTCATAACTGTCATGGCTGTTTCTGCATTTAAGGCTATCTACGCCATCAGGGATGGACTGAACGATCCACTGGTCCGTACAGGTCACCGTTTGTCACTGCACCAGAGAGCCACCAGAATGAAGGAGTCAGCGAGTTTCAAGAAGTACCGCCTGCTGCTCCGAGACCTTCCTTCTATCCATGTGCACAGTGTTAATCATGTAAGCATATCTTTTATTTAAGAAAGAAGCTTTATGGACAGAAACTAATGTATAAGTAGATAAGTGCTAAGTAGATAATGTACCTAGTTAAAGTGACTGGACGTATAATGTAATTTTGAAAACATTTTGCCACTCATTCCCACTTCACTGGTTCTTTTTTATAGCGTACTTTATAACTCTATATAGCGTTATAAAAACTCTACTCCAATCATCTCGACATTTCAGAATGAGCTGGTTGAATGAAAATCTTCACAGACATCATAAACACTGTTTGTCGCTTAATAGGTTACAATTCGAGGCCAGCTTTTTCCGCATGAGGGCGGTACGGGCAAATCCGTGTTCCTCAGGCCTGCTGCTGGCCATGAAGACTCTGGAGAAGGAGGCGATGCCATGGTCATATGCTCTGTAGAGGAGCTGGCTTTGGCACACTACAGAGAACTTGGCTTCGATCAAGGTTTTTAAACATGCCTTGTCTTGCGAAGACAGTAAAGCCTGAATATTACATGATGGTAATCTCTGTTGTATGTCGAAGTTGAATATGTAGAAATGTGTGGCTGATAGATCCATTTGTTGCAGGCATTCATGGTGAAGGCTCTACATTCTCCACTTTGTTTGGCCTTCTGATGTGGGACATTGTCTTCATGAACGTCTTGGATGTCTTCAGAACATCCTATCAGGTATTCAATTAAAAAAGTTCTACACATATTTTCCAGTATATGTATATGCATATAATATAAAGGTTGGGAAAAGCAGCACTTTGTTTGCACAGTTTCTCAAATAACTTTATATACTGTGCTGTATAGGTATAATGTAGTCATTCCCTGGATACATTTGCAGACATGTCCTCTGGACTTGTACACTGACTGTTTCTATGAGAATCGGAAGGAGGCGATCGAGGCCCGGGCTGAGCTGTTGTCCGAGGCGTCCACAGAAACACTGCAGGAGCTGCTGGCTGAAGTGTGGAATTCACAGGAGGGAAGAGTTTGTGCACTTCTTAACTGGGAGCGATTCTCTTGTCTTCAGCAAGCCCAGGTTACTTTAGTTGTCTTGATTTTCTTGTAGTTCATAGATAGAGGAAGAAGTTACGTTCATCCAGTTTGTAACTCAGTGGAAACTACATTCTAACTTGCCTTGTAATGATTATAAGCTCCAAAAGGATTGTAAGCTGTCTTCAGCTAAATATATGTGGCTGATGCTTGTTGTTATAAAGAAATGAAATCTAATGAATATTAATGGTTAAATATATTTTATGTCCTGTTGCAGAGCTTAGTAGCATGTCTGGGAGGACAGTTTTTAAGTGGAGTGGTCCTTAGAATGGCAAAGGACTACAGACACAGCAAAGGAGGACTTCCTGACCTGGTTGTATGGAACACCTCAAATTACAGCTATAAGGTGAGCTTTGAGGACAGGAATTTCAGGAATTTTAGTTTAGTTTAGTTCCCTGCATTGATACTTCTTAATTGACTATCCCTCTTTGGTTGCTATAAGATATTTGTTTGGTAGCTGCTGTATGATAGGGGAGAACTGACTGGTGGGTGGGGATTGGCCAAAGCTGAATTAGGGAGAAATGTTTCTAAGTGATTCTTTGGCACAAATAACAAAAACTAGTGTATACTGGTAGGTTGTCTTTCTTGTAGGATACAACCACATCTCTCTCTCTCTCTCTCTCTCTCTCTCTCTCTCTCTCTCTCTCTCTCCAATTTTCTCCCCAATTTGGTCATCTGCCAGTTCCCACCCATTAGCTAACTCTCCCCTATCACATGATGGTTAGCAACCTGGGAGGGTGGGGCAAGCACGTGCTTCCTATGAGACATGTGAAGCCAGCCTACGCATCTTTTGAACTGCTGCTTATGCTAGATTGGAAAACGCTATCTGCCCTGTTCATGCTCGTAGATGCCCATGATCCGGTAGTATCACTCTGATTGACGGGAGGGAATAATACCTTCCAGAGAGCATCCAGAGTGCTCTCCAACCCAGAGAGCATAGCCAATTTTGTTCTCTCAACTCCCAGCTATGGAAGGTTGTGGCCACAGATAGCTGGCATTTCAATTTTAACTTATAGGAATCTATATATTTTTTTCTTTTTCTTTAGATACATTGTAAAGTAAATGTACATTTTTAGATCCAGAAAATGTGGGGGATACAAACTTTGCTGCCGTGTGAACACAGGTACATCCACTGGCTTGCTTTAGCAGTTCATTGATATGAGGTCTCTTCTTTTAGCTGGTGGAGGTGAAGGGCCCTAATGACCGTCTGTCCCAGAAACAACAGATCTGGCTGGATGAGCTGCAGAAGCTGGGCGCTGATGTTGAAGTGTGTCACGTCACTGCTATTGGAGCTCGAGGAGCACGGCTGGAGTAGAGACTAAAATTGCCTTCACACACACTGCTGCACTAATAGACAAAACATTTCACTCATCCAGGCAGATTCTCTCTAACGATTGTTGAGATGGTCCTTGTGTGAATATGTGCTGATTTAATGCAACAGCACTCTGCTAAAACTGACACTACCACACGTATTAAGTATAATAGACAGTATGAAGAGATGATTGTCTGAATTCCTCTGGCTGCTAGTTTAGCTGTTTTTTTCATTGTCTTTTTTTTTGTAATAATTATGTTTTATGTTCTATTTAAAACCTGAAATTCTGGGAGAAAATAATGTAATAAAAATGTAATAAAACTACATTTGGAGGGGGATCCTGACTCAAATTATTGTTAAATATTTTTGTAAAAAGAAATTAAATAATTTTAGGATGTGTCCATTGATTCTAGTATAATTTCTGAAATTTGTGGCATTTGTGAAAACGTACTACTGTTGGCATTTCCAGTGTGAAAAATGTTTCAGGATAAAGCTCTTATAACTTTTCAAACACTTATTACTTATTACCCTGGTAACACCTTGGGCAAAGTCACAGACAATGCCTGTTCCACATTCTTAGAGTGTATCAGCTTTTTTTAAACTGCACAGATCATTCAGACCTGTAATAAAGCTTTTGATGAACTCATTGCTAATGCTGATTTAGTACTCCGACACATTTAAAATAATTAATTAACCCTAAACTTCACACACAGCAACTACAGCTCTGACAAAAATGTACTGTAGGTGATGGAGATTTTCTTGAGTGCACTTGATTCCTTTTAATAAATCTCCAGTTTGTATGTATGAAGATGTACGATTGCCCCGTGTCTGCTTAGGTTTCATCCCACCTCCCAGAACACACTGGTAGGTGGACTGGCAACTCTAAATTGACCCTAGGTGTGAATTACATGGTATGGCCAAAAGTATGTGGACACCTGGCATGCACATACACACACACCTGACAACCATATGTGCTTGTTGAACGTCTCATTGCAAAATCATGGGCATTAAAATGGCATTGGTCCCCCTTTGCATCTATATCAGCCTCCACTCTTCAGGAGGGGCTTTCCACTAGATTTTGGAACATGGCCATGGGGATTTGTGCCCATTCAGGCATAAGAGCATTAGTGAGGTCAGACGCTGATGTCAGGTGAGGCGGCCTGGAGTGAATTTGGAGTTCCAATTCATCCCAAGGGGGTTCAGTGGGGTTGAACCTGGGCTCTGTGCAGGCCACTCAAATTCTTCTACACCAACCTTAGCACCCCATTTATATATGGACCTCGCTTTGTGCACCAGGTCATGCTAGAACAGGGAAATCATAATGTTTAAGCATACAAAGACATTCTAGACAATTGTGTGCTTCTAACTTCCTGGCAACAGTTTAGGGAAGACCCACATATGGACATGATGGTCGGGTGTCCACGTACTTTTGGCCATATAGTGTATGTATGTATGTGTGCAGGGTGCATTCCAGTCTTGTGTCCAGTGTTCCTGGGATCCCCATGTGAACCTGACCATGATAAAGTGGTTACTGAATGAATGAAATGAACCGTCACCATGTCTGGACTTTTGAGACACACCATTATCGTTCTTACAAAGAAGGTGCAATATTCTAACCATTGTGCTTACTTTTCAAAGAAAATCCAGTTAGGAAGTGTAATAAGATGTAAAAGTTATATTAAAAGGTCAGTATTTTTTTCAAAGAAAGAACATATCAATAAATACGTTGTTCAGAGTTAACCTTTTGTCGAGACCAGATTGATGTATAAACCCTACCACGGGCCAATGGATTTTCCGACCTGGATCACGTCTCAGATCTCTGACGTCATGCTGGATTTCTGATGGAGGAGCTGGAACTGATAACTGGGCTCATAATGACTTTACAATGTTCATTTCCATTTCAACAGTTTCTTGACACAGCAGTAAATCCAACTTTGCTATACAATGGTTTCCTAGGTGCCTCACAAACTTTAGCGCTGCAGGAGGAAAAAAAGCTCTAATGGATTAGGAAGAAGGAGGTTTTGTTATGACACTGTGATATTTCTCTGTTTTCGTCTAGGGTCAGGAAGCAATGTGACCAATGAGATTCTTCACTCTCTTTGTCTCAACATATACATTTTCAGGACAATAGGGCTCTTATCAAACTCCATCATGCTTTGGTATGCAAACATTTGGTTAGCTGTGTAGTGTTGTAGATCAGGTCCTTTCAGTTGAATGAAAGACAAACATGTATATACACGAGTAATAGTGAGGAAAGGCACACCCATACAAACTGATATATTGCTTCTTTATGAACCTGAATTTCTTTCAAAAGTCATAAACTTGTTTCATACAGCTAGCATTTGTCCTTCACAGAATGTCAATAGTAGCTACTAGATATTTGTGAAGATTATGTCCTTCTGATGAATGACTTCTTTTTGTTCTGTGGGACTAAGGAGGACAATTTCAAATATAAGGCTTTTGTGAAATTTGTAGTTTTCCATAGCAAGGTTTTATAAATCTTTTCTCTATAAATGTTCATAGATGCTCCATAGGCTCATACAGTCTCATCGCTGTACCAGTGTGATATCATTTTGCTCCATATAAATTATATTTCTCCAAACAATGCACCACATACAGGTCCCAAAATCAATTCAATATGTTCAATATGTGACTTTTTATCTATAATAATGAACGAACTATTGAACCAATCAGTAAACAGCATTTCTTGGCCTGATGATGATGATTTAGCTAAAGAATATCTAAAAAAGAGAAAGCTCCTTATGACCTCTATAGTTTCTCTTAGACATATAAATGAGATCAAATTGTGCTATGGGTTTAATGTGAACAGGTTCATAATACATTTATAACAATACTTTAGATTGTATTTGGAAAAGATGCTTCTGTCCCCTTCCCCAAATATGGTTTAAGCTTGATTTAACTGTTCACACTTGAAAAGACAATTGAAAAGTGAATTGACTCAGTAAACAAACCAGTGAACAACAGGCAGAAAAAAATGTTTTTATATCAGTTAATATGATCCTGAGTGGTCCATGGTCCATAATCAAGCAAGGCCTTTCACTTTCACTTTTGAATAATCAGAAAACTCACATGGCTATTTCATCTCATTCTATTCTATTTAGGAATATTAGGAAAAAACATGTGTGACAAGCTGATTCCTAAGCAAAACACAAGTGAGAATCATTATTAAGTTTCTTGAAAAAGAAAACTTTGAACAAAGCAAATCTGGGTATATTATTTCATGTTAAACTCAGTTTTGGCAGTATATCAAAGATTTTGTCAACACCTTTGTATTTTAATTTCACACATAAGCTATTAAAAGATCTTTCCATCTATGTGGAATTAATTAGCAACCAAAAGGTTTAAAGAAGCTTGCAAAAGACAAGTGTTTGAGATCCATTTTGACCTAGGTCTTATTGGAAATATAAACTCATTCAGAATGTATGCGCTGTACACTATATCAGGTGGTGGTAGCATGTTTGGACCACTGTGGACATCGCCTCACTTTTATTAATAAAAAAAAAAAAACCCACAGGATGTAGTATGTGCTCAAATTGTATTTTACACCTCACTTTGTTGTACTGACAGTCTGTTGATGCTAATTACTTACAGAACAATGCAACAGACCTATTGTTCTTTCAGTCTTTTCCTTATCTTCTTTTCTGCCACTAATTGCAATCATTTAGTCTTGTTACTTTTACACTTGCTGCCACTAATCAGAATAAACCTTTTCCATTCTTTCAAGGGCTGAATGGCCTGTATTTTTGAGGCAGGGACAGCGCAGATATAGATTTATAACCCTTTTGCTTTCCTCCCTATCTAAGGTTTATGATGGGGCTGAGTTAGATCAGCACATGAAGACATACAGTAGTGTTCACAGTAGAAGCCATCATTTTTCGAACAGTGATGCTTAATAAAAGTTCTCTCCAGCCAAGTGGAAATCCAGTTAAAGGAAACTCTATCTATCAGGAGACCCCATTACAACCTTATTACCTTTGCTAAATGGTTCCCTCTGTGGCAATATTACGATGCCTGTATAAGTGAATGGACAATAAAACAATTATATCTGTGTTATTTCTTTTGGCAGTAGAGTCAGGTAACCTGGTTATACAGCAAAACCCTGAATACATGTCGGGCCTGCTGTTTGCTGGTGTTCTACCACCATGTACACGTTTAATTTAAGTCTTAACACATGATCCACAAAACTTCAGACTGGCATTAACACCTCAATAAGTCATGTGAGCTTAAACTAGTGGTGTGACAATATAACTGTATGAATTAATATTAACATAAGGAAATAAAACAGTTGTACAGTTGAAGCTGGCTTCAAGATTAAAAAAAAGCTAATATATCAGGCGAGTCAGACAAAAAGGTATTTCTACATTGTTTTGATAAATTACTGAAGGGAATGAGTGGAAGTGAACAAGCTTCACACTTCCATCACTAAATTAAGACTTGCGCTGCTGCTAGTTTTTTTTTTTTTTTTTTGTCCTCCTACTAACAATCTTAATAATAGTCTAACTACACTAACTGTCCACTTGTTTAGGAACAGCTGCACAGTTGAAGATTGGAAAAAAGTCACCTTCAGCTATCTAGTTTAGTGTGTGCTGTCAGATTCCTGTTCTTGGCTGACAGGAGCGGAACCTTAACTACGACTTGAGTCTTATGAATTCATGCGTGAATAACGACCACCTAAATTACATGTTAGTACATGTTTTTTAGTTCATTTATTACTCAACATGTAGGGGTAAACTAAATCAAACATGCTCTATAAGAAAGAATATGAAGTAATCGTGCATAGTTTCAAATTGTTTATTTGCCATGTGCAGCTACTTTCAGAATTTACACTGATCCTCAATTTGAACCGTCATCATTCTCCATCATTCTCAGACTAAAACACCAGAAAATAATCTTATAGAACTCTGGTTTTAAATGTTAATGTTAATAATAGCGTCTGCTGAGTGAATACATGTTACTGTATTCATTTCACCCTTGTGGGCCCTAGCCACCCAGTGCATGCACTAGTACTACAGTGGGATTTGAAGAGAAATGGATGGAGAATGATGCAAAATGGGTTGAGATGAAATTATTGGTGTTTATTATTAGTGCGTCTTTCTACATTTGATAAGGAGGATCAGGGTAAATTATAAAAGTAATCCAGCGCCATCCAATGATATTTGTTTAAAAGCTGCATAGCTGGCAAATTATATGAACAATCTGAATGCATGAATTCATAAGACTCACATTGTAGTTAAGGTTAGCTCTTCATTAGTTCATGATTAGTACATGCCTTAACTCATCATTAGTTCATAGATAAGTAAGTATTAATTCGGGTATTAGTGCATGATTATATTGCAGTTATGTTATCGTCTAGTCTGTGCATGGCTCTGTTTGGCCACTAGGTGTCGGTATTATCACAAAGTGCTGCTTACAGGAAAAAGCTGAGCAAGTAACAAAGCACTCACTACTGCTGTACCATCAGCCACATTGTGTAACAGTTTCACTTTTAGTAATATCCAATAGTTTTTTCATTTGTCCTTTTTTCAGCAACCAAACTGGTTGTGTGGCATAGTTGCAAGACCAGATGATCATTTATCATAGTATCATAAATGATTGTATTGTCTAAATGATTGTAAGTCTAAAATCAAAGCTATTTTGTGCCTTGTTAGTTTTTTGACTGGATAAACCCTGAATTCATTTTACAATGTAATGTTGCTTCATGAACTAAAAAAATACTGCTGCCACACTTTTTGTTTTGCCTGCCTATGATTTCGATCATCTCACGATCATCTCAAAGGGGCTGTGCAGAGACTGTGCTACCTGTGCCGAGGCAGTGTGTGCTAAGAGAGAGAAGCTATTGATTTTAACTGCAAAGAGCCTCCCACACACTGAGAGAAATAGAGAGAGTGAGAGATAAAGGATAGCGAAAGCCACTCCTACATATTTGCACTTTGGCTTGATGATGCTCTGCTCTGTTGGTAATAAAAAAGATCAAATCCGAGACAGTTGCAGTTAAAAGCAAGCGCTTTGTTTTTGTATTTCTTGTTTTTTGAAAAATATGCTTTAACACTTTCTGTGTTTGTATTTTCCAAGAATGTCACTGTGAACCAACTTGTTCACTCGACAAAGCTGAGGGTTTTCATAATTTTGCCCTTCATACTCACGATTGCAGAGTGTGTGTACTGAGCTGTTTGGTGAAGTAGCCTACATTAGGCATTCTTATCCTCTGGAATGTTGTGGATCATCTGCTGCATATACTGAGTCCATAATCATATTTAAACTCCAACTAATGAACAGGCTGAGAACACGTGTGTGGTTGATCGTCATTAATCAGAAGCCCAGTGTTTAGTCTATTTAAAAACATTCAGGCCTGAGCTGTGGCTTGGTGCTGCTTATAAACTTGTGGCTGTGGACGCCTTGTTTGCAGTGCTGCCCAAGGTGTAACTTATTATAGTACCTCAGGGTGCCTGTTTCCTGATTGCGATTGCCAGGGCATTAAATAAACAACAGTTTATTTACTTTATTTTATTTTTTCAGGATACTTTTTGGCCTGAATTTTAGGCTGTGCTTATTCCACAGCCTTGTTGGGCTTCCATTTCTGAGAGCTAAGTGGCTCTTCATACTCTCACCGGAGCCCAAAGCCACAGCAGACCCTCCTTATTCTCCTTTGGCAAGCACCCCCAGCTCACACTCACTGCCTTCCTAATTTAGTAACGGCCGGGTAAAAATATGTGCTAACGAACGGGGTCTGGTATGTCAGGCTGGCGTCCAAGGGAAGGGAAGGGAAGGTAAGGGAGGGGTAGGAGGGGGGTTTCACTTGTGAGAGAGAAGGGAGTGAGTGCAGTGAGGCCACAAAGTACAAAGAGTACATGCTCTCATGTTGTACTGTAGTGTAGTAATACAATAACTGATATTATAAACATGATAAACTATATGACTTCTTGTGTAACATAGCTAATACCAATGTTGAGGCGATATTTTGTTAATGATATATAAATGTGAATATTACAAAGGTAAAGCAAAATTTACTATGAAAATAGAAACTGGCTTTCCTGCCAGTTCATTGATGTATAATAAATGACAGGAAAAGATAATATCTGCTTTGCCACTGCACAAATGTTTCTGCTCATTTAGAACATGGGTCCATTAACTCACCATATGAGCAGTGAAATATCTGTCAAGTTGTAATAGCAAACCAATATTGAATGTGATTTTTTTTTTTTAAATGTCACAAATTTTGATACTATGGTAATTTCTTTTGTAATAATAGTGAAGACACTAAAGAACCATTCCACATAATCATGTTTATGGTGGGGAGAAAGTTTTTAGTCTTTTGTGGCACTAACAAAAACAGTTAGATCCATTCTTCTTCACACTAAAGAACCTTTTCTAGCACCATTATAGTGTACACTGTGCTTCTGGGTTATGTGTGTGTGTGTACATGTACGTGTGTGTGTGTGCGCGTGCGTGTGTAGGTGCACACACATATCTATGCCTGAGTGCATGTACTTGTGAATGTCTTTGCTCGGGCCTGTCCCTGAGCGGATGTGTGTCTGGTGTTTGTTTGTATGTGTGTGAGGCCTTGGCCCTGACAGCCTGAGCCTAACTCTGAGTCATCAATCCATGTGTGCAGCGCCATCAAGCAGATCACAAACAGCAGCTAACATGGCGTCTCACACACACTCCCCCCCACTGGTCAGACAGACAATCAGCTGGTGTTTAAGACAACATGGTCAGCATCCAGACCTCCCATGTTCCTTTCAGGTGTGTGTATGTGTGTGTGTGTGTGTAGGTCTGAAGGTATTATCAATAAACTAATCTTTCACCCGGGAGAGAATAAACACATACTGCTGGAGGGTTTAGTGGGCAGTCCTCTTTTGAATACAAACTAGACAGTGTGGTTGGGATATGAAGTACATCCACTGTATGAATGTATTCATTTACAAATGCATATGTAATTAAACATTTAATTCAGTATTTTAGACCACAGTTTCCCAATCATGGTCCTGGAGTACCCACTGTCCTGCACATTTTAGTGTTTTCTCTGCTTCCAACACATCTGATTCAACTTATCAGCTAATTAACAGCCCTTCCTGAGTTTATGTGTGTGCGTTAGAGCAGGGAAAACACTACAACATACAAGACAGGGGGTAATTCAGACCCAGGGGTCTATATTTGGTTGAGATACCATTTAGCTAAAAAGTTTTTATTTAAGTGTGTGTTCAGAGTTAATTGTCTTAAGCGCTTGTCCAGTAGAGGGCTTCCACTTTTTCCTATGCCTTGTTTCCCCACCCAAAGCATACATTGACACTTTTTATCATAACATATTTAAAGTTGCTTCAGATAGCTGGCTGTCATTGCCATTGGTAAAGACATCAATTGACTTCTTAAACTCACTCCTCCCTTTAGTTAACTAATTACCCTCTTATTCTTGTTCTTGTTTCTAAAGCTTTAGATATATCACTGTCTCCTGGCTCCACCATCACAAGAATGTAGCCTAACATTAGCACAGCATGAACATAGCCTACAGTGTGTGAGTTTTGTCTGTCCATGATTGATTCATTTGGCAGACGCCCTTTTCCAGACCATCTGACAAAGATCATGTTCCAGTTATAGAGAAGATGCACTTATTTTAAATATCTAATGAATTATGACTGGAATGTGGGTTTTTTTGTATTTATTCTGTATTTTGTGGGATTTCTACACTTGCACTATACTGTGGGAGTTTAATATAAACTGTCTCTTATTTTGGGCTGTGTGTCTTACAAAACCGTGAAAGCCAAACTCAGACTTGCCAGCCCCTGACAGGTATAATGCATATATGACTTGAATAGTGAGAGTTTTGAGCAGTTCCTAATTAATTCATTGACTTGATTCACTTATAAGTGAAGGAGATCTCGGAAAGTTAACAACGGTGTCATTTTTTCTAATCTAATTATGCAACCTTGAAAGATCAAGTTGTAAGTACTGACATAAGAAAAAAAAAATGCACAGTTGCATCCTTTACAAACATTATTGCTTTAGCACTGGTGTCACGAAAGGTTGATAGGTTGCCTGCAAGATGTGAATAGTGATAAAAATGTGGCGTCATGATCATAGTTTTCTGTTGTTACACCTAAACCACTGATAACACCTAGAAGTGGAAGGGGAAACCTTGTCATCACATGACCCGGCTTCAGTCGGGGTAGTGTGAAAAACTCTGCTGGTGGTTAAATGTAGCAATACCACATCACAGCCTCTAACACATGATTTCAGAGGTAGGTGTCAAGTTACAGTTTAACTGTTGAACGTATGACAATGCTACATATTGGATGTTTGTATCAGTTTGAGCACAAGCCCGCATTTGAAGAAGATGACAGTGACCTATGCTAAAGCAGGTACCATAAAAACAACAAGTGTTTCTACTTGTTTCTGTGAGAAACCACTTATATAATTTTTACATTTATTTCCAATACTGTGTATGCAGTGTTCAGCTCGTATCGCTCATATCAAAATTGGATATGGTTTGGTTTGCAGACCTTACAATGAGTGTAATTAGCAGGATTCTTCAGAATTCAGAAGTCAATAGATATTTTAGACAATCTTCTAATTAGGCTAAAAGTTATGTCTATGTTTAGATGGTCACTGTTACATTATGAAAACTGTATTTTCAGTATTAAAATTCAGTAACAGCAATTAAAAGCAGTCTCAATTCTGTGACAAGAGCAGTGTCAATCATATGGCAGCTAATTAAAGTTTGGATAGCTGGTCTCGATGTGTACACCCATCCCTCTAAAGCTCCAATCGCACAACATTTTGCTTCCTTAGCCTGATATACCAGAAGAATGTATTTGCATGTCAGGGAGTGGTTTTTTTTTTTTTCATACTAATAAATATAATGGTCCTTGCAGCTTTGAGCTTGTCCACTTCTCCACATTGAATGCAATTTGCTCATGCTTTAGCTGAGGATTCCTTTCCTGTTATTGTCCATGAGTGTGCTTGTCCCCATTTTCTTCCCCATATTATAGCACAGGGAAGGTCAGAGTATTAAAAAATGAAATTAGACAATAGGTTTACCTTCTCAAAACAGATCGTGCCTATATCACTCAGAGAAGTCAGAAAGTCAGAAATTAAGGCAATATTCATAGCCGCTTTAGGGAAGCTTTGTTTTGGAAATGGGATGATTCACAAAGTACAAAATTCAGGGCTGTCAGTGACTGTGCTCATATTCATTAAGCATATCAATCAGTCTGGAGGGCACTGCATTGTACAAGCTGCAACAAACATCCTAATTATCAGCATGGCAACAGTTTAATAACACAAGCAAGCTTTAAAATGTACTTTTTGAATGCACTTTTCAAAATCCACATAAAAGGCTAATAAAACATAAAACAGTGCATGTGTAAAGAAATAAACTACCATAAATAAACTTACCACATAGTAAGCCATGTGTCCATTTGCCAGTTTGTCTCTGCTGATTATAGAGCATCATTTAAAAATAGTACTCCAGTCAGATTAGTGTAGCAGATACACAACATCATAAATTTTGTAAATGATTTTTTCAGCTTGTTTAGGTTTAGGTCTAATATGTGTTTTTTTTTGTTTTTTTTTTAAAATAAAGACCGTTAGGAATTTAGCAAGGCCCAAAATAAATCTTGGAAGTCTGTCTGGTGGAAAAGTTTTTAACTGTATTTCAATCTTGTGATTATGCATAATAAACTGAGACCAAATTTGGTAGAAGCCAGTACGCTGGCTGTAAAATAGCATAAGTGGTTTAACACTTCAACACAGAAATGGATTAGTATGTCTCACAGTGCGTATGCTAATGCCCTCACAGCTGCCTCACTTCTGATAAAGAGCGGCATACGCACAGGCAATGTGTGCGAATGTTTCCAAGTGGTTAAATCAAGGTGGTTTGTGCAAGTGACAGAGCAGTTAAGAATATACAACTAAGCCAATGCTTTAGCCAGGGGCAATCATGCTAGCTAAAGCTGAATAAGTAATGTCTGCGATAGCTCCAACAAGATAAACTGGATTTAACTATGCAGAAGCTTGGTACCATTCCAGCATCAAGACTTCCACATTTAAATGTGAATTGTGCATTACCCAGGACTTTGGTGGCTTAGAGTGGTTTTTATCTCCTAAAACCATGGCCTAAATTTTGAAACGTAAACAGAGAACAAATGTCCAATTGTTTCAACACCAACGCTTCTAGCTCCCTTATGTATTCTGTGTCAAAACTGAAGATTATGGCATGCTTTTGAGGTGTTATTGTTGGCCTCACCACAAAGCTGCTTCAAAGCAATAGGCGCATTTTGGTTTTGCTCTCTGTATTTAAATACCATTGTAATAAAAAGTTTATCAAAATGCAGGTGAGGTGTGAATGTGAACATGTCATCAACAAATGCTGTTTGTATTACTGGAGCAAGCCTTGGTTGAGAGAGCTTGGCAGCCGATCCTAGACTTCATGCATCTTGAACAGAGAGTGGAGCTCTGCTTTATCTTTTTGTTTGTTCTTCTGAGTCTTACCAGAAAATAAATCTTCCCCAAGCAAATGCGAGCATGAAGCTCAGTGATCAGGAATTGACAGTTTATGACTCAGTTTATGACTCAAAATATCATAAACACGCCATTGTGCCCCATTTTAACTCCAGTGTTTTTGTTAAAGCCATGGACCTATATCAGTCATCTGTGAGTTTCGTTACTTGGTTGTTTAAACAAACAAACAAACAAACAAACAAACAAGCAAAGGCAATTCAGCCATTATTATTATTATTATTTTTTTTTTTATTGTTTTCCACTTTCTCTACCTCCAGTGGTTCATACAGCCGTTCCAGTTTCACACTTGGTTTATGTAAAAGAATCTGAGCCAGAGGTGAGATGTTGACCTCCTATGCATGACATTACCAAGGAAATGGAGTATTCCAGTAAGATAGGGTTAATTTCTTACTTCTGAGAATCTCATACACTTACCTTCTGTACAAACCATGTTTGATGTAACTGAATTTGTATTAAATGCAAGCGCCTTGATTAATTATTTTATAACACCTGTTTATCATTATTTATAAATTAGTAAGGTATAAAGTACAGTATCCCATCCATGAAGTTTATTTGTGCAGCATTATTAAAATTAATTTGAAATAGACACAGGTAGAATGTACTCAAGCAATTATAATTTGTTGTGACACTTAAGCATCCTTTTTGTTAGGGAATTATACTTTATCTGAGCATAAACAAAAATCAACAGTTGTTGAAAAACGAACGTTAACTTGTCTGAAATGTTACAAAATTTATTTGTGAGGTTATGAATTTGCACACATAAAATCAGGTTGAAAAAAAAAAAACACTCAAGTATAATTATCAAGCCATTTCCACTTTTACACTAATTAAATTCTGACATACAATACTTTTCCACTCCTGGAAATTGGAAATATTTTAATTGAACATGTCTTCCCAATGTAAGTGTGATATTTAGACTGTCATAAAAGTGATCAGATGGATACAAGTACAGGTTTTGACTTTTAAAACTAGTGAAGCAGAAAGGCTAGGCAATACTCAAAACTATAAACAGGCAATGGGACAGTCAAACAGGTATATACTAGATACAGCAAGTGGGAGAATGGTAAACAAAGCTAAGGTCAAAACAATGAAGGGCAATGAACAAAAATCTTGGTAACAACACAGGTCCAATGCTGGAGTGAGACTTTGCAAAGTATGCAGTTGAGTCTGGGTTATTTATGGGAGTTGGTGTGATAATGAACAGTTGTGAGAAATCAGTAATCTGTTAAATCTGCAATAACAGGGATAGATATTTGACATCCTTGCAGACTGAGGATCATGGGAATTGGAGTTCTTCGAGCTGGGAGTTGCATACTTTTCTGGAACCATTTGTCAACTGCAAATGGAGGGATGGTTGGTAACTGAATACACATTGCAATGGTGTGAACTGTGTTGCTGAGTTATGTAGGGAGTTTTGGGCATACTCTGCCCATGTGAGGAATGTTTTTTTTTGGTCATTGAGTGCAAAAGATACTGATAAACATATCAATCTTTTTGGTTTGTCCTTGTTCATTTGCTTGGAGATCATATCCAGACATCAAACCTACTGAAACTCATACTTTTTCAGCAAAAGTCAACCAGACTTGACCCTCTGTCTGATACAGTGTCCTCTGGTATGCTGAAATAATGACAAATGTGCTGGAATAAGAATCCTGCCATTTTAAAGAAAGTAGTCTAGGCTATGGGAGAGGCATGAGCCTGAGGTATTTAGAGAAACAATGACAACTAAGATGGTTGTCAGGCCTTGAGAGGGGGAAAGTCAGTTATAAGGTTTGTGGTGAGGTGAGCTCATGGATGCTAAGGGACTGATAGAGGTAGGAGTTTGCCTGCAGTGATTAGTGGGGTGTGACCTCAGGAGATAAGAGCATCACAGAGATTGGAAGGGACATAGCTTCTGTCTAGGGAACACTGTGTAGAAGCAGTGATGTCTTGAACAGCCTAAGTTATCTCTTGGTCAGCGTCCCAGCGAAAAGCAATGACAAAGCAGGATTTGGGCAGGATTGTGTGGTTTTCGGCTTCGGGGGTAAGCTTTGACATTCTTGGAACTAGGTCAATAAGAGATTGTAAAGTTAAATGAGGAGGACAACAGGCCCCAGCTAGCTTGTCTTGGTCTGAGTAGTTTAGCTGTTTTCAGATATTCAAAGTGGTTGGTGTGTATAATATGAGTGGTGTTCTGCACCCTCCAGCCAGTGGTGCCATTCCTCCAGTGCCAGTTTAACAGCTAACAATTTTAAAGCATGTCTACCTCAAATATGAAGGGCAGATTTGAGCCTGGTTGCTTCAGAATAGGTACTGTGGTAAAAACTTGTTTCAAGGTGGCAAAAACATGTGGCAGAAACATGGTTGGCCTGGGTTTTCCATGCAAGATTCTTAGATTGTCTATTCAGGAGTGATGCAAGAAGTGCAGTAATCAAACTGAAGTTGCAGACGATTTGCCAGAAGTGTGCAAACCCCAAGAATCACTGTTGGTCTTTGACACTCTGGAGAGTTGGCCAATTTGTAATTGCATGGACCTTAGTGTTATCAACCAGACAATTTACATGTGATATATGAAATTCATGAAAAAAAACATGATACAAGAAATTGACATTTTTCTGCTTTGACGAAAACATTATTTTGCTTTAGTCTCTGCAGGACCCTTGATAACATGATCAATATTTTGCTCTAGGGAATCTAAGTATATTAATTCAATTAAATTTCAGTTCAATTTTATTTGTATAAATTTTTTTGTATAAATTGTCACAAAGCAGCTTTACAGAAATAAATGTTCAGGATATAAATTTTTAAATGTATGAATTTATCCCTGATGACCAAGCCAGAGGCGAAATACATTAGTATTAAAACATCATCAGTGTAAATGATCACAAATTTGCCTTGCATGTCTCTGAGGATGTCACTAATGAATACCTGAAAGACAGAGGAAGTGGTGACCAGTCCATATGGCATTACCAAGTATTCATAGTGGCCTGAGTTTGTGCTGAATATTTTCCACTCGGATTCAGAACACGTTCTAAGCACTGCAGATTACGAGTTTAGTGAAAATAGTCACTGTTCTTAATTGCTCCAAGTTGAAGGCACCAGGGGTAGTGGATATCTGATTTGGTTCAGGCCATGATAATCAATGCAGAGATAAAGACCCTGTCCCTTCTTCTGCATGTAGTAGGTAATGTCTGAGAGCATGGCTATGTCACAGTTATAAGAACTATGTGGCAGTAGGGTGCATGCATTGGACGGAAAAACTCTTGAAACTCCAGGATGGATCAATCCAGTGATGGATTGATTTACCTCAAGACTTTTGATTGCCATAGAGACTATGGTTAATGTGGGACCAGGCACACACTCGTCTCTGTACTGGAAAGCTTATGTCATTTATGACATATTTGAAATTCCTGGCCACCCCAGTGCTGATGTGTGCTGTAAGAGAGAAAATGATATCTGAATGGTAGACTAAGTTGTTTAGGTGAAATAATATAGGACATGTTCTCCACACTGTCCATGCTGATGACCTTATTTAGTAAATGGTTAAGGTGAACACTGAGTGATGGTGTGGGAAGCATCTCCACAGTAGAAACAGAGCCCTTTTTTGTTATTTTTCTAGGAGTGATTGAGGAGAAATGAGGTAAATTACTGATCTGGTGAGCGACAACAGGGATAGATTGGGATAAACTACAGATCATGTGACCTGGTCACAGGCTCAGGAGTTTGTAGAACTGGATGTTACCAGACATGGACATGGCACAGTCCATTTCATCAACATTAGCTAGACTTTGAATTAGAATTTATGCTTAGAATTTTTTTTTTGTACTTTAGGTTTTATAAACACTAAGTGGAATATTATGGTGGTAGAGAAATTGTTTGATATTTTCATACATACATGCACCATGAAAAATAAAGCTACACAGATGCCTACTAAAATCATTAACAAATAACTAAACGACAACAACAAAAAACAGTTTCATGCACACATTATAACATCATAGAAAAACAGAGTGTCTCCCATTTGTCACATGTCTGCCAGACTGTCTGCATGGGGTTCTCTGACCTTTGAGGCTCCTCTGTCGTGTTGCTGGAGGTTGGCAGGGGTTGTGTGATGCAGCGATATCAATAATGGAAGAAAGGAGCCCCCTCCCTGCTGCAAGGCTGGTATATGGGTCAGGCAAGGCTCTCTGTGGACGCAGGGAGATTGATGAGGATCGCCAGGGAGAGTGCCTGAGCTCCAGCCCCAGCACCGTGAGCTCACAGTCGGGATCCCCATGCTCACTTTCCCCTGGCTCCCCTCCAGCGCTGCACAGCCTGGTGCTCTTTAAACGACCTTCACGTTCTCCTTGTTTTGCAAAGAAAAAAACCACCAAAACGGAAGAAAAATGTCTGAAAAGTTGATTGTCATTGATCTCACATTTTCATTATTTTCATTATGTTATTTGTTAGAATGTGGTTTTTATTTTGCACCGTCATATATTATGTGAAATGTTGAATGTTTGTATACATTGCATGTTGCATATTATTGATTGCATGTTTCTGTGCTAATTTTTAAAGTCAGTTTCCTTTGTAACCTCTGAGCTAGGCTGTGGGCAAACTGTAGAGAATCAGAAGGAGAGGTGAAGAGATGATGGTGATGGAGATTATGTGATAATTCTGAAGAAAGCCCTGGCTGTGAATCATCTCAGTTCTAACTGCAGTGCATTCAGATCAGAGCACTACATTAGAATGTGGTGGTTGGGGGTGTGAAAACTGGCAAAAAGCGTGACTGGCACCAGTTAATCCTGCCTCATCACACTTCTATGGTTGTTTCATTTGCGAGAAAAGAAATGAGTGACTTGTGTTTGAAACATATTCCCCTTTAGCATAAGCAGCCTCATGCAACACATCCAGTTGATGATCATGATATCCTATCAGTCAATAATGTCTCTTTGTTTTACAGTATATTATCACATTCCCAATCCACTCTTTCAGAAAGGTCCCCATGTAGTATTAGGGGAACATCATATTTGTGTTCAGTGTCAGTAATTATGTACTTCCAACTTACTAACTCAGGATTCAGACAGATGAGTGATGAATACATACAGAATTAAAGGAGAAATTGGTGGCTCTGTTATGCATTGGGGCATTTTGCTAGCATAGTTTGTCCCCTTAAAGGAAATGGGCACTGAAAATCAATACAAAATTATTCTGTCTGATTAATTTTATCCTGATAAAACATTTCTATCCTGACTGGAGTTTTCTTTTCCAGAACAATGCCCTCATCCACAGGACATGAGGGATCACTGAATGGTTTAATAAGTATGAAAATGAAGTAAATCAAATGCCCTGGCCTTCTCAGTCAGCAGATCTTAACCCAACTGGGCACCTGTGGGAGAGTTTAGATTGATGTGTGAGACAGTGCTGTCCACTACAATCATCAAAAAAACCAAGCAAGGGAATATCTTTTGGGAGAATGGTGTTCATCCTTCCAGTACAGTTTCAGAGATGTGTAGAGTCTATTCCAAGGAAACATTAAAGCTGTGTTGGAGGTTTGTGGTGTTCCATCACCTTCCGACACTTTATTATTTTTTTTTTCCCCCTTTAATTTGTCACCTGTCACCTTTGACCATCAGATAAGGAGAATATTCTAAACAGAAGATATCTTTCACTGTCTGATGTCTATGAGGTATCCATTTAGACTGTGTTAATATGCAGACAGCAGGCTATGTTTGCTACCTAACTCTTGTATGAAGCAACAGTCTGTGTACACCACAATGACTCATGTCAATATTTGCCCACATCATGTCAGTCCTATCATATTGCTGTTTTAATACACCTGATCTAATGAAAATGTCTAGGAATGTATTTCTATTGGGTTTAAACCTAGTTCAGTTTGGCACCCACGATTCTTCAGTGTGATCAGTTTAAACATGATCCTTTACCTAGCTTTCATTTTGCATTTGCTTTAGCATTTGTATTTGTTTTATTTTGTATTATAGACTATATGTGACACAGTAATGAAAAAAATTAGCATTGTATATTAGGACTGCAACAATATGAATATATTATTCTGATTAAACAGATAATGCATCCTAAATGAATATGAATACAGATCCAAACAGTAGGTGAAGTATTCAGTTTTACTGAAAGCCTCCCAGCTTACCAGCCAGACAAAAAAACAAAGTTGCACGAGCATGAGGTTTTTACTGTAATGCGGACCTAAAACAGCTCAACAACACAATGCAATTTACAAAAACAGAGAGTACTAATCAGATAGAGATACAAATACAGATAATGGCACTGTTTTGTAACAAAGAGGTCCCAGGCAAAGAATATGGATCCATATGCAAAGAGTTTTTTAAGGCACAAGCAGAGTCAAAAACCAACAGTCCAAGGTCGTAGCCCAAAGCACAAACATTATCAGAGCATTTCCAAAAACACACAGTACAAAGAGTAGTTGCGAAGAGTAAGCAAAGAGCAAAAAAGATTAGCAAAATAGCAACAGAATAGCAAGGACTAGGAAAAAAGGCAAAAAACACGATCAAGGAAAGGGTCATACAGGAAATGACAATCCAAGAAATCACAGCTCAGAATGTCCCAGCTGGATGTTACAGAATTCCACCCCCGGTTGGGCGCCTCCCAAAGCTGAACTCTCCCTGTGGCAGGGTCTTCCCCTGGGTCTAAGTGCTGGATGGGCAGGGTGTTCTCTTTGGAACTCTGAGAGCAATGATGGGTCCAATAAGTCTCTGGCTGGGACCCAAGAGTTTTCCCTCCCAGTCCACCAGGTAGTACATGCCATTTGGAGTCGAGGAGTGTCCTGACAGTGTATGTGGGTGTGCCCTCAATCCCCAAAGGGGGAGATGGTCCAGCTCAGGGTACCGGGGAGTAATGAAATATGGAAAGTTCAATTCAATTTTATTTGTATAGTGCTTTTAACAACGGACATTGTCACAAAGCAGCCTTACAGAAATATAATAATTCAGGATATAAATTTTAAATTTATAAATATGTCCCTATTGAGCAAGCCAGAAGTGACAGTGGCAAGGAAAAACTCCTTGAGATGATATGAGGAAGAAACCTTGAGAGGAACCAGACTCAAAAGGGAACCCATCCTCATCTGGGTAACAATGGATAGTGCAATTCTAAATAATTCCCTTCTGTAACTATGTACTACATGGTCAAAAGTGCAATTGTGTAACCAGGAATTTCATTATAGTTTTCACAAGAAGTCTATTTTGTTGAAGTTATCAACTGTTCATAGATGGAGACATGATTGCAGAATTGTTCGTGGCATTTGCAGTCCTAAAGCTATCATAGCAATTGTAGTCCTAAGCCATCGTAGCAAAACTGTTCATATCAATTGTATTCCAGTGCAATAGTTTTTAATTGGTACCATCCACAGTAATCTCATGTATCTTTAGGCTGTCCATTCTCGGCAGCAGCGAGTGATTTCCAAGTGATGAGAACTCTAACCAGAAGTAGGGCATCAGGATGGATCAGGCAGGTCCGGAGATCAGAAGTTGTTTTTTGGACTTAACATACAGCTGTTTTATGGGGTTTTTTTTTTTTTTTAATCTGTTTGCCCTTTTGAAGTAAAGCTTTTTTCTGTTTCATTCCCCTATTTCTATCTCCAGGAGTTTATCTGCAATTGAGTCCAGTCCTAGTCTCTTGAGCAGTGATTAAGTTGTTGGGTCATTGCCACCATGACCAGGGTTAGATTCCTGTCCAGGGTTACCGACACTTACTTGTTGGTGACTTGAATGCATTGCTTGACCTCTCAGTTTGGCTGGACAACCAACTGCATGAGAGACAAAGGGAATGCCATTCTCCTCCTCTTGAGATCTTGGACTTTGCCTCTAGAAGCCTTCAAATTAGGGGAACCCATGCAGTTGAGAGGGCCATGACTCTCACAGACTGAGCGGAACCTGCGCAGGTGAGAGTTGACTCTACTGTGGGAAACCAGGTCACTTCAGATCCACTTGCCCAGAGTTATCAGGAAAAGCCCAGTCCTGTCCAGAGTGGGAAGGGCTGTGACAGGAGCCACCTTCACCCCCAGGTCTTCTCCAATTGTAGTCCTCCTTTCCACCTCCCTTTCTTGGGGTGGCCAACAGCTCTCGTGGTCTCTGGTGGACTCTAGTGCTGCTGGCAACTTCCTGGACTTGTCCCTCTCCAAGAATCTCCAAATCCTCTGGTCAACCTTGAGCCACCCTTAATGGTTACTGCCCTGGATGGAGCCACCTTTAATGGTGCTGCCCTTTTTTGTGGGGAAAATGATGGAGGTTTTTGCTCTTGCATTGATTAAAAGGGCCTCAACAAGGTGACAAGTACCGCTATTCTCTTCTACTCATGTCTACAGCTTTTGAGCTACTGCAAGGAGCCACTATGTATACAAAATTGGACCTCAGAAATGCCTACCACCTGGTACACATCAAGGATGGAGATGAGTGGAAGACGGCAACACCCTAACTGGTCACTATGAGTACCTGGTCATGCCAACTTAACCACTGCTCAACAAGCTAGGCTGGTATCACAGTTCCAGCATGGCAATGCATCTTTGCACAAAGCAAGCACCATGTAGACATGGTTTGTCAAGGTTGCAATGGAAGAACTCAAGTGGTCTTCACAAAGCCCTGACCTCAACCCCAAGGAACACCTTTGGGATGAATTGGAATGCAGACTACATGCCAGGCCTCCTCACACAACATCAGTGCCTAATCTCACTAATGCTCTTCTAGCTGAATGAGGAAATCCCTACAGCCACTTTCCAAAATCTAGTGGAAAGCCTTCCCAGAAGAGTAGAGGTTCTTATAACAATGGCAGGGTTTTGTGATGTAAAAAAATGAAACCAAGATAAATCATGTTAGAATATTCCACCCTCAATGTGAAATTCAATATAGAAAATTAAGTAAAAAACAATCTGAAACATTTTAGGGAAAAATAGGAAAAACAAAAATAAACAATAAACTGTTTGCATAAATGTGCACACCCTTTTATAATTGGGAATGTGGCTATGTTCAAAATGAACCAATCACATGAAATCTCATGTTCAAAAGTAATTATTATATAGCTGTCATCAATGAAATTATTCCTAAATAAAAACCAGCTTTTTCCTTGGTTTCATGTGACTCCTGAAGCCATGGTCCTCAAAGAGCTTACAAAGCATGTGAGGTATCTCCCTTGTTGAAAGGTATCGATCAGAAGACGTGTATAAAAGAATTTCCAAAACATTAGATATACCATGGAACACCGTGAAGGCCATCATCAACAAGTGAAGAAAATGGGGTACCACAGTGATATTAGCAAGAACAGGAGATCCCTCCAAAATTTACAAAAGGACAAGACAAAAATGATTGGGAGGCTGCCAATAGACCTATTGCAAAAAAAAAGCACATTGCCAAAAGAACACCATAGCCACAGTGCAGCATGGTGGTGGTAGCATCATGCTTTAGGGTTGGTTTTCTTCAGACAGAACAGGGGCTTTTATCAAGGTGGAGGGAATCATGAATAGCTACAAATACCAGTTAGTGTAAAACCTAGTGCAAACCCTTCCGGTGTCTGCTAGTAAGCTGAAGATGAAAAGGAGTTCCACCTTTCAGTGCAAAAATGACCCAAAGCATACATCCAAATCAACAAAGGAATGGCTTTACCACAAAATCAAAGTTTTTTAAATGACTTAGCCAGAGCCCAGACCTGAATCCAACTAAAAATTGGTGGATCTAGAATGTTTTTTCCAAGAAAGAGTGGGAAAATATTGCTAAGTCAAGATGTGCCACACTGATAGACTCTTACCCAAAAGACTGAATGGTGTAATAAAAGGTCAACAAAGTATTTTAGCAAGTATAGTTTATGCGTGTGCACACTTATGTAGCTAGGCTATTGTACAGGTAAGTGTTTTATTTTTCCTTTTTTTTCCCCTAAAAAAGTTTTTGATTGTTTTTCATTTTATTCATATACTTTGCAATTTCACATTAAAGGCGGGAAAGGATCTGACATGATTTATCTTAGTCTCCTTCTTCTACTTCACAAAAACCTGCCATTTTAACAGGGATGGTTAGACTTTTTACATCCATTGTAAGTCAATATGGAAATCACAAACTTGTTTTGTTACTGACAGAAAATTTCAGTTTTGACTACTTCAGTTTCAAATTAATATATAATGTAAGATCTAGAACGTTATCTCAAGAACTAGCAGCCATTAATTTTTACAGATGCAAAACATGAAAGACACATTTTATGTCAGTTTTTTATTGCTCTTTTTATATTTAGTATTTTCTTTTTAATATATGTTAATATATAAATAATATTTGTAAATAATAAATGTAATATTTAATTTTAGATTTGACTACTAAAACAGTTTTAATAAAAAAAAAATTGTGAATATCTACTTGCCATGTGGTCCAGATATTCCATGTGAAGAAAAGAAAAGTTTCTTCTCTTCAAAGCTGTTTACATGAAATTACATGAAAATTCAGTGCAGCACATTTTCAGCATTTAAATATTATTTGAAAATATTTAAAAGCCTGGACAAGCAGATTTCAACTTACTAGTAATTTAGTAGTAATAAAAAAGCATAGGAAAACATGTACTTGTTTTTCAGTAGGGTCAGACTTGAAAGAAGCATGAATGAAAAGAGCATACAAACCTTTTAAATGTTTTTAATCAGATTTATAAGTTCATTGGGTAACACTTTACTATACACTTCCTTAATTAATGCTTAAGTACTTACTGACTTAGCTGTAAGTGTTACCATAGTAATTCTTCATTAATTACTAATAGCCATAACAAACTACTATGTTGACTAAGGTCTAATATTTTAGTAACTCAAATTACTCTGCTGACAAAATCTTAATGACTTGTTTTCCAATTTTGACCACTGTGTTATCTACATGTATCAGTGCCTTACACTGTCCTTACTTTGTTATTACAAAAGCGTATATAGTATGTATAAGTATATAATTCACTACACGTTATTTAATTTGCACAAATTAAATTTATTGATACTGATCTAAACTGAACTCTTATCCATATAAGGTTTGTTAAGGGTTGTCATATTACATTCTTTCACAAGATATCTTCATGTATAATGAAATCAATACTGCCAGATTACATTTCTTTGTCTATGCTTGAGCACATCTCACAGCTTCAAGATGAGTAAATGTGTGTGAAACTGCTGAGAAAATTGACGCTCCTCACCTACTGTTAGTATGAACAAAGCCCCTGTGGAACGTAACTGATCCTTTGTTTTTTCATAGGGGTTTTGATAAGACAGATGTTTTTCCTTCCCAGCTAAATATTGTGGCAGAGGCCTGCTGGAGGGAAATGCTAGGATCTAAATAACCTCTCCAATTTATGATCCTCTGCAACGATGATGCCATGGCAGACTTTCGTAGCCTATACTTCAGCTATCAAAACTGAAAAATCAATGAGTGAGAGAAGTGTGTGTGTGTGTGTGAAGTGGGAAATCAAGCTTGTGGGAAACTTGTAAATCATTATGTTAGAGAGAAAGCGAGAATATCGGTGTGAAAATGGGTGTGAGGTTGAGCAGAGCCAGCCTGAGACTGTAGCAAAGAGAAGCTGGCCTTGTCTTTACAGAAGGGCAAAACTGACTGATTGGGGTGGCTAGAAAGGCTTTTATCAAATAATAATAATAATAATAATAATAATAATAATAATAATAATAATAATAAGTATTTTGCAGAAGCAGCCACAGTTCTTCTGGAGACTTTGACTGTCGCACTTGCTTCTTATTTTTGCAGCAAAACCCAGCAGCCTTCATTATGTTTTTTTTGTCTGAAAAGTGGTCTCTTATGTAATATGCTGCTTTTTGTTACTGACGTACAAACATTTTTCTGTAACATTTAATTTTGTGCTGGAAAACTAATGTTTGGAATCTAAAATGTTTTCGTATTGAATCAATAATGTAGAAGTCATACAATAAAAATCTATAACAAAGTTTGTACTAAAAAAATAGGGTGCCTAAGACTTTTGCACAGTACTGTATTTACCTAAAACTGTGATCTATACCTAAAAATCTGAACTATGCTGTTAACTTTGTGTACTGAATTTCTGTGCTGCATCATGATCTCAGCTCAACTCTCAACTCATCTTCATTTTATTTATATAGCACATTTAAAAACAATAGAGCTGACAAAGGTGCTTCACAATTAGGAAATTGAAAAGTAGTAAAATGACAAATAATCATACAGATAATAGTATAGATAATCAAAACATCTATAAGACTTTTCTTCATGTTAATCCATCTCTGTGAGTCACATGTGGTTGTAGTACCACTGCAGGGCACCTAACCTGAGCGGATCTTATGATAAACCAAGCAGAGCAACTGACGCTAACACATGTGACATCAGCCCCCATAGTCTGAACCTCTGCAAGGTTGTGTTCAGAGCTTGACTCCTTACACCTCCAGCCCAACACAAAGCACTAACTGTTCTCTACCAAGATCTTCATCTCCATAGTTCTTGTGAGGACCTATTGATTCAGATGGAGCCCTATTGATTTGAATCATGGCTGCTCACTTTAAACACCCACATTCTAGGGTGCATTAGCATTATGGCAAAACATTGAAATGTTAACATCTATAGTCACAAAGCTAATGCTTGTTGATGTTGTTTCACCTTCTTTCAGGTTATATTTTGCACACAATTTTGGACTGACATGAGACATTGCTCCTTTCTGGTGGGGGCTCCTGCAAACCAGTCCAATTTATGTTACAGCAGGTTTTGGAGAAAAGGGAAGCAAAATGAATGCAATGTTGTTTTTGAAGATAATGATTCAGACACATACGTATATATACATATATACACACACACACACACACACACAAACACACACATATATATATATATATATATATATATATATATATATATATAAATATATATATGTATGTGTGTGTTCAGGTAAGCATACAATATGTACATGAACATGCAACACATGAACATGTTTTCATAGATATTGTAACTTTATTGAAATTATTTACTCAGATATATTCTTTATCTGAGGCATAATATTTATACAACATGCAGAAAGAACATAAAAAACAAAATTATTAATTCTTAACTGTGTCTATGTCATTATTAGAGGCAGCCATTTTGTGTTTTATTGCCCTCCATTTTATGAATCTTGGAGCTATGCTGCTCTTCTGTGGTGAACTATCCAGACCTCTCCCCATGAGAGATGTTTAGCCTCAGATTGAAAAACAGGTTTAATGATATAGGTATTGCAATAAATATTGCAATTCCAATGTCAGTAAGGACCCAAACAGTAAAATGTTTTTACATTTTAAGCATTTATTTCATATAATTTCTTTTATTTCATCCACTATAATGGATTTAGTTTAATTCTTTTTTTTTTTTATACATATCTTCCTTTTTTTCTAGTATGTCTATTTGTAGTATATTTCATATTTTCCCCAAAGATAGAGATTAAACCCTTGTGAAAACAAAAACAAACGAAACCTCCGACACACATTAACCTCTTCTCACACACTTAAACACACAATTTCCTACTCACATTACCAGACTGTCTCTATCTGTATCAGTTATATATCTGTGTGTGTGTGTGTGTGTGTGTGTGTGTGTGTGTGTGTTTGTGTGTGTATATACACTCACCAGTTACTGTATTAGGAACACCATACTATTACTTGTTAGGACCCCCATTTGCTCTCAGAAATGCCTCAATTCTTTGTGGCATGAATTCCACAAGGTGTAGGGATTTGACATTCTAAATGTTTAAATGTTGACATGATTGTATTACATAATTGCAGATTTCTCAGCTGCACATTAATGTTGCAAATCTCTTATTCTACCATACCCCATAAGTTCTCTATTGCATTCAGATCTAGTGACTGGGGAGACAATTGAAATACACTGAAATCACTGTCATATTTTTTGAACCAGTTTGAGATGACTTGTGCTTTGGAACATGGCACATTATCATGCTGGAATAGCCATTATAACATAATGGGATAGACAATGCTCAGATATGCTGTGGCATTCAAAACATGCTCTATTGTCATTAAGAGGTTTGTGCCAAGAAAACACCAGCAGCAGCCTGAACCTTTGACATAAGGCAGGTTGGGTCCATGGATTCATACTGCTGATGCCAAATTCTGACCCTTATCACCTCTATGTCATGGCAGAAATTCAGATTCATCAGACCAGGTGACATTTTTCCAAACTTCAGCTGTCTAGTTTCAGTGAGCCTGTGCCCACTGTAGCCTCAGATTCCTGTTCTTGGCTGATGGAAGTGAAACCTGATGAGGTCTACTGCTGTTGTCGCCCCCCCCACCTGAAGGTTAGATGTGTTTCTATGCCTGAATAGCCTTGCTTGTCAAACTTGAAGATCGGGTTAGATAAGACATCTGATACTGTATGCAAAAAAAGTGAAAAAAAAAAAACCTTCTCTCCAGTGAAGTCCAGCATTTCACAGACCCTCACAGTTTATTTATTATAATGTGGCCTCAATGATTGCTAGGCAAGTGTTTTATGGAATATATACATTTAATTTCATGCTATACAAACCAGACTCTAAACTAAAATTTCTTGTAAAAAAAAAAAAAAAAAAGTAACTCAATCAAATTTTAGATCTAATCAGCATCTGGAATTCAACAGTGGTAGTCTACAACCATTATTATTACAATTTAAAGAGCATGTTGAAGATGTAGCTAATCAAACTTTGAATTACTTTAAATATTTAAATATTACTTTAGTTCTGTTAGTAAATATATTTGTCACAGTTTGTTTTTGTTTTTTTTAAAATATATAATAATATAAGAAAAGCATGAAGTTAATCACTATTACAGTGGGATCTGATTACCAGAAATACACATATACAATTTTGACCAGTATTTTTGCACACTCTTTGTGCATGTGTTAACTTAGGCACTCTTCCTAACAAGTATTTATATTTCTTAGTGACATAGTGCAAAAACAGTGCATTACTAGTGGCTGAATCTAACAACGTAATTAATTTCTCTTATTTAAAGTGCACCTACTCATAAAAAGGCCTCCAATTAGAGTAGAAACTTTTAAGTCATTTCAGTTATTTAATGCCTTCCAGTTAAATGATTGATTTACTGTTACATTCAGTTGCACAGTTTGCCCAAATGTGCAGCCTGATCATGCCACTGTGTAAGGCAGATAGGCCATGTAGACAGCTTGCCATGTAATTATAGCTAACAGTCATTGCTGTTTAATAAAATACTAGTATGTCCATGATTATAAAATGAAATATTTTCACACCAAGCCCAGCATTAAACTACTGCATGCGCTGGAACACTGGAAAGCTTCAGATTTTGCAAAATGATCCAGAATGGGCCTCACTTTAACTCAATGACTCAAGTGATGTGCTGAACAAGAAGGGTGAATCTCAATCATAAACAACATGAATCACTAACCCAAGGAGCATAGATCAGGTTCACCATACATGCAATTAAAAATACGTGTTACACAATTACTAGGTGTTTAAAAAACACAAAGATAAAAATGTAATAAATAAAGTAATAATTGAAAGATTTGTTGGTTCAGACCTGTTGAATGCAATTGTAATTGGGAAGCCTGTCAGCAACTACTGAACAAAAGGAATGACTCAATGCATGGCAATGCCCAATACCAGTTCATTCATTTTTGTAACTCATTCAAAAATACAGAATTATTCAGTAATGAAACATGTCTAATCCCAAACTTTTTGTAGGCAACCATAGACAACCATAGGCAACCATGTCAATTAGAGGACAATCTTATTTGACTTAGTCATGGCTGTTTGCTTTTACTTTTTGTTGGGAAAACAGTAATGAGAGAATAATAACAGATTTTAACCTGATTGAGTCACACCAGTCCACTGCCCCTAGTCCTGCGTTTTAATACTAGCCTTCAATGACTAATAAAGATCCAGATGGAATATCACTTATGTCTAATCTGGGTTTACTTTTAGTCTAGAAATGCCAACAATAGGAACAACAGATGACATGTTTCTGCCCAGGGCAGAGCCCTAGTTAGTGGTTCTGCCTATCCATTTTTAAAAAAAATCTGTCTACTACTGTCCATTACTTCTTTCACCTCATGTTTTGTATCATCTATACACAAATGACCCTGCCATAACTCATGTCATCTGAAGATCGCTTAGCTGTGTCTGTCTTATGTGGCATACTGTACCTCTTTCTGATGACCAATGGCTACACCCTCAACATTATTTGTTGGAGGGATTGTGAAATGGAAATTGGAGGGGGATGGAGCCACACTCTTATAAACACAGGATATAAGGCTGAGTGTTCTTCTTTCTTATCTTCCTCCTTTTATTTCTCTCTATGTATTGCCCACCATCATAGAGAAACTGTGAGTATTACCTTTAGCAGGCACATTGTAAAGCTTATGGTGGCGCTCATTGTGCGAGTAATTGAAGCTACTGACTTAGGGAGTGGTGTCTGAGTGGTGTTTGAGCAAAAGGTGTGTGTGTGTGTGCGCACATGCTTTCTGTGCTATTAGGTAGGTTGTACCACGATATGTGTCAGAAAAGGAAAGAGTTGATTTGTCTTTTTTTGGTCTTTGCTTAGAAAAACCTGAGAGAAGAAATCTATACTCAGTATCTTAAAATAAATATAAATCATTAGCTAATGCTTTCATTATTGATTACCAGCTAGTAGATTAGAGTCCCAATCCCTTAAAATCTCATCTTTATTTTTCAGTTATTAGTATTATAGCATTTATTCAGTAACCGCTATGAACTACAGTGACACTAATAGTTAAAGGTTTGTGTCACATCCGTATCTCCTGAATTTGAAGCATACTCCAATTCCTGTGATTCCCAGCCAATGACACCTATCCCCATTCCTGTTCACCGGACCACTGATTAGACTCACCCACACTTCCCTTTAAATAACCCCTGAGAGTCTCATTCCAGCATTGCACCTGTGACATTATTAAGCCATTTTTCATTGTCTGTTTCCCTGTTTGTGACCTCTCTAGTATATGCCTGCATGCTGATCACCAGACCCATCGACAATCTATTATTTTGAATATTGCCTAGCCCTTTTGGTTTGTTTGCCTGAGTTTTTTTTTTTAAATAAATAAAACCTTAAACATGCACCTGCAAGGGGTTAGGTCTGTAATTTCCTTTTCAGTCTAATCTTGATCTCAGATCTGATTATTTTAAATATAATGGTATAAAGGATGAGCTTATTCTATACATTCAGGATATGCTAACAGTCCAGGTATTAAACCAACAGTATCTTATATGATTTTATGGTCTGCTACTTTAATACACAAATATAGTGTGATGTTCTGAAACACCTGTCTCCTCTGTGCTTTCACTGTGCTTTCACAGTACTAGTATCAATAGGCCAGCTACTATTGAAATCTCAATCAGATATTGCATCAGGTTCCCTGCCATCATCAGCATGTTTCCCTTTTCTTACTTTTGAGATTGCTGAAGCTGTAGGGAATTTTTGTCAAATAAAATTTATTTTATATATAATTAATATATATTCTATAACAATTATGAATATACAATACATATGTTAGCAGACTAGTTCTATTCATAGTTGTATGTTCATTTCTATGCACATTTCTATTATCATCTGTGATGGTATTTTAAGAGCATAGAGACAGCTTGTCTGCCAGCTAAACCATTTAAGGTGGCCATTGGCATTTACTGCTGTACTGCAAATTAAGTAGGACCTACTGTAAGAGTAGGCATTATTGTGTGTCTCTGCATTTGTGTTTAAGCATATTGGCTAGAAGGGAAACCATTGATATTAAATGAGAATTAGAAATACTGTACATATCTTTTATAATAATTACATATTTTATGTTCATATATTAATTTAACTATTATGTGGAAACCACAGATATATTATGAAATATAGAAATTAAATACAATTATTTTGTAATATTTACAGCATATTTCATTCAACATGTTTATTTATTTCTTTAATTGTTATTTTAAACTGAGTTCTAAACAAAATCAATGAAAAATCTACAATTAAATTACAGTTAATTGATTTTAACAATGATATTAAGAAAACTATTTAAATTATGTGTAAGTGCTTGGTTTATGCATTTGAACTTCACAGCTATATACCCAAACTGGTCATCATCAGTGAATGTATATTCTATATTATATTAGATTGGACAAATGTACAACTCTGTATTTGAAATTAAAAATAAATTATCCATATATTTAAAAATATATATGAATTTGTGAATGTATATGGTTTTTCTCTTCCAAAAATACCATTAATATATTAATATTAGTTATCATATTGTATTTTTTCCACAACAGCTTTAGATCAGGATGTTTACCAGAGTGTAAAATAATAATATCTGAATAATTCTGTGATATATACATAGAGCAACACTGGAAAACACTGGAGTTTATATACAGCCATTTGAGTACAAACTATGAGTTAAGAATTCAATGTTTTTCATTCAGCTATGAATGAAGCCCATATGAAGTTTGTATTTCAAAAATAAATTAATTTTTACTCTTAATTTGACACAAGTAAAACTGACACAAACTGTTTTGTAATATTTAATTTAAAGTGTTTTGTGAAAGGTCTCAAAAATTTGCATTTATTTTAGTTGCATTAATTTGCTTTAAATAGGTTTTACAGTGTGTAAACAATAAATTGTCTAATGATCTGGTACATATTCTGATATTATAATTAATTTTTTATATGGTATCTGTAGATAGTGACCAGGAAAATCAGGATAGAAATAGGAATCCATTTGAAACATAAATAAATGTGAAATTAAATTTAAAGTCAATAGACTTGTAAAGAACACCAGTGAACCAGCAGTATATACTCTAGTTTATTAAAGGGGTTCTACTTAGAGAAAGAGAGAATTTAATATTTCAGGATAAAAATTAATATCAGTAAAATTCTTTCTCTTTCTCCTTAATTAATTTGTTCATCTTCAATAACCTCTTGGTCCTGGTCAGATTTTATATATATATATATATATATATATATATATATATATATATATATATATATATATATATATATATATATAATGTTTGAGAATTTTATCACTCAATGAGAGTATAAAATGTTTGTAATCTGTATATATGTGTA
>CM075008.1:14496805-14582778 GCA_037576675.1 Pangasius sanitwongsei
TCACTCCCCCCACCTACAATCCCTGCCGGACCTGAGACTCGAACCCACGACCTTCAGGTTCACCTTCGGGTTACAATAGTCCTGAACCAAGTTATGTACCAACTACAAAACCACTTACTACAAACCTATATACCACATTCTTTCCAACACACTATTCTGTAGCTTTAAATGTTCATAGTACTCTTAATATTATTGTGGAGTTTACTAGCTTTACCACTTACAGGTTATCTTACCTCTTACAGATATAGCAGATTTTGCATGCAGCCTCAGAAACCGCATTAAACATCCCAGACAATATTCTCAGCCAGTGACCTCGCTTAGTGAGCTTAACTTAATAACTAGTGTGTGTTAGGAGCAGACGTTACCTCCTCACCCTCTTTATCCGTTAGATAGTAAATAGGCTATGCTTCTTTTGTCTTCAGGGTGACATCCTGTTTGATAAGAGACCTTAATCAGCAGCCCTTTAAGAACGAGCGACTCATAAACACCTCTCATCATGAGCAACCAGACTGCCATAAAATCTAAGGCTGTTTTTAAAATGGCCTGACGTAGCCTAGAATAGATCAAGATTTTGAAATTTTGCATGGCGAATGTCGTAGGTGATGTGTTTCCATTAATTGGCTGCATATTTTGACTGAGGACAGAACCTGTGCTTTGACTTGCACAGCTATGTTTAGACTCAGTGAATTGGCTCAGGCACAAACCAGCAAAGCAAAAACATGTTTAGTCAGCAGAGCAATTAGATGCTGCCAGCTTACTCGCATGATTTAATATTTAATAAATATGAACAAAATGTGCTTTGTACCAAAATTGTCACACAGACAAATGACAAATCTAGCTCAGAAGAGATCAAAATATGTGAAACTTTCTGATCTTTGAGACATACACACCAGCTCAGACATGTTTGACAATTCCAACTATTCTGAAACTGCCGGAGTATACAAAACAGCAATAATATTTTTGCAAGTCCTCAAAGGCGACGCACTCTCAGCTGAAGTCTATTGAAGCAGACGTCTAGGCTGTTGACTGCGAGCGCTCTGTCAGAACGGCTCTCCAACAGTAACCGCAGAATATTTCATTAATTAATGAGCGTTTTGTGGTGCTATTAAAGCACTTGCACGCCCCATCTGGCACTAAGCTCACCCTTTTAACACATTTACTCACTCCAGATCTCAGGCTGAGGAGTGATGGAGGGAGATGGAGAGGGAAGAAGAACACACTAAAATTTAAGTGCATGCAGTATGGGACCGTATCTTCAGTAAGAACATGCTGGTCTGTGAGAACTGTTTGTTAAAAGAGACATTGGCATATGTTCATTCATTAAAAAAAAAAAAGAAAAGAAAATCTTTTTGTGCTAACAAATTAGTGCATTTGTAATAGTAACATACGTTAGGTTATATGTATGCAGGACATGTATGCAGATTTTCAGAAGTTACATATAATAAGTAATACGATGTATAAGGTAGAGCTGATATAAATAAGGCCAGCCACAAGAAGGTGATGCAATCTGTTGATCTGGCAGGACCTTGAGGCCTTCAGCTGTTTCTGGTGTGTTTACTTCCCTGTTTTTCAGTCCATCTCAACCTCCTGCACCACCACCCCCCACCAGTTGTGGGGAAGTCAAAACTTCAAAACAGACACAGAAAAAGAAAAATAAAGATTTTGAGACCCAGCAGGCACCCTGCCTTCACTGGAGCACAATATAGCCATGTGGAACCTTCTACTCAAACACCAGGCCCATTGCAGTGTGCACTGCAGTCTCTACCCTCGGAGACAGTCACATGAATTCACGCGTGTTTTTTTTAGACACTTCACGTTATGTTTCACACACACACGTATCACAATGTGCATGTGTTTTTATATTCACATGCAATTTTTTTTCACACGACTAATTTATTTTCACGTTTTTCATGTACGTCATGCGGTGTTATTTTTCACATGTACATTCATAATGTGATTTTTCTCATATGATTCATTTATTTTTATGTATGATCACATGAGGTCACGTCTTTACTTGGTTCAGGCCAGGACTTGTTAAAGTGCACTTTCATGTATTTTCATATATGTGACGTATGTGATTTCGACATGCGGGTTCTAGTCTAGCAACTTTCAAATACATTTAGAACAGTGCGCTGTGTTATGTGTAGGATCAGATTTATTGTGGATTCCTGTTTAAACGCAATCGATAATTTATGCCATGGGGACATAACAGACTTTAAAGTGATCAGTGCAAGATGCCTGTTGGAGAATGGGCCTGTGATTCCATGGAAGTTTGCAGTGCTACAGTCTGCAATGTACAGATGTGTTTGCTGGATGAACAGTTGGTTCAAGGTTCAAGGGTCTTTATTTGTCAAATACATTACATACATGTGATGTATTAATGGAGTGAATTGTTTTTTCCTTAGTGCCTCGTCCCACAGCGCAACAGTGGTACATAATAAAAGCAGAATATAATGAATAAAATAGAAAAATAAAATAGAATAGAATCTAGTAGACAAAACTACATATAACATACGTTATATGTAAAATATGTTTAGCAGCTTTTAGAGGAATGTAGTGTGCAAAAAAAAAAAAATTGTCTCACAGTGCAAGAGTGCAAGAGTTTTTGTTTGTCCATAGTGCAACTGTTTGTGTATGTGTGTCCGTGTGTGAGTTGCAGAGGTGTGTTGCAGTAGGCAATCGACCAGCCTATATGAAGCAGTGTAATTGCACAGGCTCGTGGCCTAACTGGCTTCATGAAGTTTTTTCCCCCTCGGATTTAACGCATGCGCGCAGAAGCTCGGTTGTGGAGAGACTTGTGAATGGGGTGGGGGGAGTATTTCGGGTGTACAGTCATGAGTCGGACTCGGAGGAGCCAGGAAGTAACTGTGAGCCATGCCGCGCCACGGATAAAGTAAAAGCGAGCGCGCGCCTCGTCGTCAGCAGCCAGTGATCTCACACACACACACACACACGCACACACACACACGCACGCACGCACGGGGAGGGAGAACACTAGCCGTCTACTAAATCGTGCCAAATGTATCGTAGTGACGGACAGTGAGCGCACAGGAGCTCGGGAACGATAGAAATTCCAGTCGCAGAATAACAGGAATATTAAAGCAGCGCATCGCCACACGCTTCATCCCCTGAAGAAGAAAAAGACGGAAGGAAACAAGAGCGGGATTTTAGCGGGGAGTTTCGAAGCGCCTGTTTCTCTTGCACTGTATAAGACACAAAATCGGCAAAATAGAGCACATAACGTTCAAGATGCCTCGGGTGGTCCCGGATCAGAGGAGCAAGTTTGAGAACGAGGAGTTCTTCAGGAAGCTGAGCCGCGAGTGCGAGGTAAACTTCATCCCCCTGATACACTTCAGCAAAGTGGCGGAAACAAAGTTAACACTTCTCGCCCTGAAAGAAGCGCACGAAGGCAGGCTGAGGCGAGCCGTGTCGCACTTTCATTAGCTTTGAACTAATCTTTACTTAAACCTGGATGTACTTTACACCAGGAGAGTATCTTAGCCACAATTTCTGTCACTTTATTGTTATCTGACTTCGTCTGTGTTTTGGTAGAAAGCGTATTAAACGACACTGCTTTTCCGCGCGAGCTACTTTACCTCAGCTGCTGTCACCTTGCTAAAGCGCATCACCTTTTACCTACCGAACACTCACGACTCTGTTCACGTCTTTACACTTTGCCTAGTTTCAGGAGCTAAAAGAACACAAAAACACGTTTTATTTGTGGTTTTATAAAGCCAAAACATACGTACATAGTGCTTTATTTGGGAGGTTTTCGGGACTCTCAAGCTGTACAGGTTTTAGAGACTGGTGAGGAATGTGTGCTTTCTGAAAGTAGTGTTGTTTTTGTGTGTCTAATGGCAGATTAAATACACCGGTTTCCGAGACCGACCCCACGAGGAGAGACAAGCCCGCTTTCAGAACGCCTGCCGGGACGGCCGCTCAGAAATAGTGAGTAGTTTTTTCCTCTCAGTTTCTTTTTTTTTTTTTTTTTTGCTATTTCTTTTTCCTTTCACAAACGGCCCTAGCAGTTTTATCAGCGGTTGAATTAAACCGAGGTGTTTTAGTCTACTGTTAGCATCTTTCATAAACTCAGAAACACGAGGCTAATAAACACCCGGAACTCTAAACACTTCCTCATTTTCTGTCAGAACAGTAAAAAGCAATTACACATCAGCTACCTTCAGCGTCTGGATCAAACGAGAGCTAGGAAGAAAGTAAGAAAGAAAGGCAGTTTAGGTTCAGATTGAAAGGTAAGTTTAGTGGTTTGGGGTGTAAACAGATGTTGGGAATAGGTTATGAAAAGGATTTGCCCGTCAGCCACTAGAATCTGTCTGCACTTTTTTATTTTAATCATCTTCAGGAGACTGTCTCGCAGTGCTCAGCTCGGCTGGGTGTCGCTTTATAAACACCTCCAGTCTGTGCACGTGAGCTGTTGTAGTGGGTTTACTGGCTCTAATACAGCTGTATTTAATAAAACAGAATGAGAAGGATTACAGCAAAGTATACATTCTTTCTTTCTTTCTTTCTTTCTTTCTTTCTTTCTTTCAATATTCAGATCTTCAAAATTCAGAACAGGCTCTGGTATGAGAAGCAAAAACGTGTTAGTGCTTAAACCTAAACATATAACATTATATACATATATATATATATATATACATACACACACACACACACATATATACATCCATATACACACACACTGTATTTATGCATGTATAAATATTTTATTTTAAAGCAGGACTAATGATTCCTGTGCATCACATAGAGTACATGGTTCGTACATGAATGTATATATTATATACCTTGTATACTATGGAATGTATTTACGATGTAGTGTTTAGATCTAAGAACATTTCATATCATTCTGATAAAAGCAAAGTCATTTTTTTAAAGATTACCCCCATTGTATTTTAGGTACCAATATTTTGTGAATATTTGCCGCACATTTTAGATCGAAAGATTAAAAAGCAGAATCCAAAATCTTGAGACATTAAGTACAGGCTGTTCTCTTATAGTTGTCCATACACTCACAGGATTATTCAGTTACCGTGCCGTGATTTTAACCCAGTGTATTAGTCCTGCTGCTATTAATGTAAGCGAAGGGCTGCATATAAAACAATTTATTGATTTTTTTTCTAAACCTCTCTCTCTCTCTCTCTCTCTCTCTCTCTCTCTCTCTCTCTTTGTTCGTCTGCTATCTCGCAATGTCCAACAGACATTTGCTTCTTTATTCTTTCTTCCTTTCCATCTTAAAATCCAGAGTGCCGCAGCCCTGCTCGCCAGCAGCGAGAGTTGGTAAAATAGAATCAGATGTGCGTAACTCAATACTTCAAATAGGGAAAATGATGACTTGTGTTTTTCTCTCTCTTTCTTTTGCCCTCTCTCTCTTTTCCCTTCTTCCCCGGGCCCTGGCTCCAGGCTGTTCTCCTCCTCCTCCTTCTCCTTCTCCTCCTCCGCCTTTCTGATGTGCAAAAGAAATGGCGGGCTGCATAATTAATGCCTAGGCTGGGCTTTTCTGATCCTGTTTGTATTGATTTCCCTCTAAAAGGCTTTTGTGGCGACCGGCACCAATCTCTCGCTGCAGTTCTTCCCCGCCAACCTGCATGGTGAGCAAAGGCAGATGCCCAGCCGAGAGTATGTGGACTTCGAGAGAGAGACGGGAAAGGTAATCCCTCTCTTTATCATTTTGTCTCTCAATTCACTTTTGTTCAGATTGGGATTATTGGCACAATCACATCATGATACAGTAACACCAAAGCATTTCAAACAGGCCATATATTTATATCAAGTTTTGACACGTATCTAAATATATACAGTTATACGTACACAGAGCATAAACAGAACAGAGCACTCACACACAGATTTCAGAGATTCCGCAGTGACTGGTTCTTTAATCTCTGTTTCTGTCCACATTCTGTGAAGCTGTGACACTGTACGTATTGTCCTTCTCCGTCTCTCTATCTCTGGTTGATAACTCTAATCTCTGTTTCAACAAATCTCTTGTTCTGATTAAGCTCACCCATTTGTGACATAAAACCATCTCTGTTTTTGCTTCTCTTTTCCTAACTGATTTCACATCCTGTAATGCTCAAACCTTTGCATAGTTTGCTCATACACTTAGGTGACATTTTATTAAAGCTCTGGAACTACAACACATACACAACTTATATCAAGTGGCTGCAGAGTTGGTTTCTTTTGGTTCTACTAGGGCTCTGGTTTTAAACCCTGAAAATCTTGGTTGTCCGTAATGGTCTATAACGAATCCTTTTTTATACATTTTAAGGATGAAAACTCTCAGTATTATGTTTTACTTCCCTGAAAAGAAACAACAAAGCTCTTGAGTGAAGCATGTCACCAGTTTCCATTTTACAGTTTCAGCCGTTAGATATGATTTTCTAAACTGCTCCCACCATCTCTACTTCCTTTATATATTCAGAGGATGTGTAGTCTAGTGCAAACTCTCCGAAACCCATAAGAATGTAAAATAAACCCTTACCATAATGTATTTGTGTCTCTGTTCCATGCATTACTTTCATCAAAACCATTTGTTGTTTTAGAAGAAACTGCCACATCAGCTTTTGCTCTTAATATTAGGCTACACTACTGAATATTACTTCATTTTTATAAACCGAGTTAATGTTGTTGTTGTCATTTTTTTTTTTTCCCCCAAAATGTCCTTGGCATGGCACAGTGCCACAAAGTGTAAATGAGCATGTGGATGTGTGTGTGCATGGTGCCCTGCGACAGACTGGGGCCCCATCCTGGCCAATTGTTTTCTGCCTACCACATCTTCCTACCTGTCTACCTATCTACCTACTTATCTGTCTACTTACCTATCTGTCTACTTACCTATCTGTCTACTTACCTATCTGTCTACCTGCCTATCTGTCTACCTATCTATCTGTCTACCTGCCTATCTGTCTACATATCTAGCTCACATCCTGCCTATAGTAACAGCTAGCTGACTGTTGATAACCAGTTTATTTGAGAAGGAAGGGCGTGTTGTACCTGTGTTATATCATTATATGTACACATCTATAAGCTCTGGTTAATTTTTTGAGAGCAGAGCTAGAAAACACCTCCTCTTCCTTTTTTTTCAGGCATCCTGAACCTGTTGCCTCTTTGACATAACCGACTATACGTTTGTCCTGCTAGTGACAATGAGGGAATGAAATGTTATAGCTAAGATTTCTGATGTGCCTGTAATGTGCTTATTTTAAAGAGCAACAGGTAAACTGCAAACATCGCCACAAAGTGGTTTTCGCATCAAAAGAAAATACTAATTTGGCTTCTTTATTAACGAAGCAGTTTCTTTCTGTTTTTTCTTCCCCATTATCATCACATAATTGTTATGGAGGTATTTTGCTGATTTATTTATAGTGCTACTTTTTCATGTATTGGCCCGCTGTAATTGCACTCGAATCTGCTCCCGTGTATAACGGTCCGCATTAGCGTAGGCGGAATTAGCTGATCCATAGATCAGCGATTTGAGATGTTTCCCGCATCCTGTGAATCTGTTAACGCAGACAGCGATCTCCTCCACGCTGTTCCCATCAGTACAAAGGCTTGAGTCATTGGGAGATCAGTGAGTCATATCAATGTCATATGAGCTCTGCTTTTTCTCTGATATTAACATTCTGAAGCCTGCCCTGTGTAAAAGCTCACAAGTGTTAGAAAACAAACCCATTCAGCTGCTAGATCAGCAATATTAACAAATACCTTATCACGTTGCCTGTTACTTATCGTAATATCACAAAATATCAGGCAGACTGCTTAGGTTTCTGCAGAGAACCGTTTGGCATAAACAGGGCATGTGATACATATAGAGAATAAATGTTACGGTTGACCTTTTTTATATTTTCTCCTCCGGCTTTGGAATGCAATTTGGCTTGTTTAAGACATGTTAGCAGCACACTCACTGGCTTTTGTTTGTGTTTCTCTACTTCACGCTCGGCCAGTCAGTGGTGGTGTTGGCTTTTGCTGAAACCTCTCTTCACGGACAGTGGCTTGCCGAGATGTGCTCATTAAAAATGCATCTCCGAGAAATCGATGGACCTCTCGGCCCCAAGGCTGACGGACTAATCTTTGGCTGTTAATTATTTAAAAAGGCGTGACAGGTTGCACATGCGTGTGCGTAGTCCTGTGCTGACGAGTGGCTGAGGACGTGTGGGCGCGAGCGCGCTCGAGTGCGCTCGCGAGGTCAAGCCTGATGGTAACCCAATCTCTTTGCCCGTCACCTCCAGCAGCACACAAAGCCAGTACGACTTTAATGAACCTCACACCGGCTGCTTCTAAAACGCCCACATGGATCTCACAATAAATATGTATGAATTAAATACGTGCTGAAGAAGTTGTAGTGTCACGTGAGCACTAAGCGTGTTTGTTTTTTTTACTGGCAGTTTTCACCGTTTTGCTGTATGCATATCTCAAAGGAAATGGTGACCATTTTATTTCATGGTCTTAATGATTATTTATCGTAGCCCAGTGGATTATTTTCAGAAAACTACTGTGAGATATTCAAAATGATGTTTACAGAAATGCTTCAGTAAACCACAAAGCAATGGTTGTACCAATACAAATATATATCCTTTCTTTATCTGGGCATTGGAAACAAAGGGAAAAAGGTGATGCGTTGGTGTGTTGCCTATAGTAAAAGTCATCCTTTAAGATGTCGGAGCTGAGGTCTTGAAGATAATGTCCAAAATTATAGGGCTGGACAGGTTTATAACCCAGAATCAAGTTTGAGAGCACGCATTTCCTTTCCTCTTTGTTCAAAAGGAAACCCTGTGAGAGTTTTGTGCTGATAAGCCTTCTCTTTTTTCTCGTTTCTTTCTGGTGCTCTGTTTCTCACACTTTCTGCTCTTCTGCTTTCTCTTACCATACATACACATGCTCACACAGTGTATTTGACACGCTAAATTCCCCGCAGAGCCCTGCTGTCAGACCAGTGCAGTTCATGCGTACTTTCCAACCTCTGCTCCTAATTAAACTGATTGTTAACCTTTTGCGCAAACACACATCCCTCCCTCTGCACTAAAGTTTTAATAGACTGCAATGAAAAGCCCCAAATAAATAGCACCTTAGCTGGAAAGTACAGAAACTTACAGTATATCGAAACACATTAAAGAGACAGAGTCAACCCTGAGCTTATAACCCCAGTAAATCTACACTAGATACTGACTGAGTCTTAAATCATAAATCAGTCATCATCGTCTTATTTGTTGCTTTTTGGTGGTTTTGGTGGATGTTGTATTCATTGCCAGACGAACACACTGTGAAAAACTACTCTGATAAAATCCGACTCGAATTATAAAAATATAAAAAAAAGTACTACATGGCAAGAGCACCTAAATGAAATGAAGTATATTCCTCTGAAGTGCAGACATTTGATGATGGTAGTAGAGTGCAGAATGAAGGACTTTTAAGCAACTGTGTTCATAGAATCTAGAAAGGTTGGACCTCTTTGGTTCTTTGAAAACAATTCCTAGTGTGAACTGAAACCTGGTGTCGTTTCCCCCTCGGTACATTACGTGCAGGCAGGTGAGAACCCAGCCATCGCTCTCAGGTCCGTTTTCAAGTGGTTGATTGCAGTGAGAAAGCGAGTCAACCGTGAACTCGACCAAACTGCAGCAAGCGAACCAAACAGGCGGCGCATCATGGGTTGTGGGTAGCATTTTTTTTTTTTTTTTTTTTTTGTAGATGTGAGCTGCTGCTAATCTGACCTGCGAGGCACAAACTAAGCCAAAGGGCAAAGTTGTAGCTCTGCATAAATACAATGTGTTAAGGATATTTGAACCAAAAAAAAAAAAAGAGAAAATAAATGCCGGACTCAACACACAAAATGTTTTAAACTAGTTATTTACATAATTATATAACAATTTATTTAGCACTGACTCTGTGTTCTTTGTGCTTGGGTGATTTTTGTGATTTATACACACACTTGGCAAACTTTTGTTTACCTTTGTCCGTCACTATATTTATGACCAGTGAATGAAAGAGTTTTACGGATGCATTTTGTGCCCTACAAGCCTCTCAGCCTCTTTTTGGTTCATTTAATTATGTGCAGTGTGAAACCAAACCAAAGAGCAAACAGTCCGAAAGTATAAAACTTCGCTCTGATTCGGACTTGGCAAACGGACTGGTGTGTGAGCACCCTTAAAATTGTGTAAATGCTGTCCTTTTTTTTTTTTTTTGTTCATGCACGTGTTCAGGTTCAAGTTTTTTTTTTCTTCACATTCATCATTATTTGTTGTCTCAGTTAGCCATTTTGTTTCTAATGAACCTGCCAGGGTGTGTTGCTTTTGCCAGATGACTCGGTGACACCGAGTAGCTGAGCCTGCATAATTACACAGCACTTTAGAATAGGGTATATATTAAGGCGCATACAGACTGCACATTTCTACTATTCCAGTGCTTTTCATATGTGAATTCACACGGATTTACAAACTCTCTATCTTTGCCTTGTAGTTTCTGCACTTTTTGGTCTTTCACGAGGTAGTAAGCCGCATAAGCTATAATGGCCTTCATCTGTAACCCTCTCCCCGTACCGCTGTGTTCCTCTCCTCCGTCTTCTGTAACACTGCCGCTGCCAGCAGAAGCGGAGCGGGGCCAGTTTAAACTTGGCCTGTGGCGGGGGGACAGTAGTATTATCCGAGAGCCCCCGCAGCACAGCTTAAGTACAGGCTCCCAGTGTCACTGCACGCTAATGGGAACCAGCTGTGGGGGAGGTTAATTTTAGCGGTAGCTAGCACAACCTTGGGAGGAGATGTTAACCCTGTCCCAGCCAAAAGCCTTTGCGCTCAAAGCTCTCTACTACCCAACAGTTAGCTCCTTATTCCCACACACAGTGCTTCTAATGAGGGATGTGGAGTGAGGCAGGAGAATATTATGGGCCCGCTGAACTTTCAAACACTGGGTGGGCGCAATTTGGCTCAGAATTCGTGTTCCCTTAATGTACAGTAATGCCATTTTAAAAAAAAACACACACACACACACTTTTACAAACTATTTTTGAACATAGTATAGAGGCATATGTAATGTAGTTTGAAATAAATAAAATATTTATGTTGCACTACCAAGCAAACAGAAAATAGCTAGATGATTGCAAAGTAAACATTGATTGGACCGACTGGTCCTAAATATTTTTGGTATTGTACTGTCTGTTTGCTTTCCTGTCTGTATAACCTAATGCTTTTTGAATTTATTTTCGAAGAACACCTATTCTGAAATTAGAAATGCATGTGTAATAACTGTAATTAAGTAGTCCAGTGATTGCAAATATTAACTGTAACTGACGCTAATTGCTACCTTCAAGTACAATGCAGGCAGAAGGGATATATATGTTTTGGCTGGTTTTATGATTTTGTGTGATTAGTCAGTTCACCTAATACACAATTAAAAGGCCCTGAAGCTTTGATGAATCACTTTTATTAACGTACAGTCTGTTTCTCTAGAACTACAGTAAATGCAGGATTTGTTTAATTGTATTAATATGATATTTGATATATGAAGAAAAATGTGCACATTTGTAATTCTGCCATTTCAAAGTCATTCAGTCTGTACATCAGTTGGATAAAATCAAATTTCTGCTTGGAAATGCAAATCAGAAAAAAAATTGATCACAGGTCCAGGCCCTAAATAAATGAATCTAAATAAATGGCTTGCCACGTTTATTAAATATATATATTTTTTTTAATATTTGGTCCAGTTTTCTTCACTTTACCCAAAATTTAAATCCAACTATAAAAATCTTTTATTTATTAAACAGAAGTAAGTTTAAATAATTATTCCGAGTTGTATGAATTAATGGGAAATACATTTTATAGGCATCTTGCATGCATATCTATTTTAATAACAAGTACATGTCCTATTTAGAAATACTGCAGGACATTTAAAATAATAAAATGTATATTCCAGAAATTAAGATTTTGGCCTGAATGGGCCAGAATGTGAAAATGGACACTGTATATGTGTATTTTTAATCCTGCTAAGGGATGAATCACCCGTCTAACTACCAGTACCAGCATCAGTTGCTGTACGATATTTGCGCTTCACGTAGGCCTTATAGTAGCGCACCTTTTCCTGCTAGAGACATTCCCAAAGCGCAAAGAGGGAGACATAGTAAGAGCTAGATTTGTGAGCCACTCTTATATATAAGAGCCATATAGCCACTTAAACCCAATCTCATTGAAATGTGATCTCCTTGGAGAAGCCGGATCTTTGCTTCAGCTGGGAGGCTTTGAGCGATCTGATGCTTGGCCCCCTCTTCTCATCTCCTCTTTCTCTTTGCATTGGTGTGTGGTTTGCTCTTTTTTTTTCTCGCTCATGCAAAGCAGAAACTGGGTCCGTCTGCTTGGGCCACGCCAACAGGCTGGGGTTTTTGCAGGAGGAAGAGCAGTGTTGCGGCTATAAAATGATGTGCTTTTAGCGGCTAACATTTATAGCTGTATCTAGAGACCCTCCACACTGTGTCTGGTCAATACCTCATCATGACTGCAGATTTATCAGCGTTCATAAGCCAATTGAAACGAGCTGTCAGAAACGTACGTTTAAGGTACCGTGAATAGCGTGGCTATTCAAGCTGTTCCTACGATTTCTTTTGAGTGAAATCTGACATACATACCAATACTGATTCAATACTCAGTGAGATCAGTTTGACTGCAAGATTTTTTTCATGGAGGACTTGATGGTGCTTGCGAATGCGTGAGGCACTGAGACAGTAGATGGCATTTAAAAATGCAGAAGTTTAGTGTGTGTGTGTGTGAGAGAGAGAGAGAGAATTATGGCCTAGATTGTGCGGGCCATGTTTCGGAGCCACATTGGGGCGTGGCATTTTTCTCTCTTATACTCTATAAATCTTTGCCATGGCTGCGTGCATAAGAATGTTCGCTCGGGGGCAGATAGTGCCGGGACGAGTCCGCCTAAATGACTCCATTATGAAAGGGGCTGTAGTCTGAGGCTCACCACAGGAATTGGAGTTTTAATAGTTTTGTGTTAAAGCTCATTCCCAAGCCGTGTGTGTCTGCGTCTGTCAGCATTTGTTTGTGCATGGGTTTGTGTTGGCGCATTTGTCTGTACGTGCCTGTGTCTGCTTTCCATACATTATCGTACTTTTGCATGCATCTCCGCCACTTTTCCCCCTCCACTTACTAAGCATATCTCCATATTCATGACCGCCACAGAACATGTTGAGGAGCCTTGTGGCGCCAGTTTGACAGTTAAGCCCAAGACAGAGCACGTGAACAGGGAGTAGGAGGCCATTCAGTGGAAAATTATATAGGAAATCGAATAAGGAGCTGAAGACCTCTCATCTCATCTCCACTCCTCAGGAGCAACAGGTCTCCTAGCAGACTTTTCCTAGTTTAATCCTGGGAAGGCTGGTTTGGCATTACCTGGTCCATTGTGTTCTGATTTTAGATCAGGCTGTGTGTTATATCAGGGCTCTTATTTAATGTAGGATATAATGAGGTTAAATGTAAACACCAAGACATTTGCCTAACCTTACATTATGGATTACAAGAATATTACAACATCGAACATTTTAAGAATGATATTATTACGAAAATGAGTTAGATAGCCATATATTGCCTTACCACAGACAGAGTTTGCAATATTGTTATAGTGTTGCTTATTATTTTTGGGCAAAAAGTCTTTGGTATACGCTAATAATGAGTTATATACAATATATAGCACATGTGAGTCATAGAGCTGATGCGATTTTGTATAAAATTACATTTGTCATTTGAGTTTCTATTTAATAGATTCATTTATTTCAGATTTTACAGTCTTTGCACCTTTATATAATTTCAAAAAATTCCAAAATGTTATTTTTCTGAAAAAAAAACAACAACAACAACATGCATGTATTTTGTTGAATTTTGTTGACACTGTAAACCATAAGAAAAGATTAGGCCCTTATCGTGATACGAACATTTAAAATCGGACCATGCCTAGTAAAGTTGCTCGTGGGGCTAGACAGAGTGATGGATGACAATTTCCATAGAAACACTGCGTGGTGGCGCATTTCCGGCTCATGCAAACGGAAGCCGCACTCCCCTTAGACAACTTGTCAGTGACATCATCAAAGCGAGCCAGCTAATTGATTCCTGCTGCTTCCATCTCAGTGATGTTGCATTGAACTCCAGCACTCCGCTCCCCCACTCCACTGTCGGCCTTTTTTGGCATGTTTGGGGGGGGGGATTATTTCTTTGTGCATTATGTTTGTGTTCACATTTCGATTTGCTTCTGCATCGTTAAGACAACACTGGACTATAGAAATAAAGATAGATAGAAATATAGAAAGAGAGAGAGAGAGAGTGTGAGAGAGAGGGAAAACGACATTGGGTCTGTTGTTTTCATGCCTTTTCCCATTGGGTTTCAATTATAGTGTGCTGCTCAAGTTTCCCCATCCTGTCTGTCAGCCTTCCAGTCACACCACTCGGATCAATGACCTCTCCCATGCACCAACTGAGACGCAGAAAAAAAACCCCACATCACTGCATCTCAGCCTCATCTCTGCCCATTTAGTCCAAACGTTCTTAAGCTTCAGTGGTCACTTTTTAGCAGTATCTTAATTACAGAGCTGCACTTCCTTTGCTTGGTTGTTTAAATTGGTAATAGGATTTTTGTAACACAATACAGTTGAACATGCACAAGAACAATGGCACATCATATCTCTCTCTCTCTTTTTAAATTGGGTTTAAAAACAAATCTGAACGATATTTCTCCAAGTGTTTTTTTTTTTTTCTGTCTGCAGTATTTACTTTGTGCTTTTATTTCCTGCCATTAGCATGTTCTTGACTCTAGACACTACTAACAGCAATAAAGCAGAGTCTAGGGAAAATTCTGACTTGCTAGTGCAGGAGCTAATTCTTAGTTCTTTAGTACCAAGAAGAAATTTGAATATGTGCTGTGGTTATGAATTAGGGCTGAGCAATATGATAATGCCAATGTTTATATAGTGATATGTCACAATACACTTTCCTGAGGTATCTTTTTCTAACATTTTTAATAGCAGTTAAAAAAAAAAAAACACTGATTGGAATCAGCTGATTTTGATATTAAAATGTTAAAGTAACTTATTAACATTTTTCATCATGATATTTTCATATCGTAATACATGTCATGTGTAGTATGAATGTCATTGCCTACTACTATTATGAATAAGGGTCAATGGATTAGTATACCACTGCCTCGTTGTATACCATGGCCTCCGTAATTACTAATATTATAACCATGACTCATGCAGACAGATTTCTATGAAGTAAAATTTATGCCTGAAATTATTACTCAATTTTTTTAATGGGAACACAAAAAGTAAAATAATTCCTTTTTTTTTTTTTTTTTAAATCAAGCTTTTTGTCGGCCTTTGTATATATACATTTTGCTTAGGTCTTATAAAGTATTATTTCTCTATGCCTTAGTGTTCTTCCTACCCTCATGCATAGTCATACAGACACATTATTGTTATTGGAGTGTGGTAGGGAGCAGCACACTATAAAGCTCCTGCTCTGTTATTGTTACAGTACGCTTCATCGTCTCTCGCTGCAGAACTTGGAGGTCTGTTCAGGAGCACAGCGCTGCTGTTTTGCTTGGACCAGAAAAATGGAGAGAGAGAGAGAGAGAGAGAGAGAGTTTTCCCTCTTTTTTTGGCTCAATTGCCATGTATGCTCTTTTCTTGATGATGCTGCAGACTGATGTGTTTTGCTTTACTGCATGTCTCTTGCCATTTGAAACGTCTCCTTTCCTCTGACTGTGCCTGGCATACTGCAGTGCAAATGTAATTGTGCCCTGAATTTGTCACAGAAAGGGGAAACCCAATTTATTGGCTTAGTATGGCTAACAAATCTCTGAACTGATTGATACCCAAACTAAAAATTCTGATGTTGGTGATAGAGACTAGTTAGAGTTATAGTACTGGGTCCCCGACATGCAACATCTGCCATGTTACCAATCTTAGGCCCAGTGTCTCTTATTAGGTAAGTACACAAGGCTGAGAGAGAAACTGAGGAGAGAAACTATGTGAGTAATAATTAAATCTACATTTATTAACAGTGGGGTCCAAGAATCTGAGACCACTAACGAAAATGCTTGTATTTTGCATTCTTTTCTAATTTAATACAACAGTTTTCGTTACAAATTATATTACTGACAACAACTTGAGTGAAAAGTAGAATCTTTGAAATATCTACATGAATTTCAGAGTTTCTAGTATTTGGTTTGTCCCCTTATTACTATATGAGTTTGTGTAAAACCTTACGACCCATTTTAGATCAAATCCATCAGCGTGTCGACTGAACACCTGCTTCAGTAGAAGAGATCAGGCATTTTGTACAAAGCACTTAACATGGTCAATATCACAGATTTGCTTACATTTAAATAGGGACCTAGAAATAGTGCAGAATCTTGAATATTAAATATGCGAGATATTTAATTTCTTTCTTTTAAATATTTCAGAATTCGAAAACCTTCTGAATATTTCCAATTTTAAATAACAAAAAAATCCCAGATTTTCAATGTGGTCTCAGACTTTTGACATATTTATAGCTGTTAAAATAGATTACAGTGATACAAATGCTGGAAGGCCAGCTTTCCACCAACTGACCAGAAACAAGTGTGAAATAGTTGTATGAAGTACAGAGAGAGCTGTAACTAAAGAGAAAAGTGCTACTACTCAGGAGCACAACGAACCCCAGTCTCAAGTTCATACACTCGTTTCATCAGTCATAATGAAAATATTTAACACAAAAATCACTATATGCACAATTTTATTTAAATGCAGTCCAGATTGACTACCGAAAGACCCTCACTCAAATGATATTTTATTGGAAGAGTACTCATGTACAGTGTAAAAAACCCGAGTAAACAATGAATAGAGGCTGCATCTCATTGGGTTGGGAGTGCCATGAGTGCTGCTACTAGAGAAACCGACAGTGTTGGTGATAGTGCAGCATGTTTGGGCTATGGGATTATTTTTGGGATTGTTCTTCTAGTGTCAGGATGCAGGTGAGAAATATGGCAGCTCAGTGCGGCTTACATTCCTGCTTCCAGGAAACAGACCACTGCAGTCACCTGGCTTCGCCGCTGGTCAGCCACTTTTCTGCCTCTTCGTGTGCCGATTTTCTTTTCTGCTAAGTCGCTTTAGGATCTGATGTTCCATCCTGTAGAAAGTGTGTGAATGTAGGTCACCATTTACAGAGGTGGACAAATCAGGAGCCCCGCCTCCAGCGGCCCGAACAAGCAGATTACATGTCTGAGCTTTGTGGTTTTTATTCATAGTTGCCTGGTCGATAGCTAAGCTCAGGAAGCTGCTGATATTGTATTCACCAGAGGTTTTTTTTTCTTTCTGGTCTATACAACAAACAATGAAAACACTACACGCAGTCATCTCACAGTCAAATACTACATGTCAATAAGCATGAATGTCCAGATTCACGTAACGTCTTTTACATGGATGTGAGGAGTGAACACAATGCTCATAGCTGAAATGTTAGCCAGGCTGTGTTTTTGCCAAAGGTAGAAATATGATATGCTACATCAGAGCCATCTTCAAGAGAGGATAAGGCCTATGGGTACATATAGTTACTCTCCTGTCACAGATTCAATTATTCACTCATTTTCCTTAGTCGGTATTAATGCACTTAGATAACTAACTTGGCATGCTTTTATGTTAAATTATGTTACAATCTACATGACAGTTTGGTGCTTCACTATTCTGTTTTTTCCCCCCCCCCAATTTGGCCACCTGCCAGTTCCCACCCACCAGCGAGCTCTCCCCATCATATGATAACCACCACCCAGAGAGGATGAAAGCAAACACATGCTTCCTCCGAGACACATGAAGCCAACCCAGCCAACGTAAAACACTCGGAGGAAAGCACTAACTGCCCTCTTCTGCAGACATGAGCTCATACACGGCCATGATCTAGTGTCGCTGTGATTGACGGGGGAAGTGTATGCAATTCCTCCCACCCAGAGAGCACAGCCATTTTTGCTGGTCTTGGCTCCTGGCCACGGGTGGCATCGTCAGGATTCAAACTTGTGATCTGACATTAGGGTGAACGTTTTTTTTTTTTTGTTGTGCCAATAGTTGGGAGCCACTGTTCTGTATTTTGATGCATCTCACCATTGTTTCCTCATCCCTGCATGCTGCTGATTCAAGCATGTGTAATCAACTATTAGAAATGGTTTCTACTGATGGTCAGGATGCATTCCTGCTCAATGAGTGTAGTTTAACAGGCAGCGCATTCTAGTTGTGTCTCACCACCATGAAATATACGAACGAACTGGAGCATTTAAATGTACATCTAAAATCAAACTAATGCGCTGCTATAATCAGTAGGTTTTTTTCCCCTTCTCTCCTATTAGTAGATGGAAAGAACACTGGTAACCGTTATATAAGCAGTCTACTGACGTCTGCTGGGCAACTGCAAAACAAACAAACAAACAAACAAACAAACAAAAACACAATAGTCCGGACACATATTCTGCTTAACACAGCACACAGGCTACAGATTTGGGTTCTAAAAGTCTGAGACCATATTGAAAATGTAGGGATTTTTTTCTCATTTAAAACTGGAAATAAACAGAAAGCTTTAGAATAGTGAAAAATGTAATATTTTATATTAAGTGTATTAAGTGTTCAACACTTGATCTAGATTTCATTACATTGCTGTCATTAACGCAAAACGGAGGCATACCAAATACTAAGAAATTCTGAAATTCATGTAAATATTTGAAAAGATTCTATTTTTTTTTTAACTCAAGTTGTTGCTGATAATAAAATTTGTAATGAAAAAAATGGATTAAATTAGAAAAGAATGTAAAACAGAAACATTTTCACTAGTGCTCTGACACATTTGGACCCCAATGTATATATAGTATTCATAGATTCAGTTCTGTTTTTTTTTTTACTATATTTTAATATTAGTATGAATCGTGGTTAATGTGCTCAGGTTGTAACAGTCTTACTACACTTCAGTGGTTTTGGCGACAGTTCAGTGTGAACTCCTCGTTCTGGTCTCAGAGAGTGCGTCAGCCGGAGCTGTGTGTCACATGGTGGAGTCACACTAATGCTACGTTCACATGAGCAAGCAACAGTGCCTCATGATGTTCACACGAATTTAGGTTTTCTCGATTTTATGCAAATTAGTTAGTGCGACAAATCCTCCGGGTCCCTCGTGGTCAAGCGGCTAAGGATCCAGCACTCTCACCATCACAGCCCGGGTTCGATTCCCGGGCAGGGAACCGACCCTGCCCCTGGGAGTGTACTCTCAGTGCCAGTCCCAAGCCTGGATAAATGGGAGGGTTGTGTCAGGAAGGGCATCCAGTGTTATAAAAAAAAAAAAAAACCTGTGCCAAATCAAACATGCAGACTAATGATCTGCTGTGGCGACCCCTAATGGGAGCAGCTGAGAAAACAACAACAGGTAGTGTGACAAATCCAAATGACTGGCTCTGATTGCCAGTGTTTGACTTATATGTAGGTGAATTATACATTAGTCTCCATACAAATAGTCATTTAAGCGTCTCTTCTCCGCCAGTGGTTAAGTTCACAGCTATTTTAACAAACAGAACCTCTCGTACTGCCACCAGCGCAGTGCATTGCCAGTGCGGTGTCTTATTATGAAAAAGAGCGCTTTCCATACAATTGTCCAGTGCTAGCTGTTTTTTTTTTTCTCCTTGCTTTCGAGATACCTGTTTAGAAATTGGTTTGACAAGCAGATCCGTTTCCTCTTTAACCTTGGCCATTTCGTGGATTAGAAAGTAATTAAGGTGTCACTATGTGCTGTCATCAGCCAAAGCCTTTAGTTTGCAATGTACTTGTCTTAATTTCCTTATTAGAAAGTCTTTATAAACCTCATCATTTCTAAATGGGGGAAACTGAGTCATTTTTTTTTGTCTGTGTGACAAAAGTGAATATTTGTCCTACTGCACCGGGAGTTTTTAGTAATTAGCAGGCAGGTTTCCCTGAGGGCAAATTATTTCATCTCCATGTCTCTGAAAGAAGCACATCTGTTTAGTTGGGCTATTTTACAATGTCCCCTAGTTTTTTTTGTGGCGGTCTAACATGTGGACCTGCTTTGTGTGTGTGTGTGTGTGTGTGTGTGAGAGAGAGAGAGAGAGGAGGAACTGGCTGGAGGGGTTTGTGCCTGAGGGCATGAGGTGTAATTATAGGTTTGGGACAAGAAAGGGCAGGACCAGCGTAATGTCCCTCTGTTTTTTGTTTTGTTTTGTGTGTGTGTATTTGTGTGACAGGTGGCAGGGGCAGGGGTATTTAGGCTTATTGGGCTCTAAAGATGTGTGTGTGTGTGTGTGTGTGTGTATGTGTATGCATGCATGATAGTCTTGTGTGTTTGTTTTTGAGCACAAATGTTTGTTGGGTCATTTGGATATGTGTACATGGGTGTGTGTGTGTGTGTGTGTGTGTGGGTGTGTGTGTGTTTAACAATAGTGCAGACGTTAAGATTCTGCCATTCTCTGATTACACAGAGAAGCATGCTCTATCTGTTTAACACTACTTTGCCTAGGCGTGCTCTGCACCTGCACCTGGCCGCACCTGTTTTTGTGAGTGTGTGTGGGGGTGTGTGTACGTGTGTGTGTGTGTTGGTGTGTTTGGGAGAGAGAGAGGAAGAGAGAGAGAGAGAGACTTTGTGTATGTCCACTCATATGTAAAGAATTTGTTTTAGTCACAATGACAGACCTGCTTTCAGAGTATTTTGCTTTGAGTCAGTTACCGAAAAAAGCAAGCAAAAGTGAGAGAAAGAGTAAAAGAGAGAGAGAGAGATGGGGACTAAATAAGACTGCTGTATGTCATAGCTTTCGACCCATAATATATTTTTTCCACTGGGGCAGTGTACCCATAATGCCGCACACTGTCGCTATTTCCAATGCCTGAATTTGGTTGCCAGGTAAAGCTAAAAATAGTCCAAACCATCGATTGATCAAAAACGTTCAGACACATGTTGGGATTAACGTCTCTGGCTGAATTCACATTTCTACCAGCACACGAAGCTTCAGCTGAAGGCTAGTGTTTAGTGTCTGACAAAGTTTCTTACTCTTCTCAAGTCCCTTTTCTGGCAGATTTAAGATGCCACATCCCATTTTAAACAGCACTATAATATTTCAGATTAGTTTTTACTTTTTAACCCCGGTAATGCTTTCTTATCGCTGTTTAAATTTTCTTCTATTTCTTGCTCGTGATCCAAGCAAAATCCACTATCTAATAAGACAAACGCCCTAGAACAATTTCAAAAGACTTCCTATTCACTGTGTTTGCTCTCTACATAGTATATAACTTGGAGCTGAAAGCCCTTCCTAGTTCCCTCACACATAGTATAGAAAGAAAATTTCAGATTCAGCCACACATGCATGGCTTTTTTTTTAATTTTTTTATCTTTCTTTTTTTAAATGTCATCTGGTACTGTTTGTATTCAAACGTCTCTATACAGTATGTGCACTACAGATTAAAGTCATGCTCGTGTTTGGATGTTTGTGGTGCTGGTAAAATGAACTTGCTATACCGAGTTCAGTGGAGAGACATAGCACATTAACATCAAATGAGAGATGCCTGGTTTTATTTCAGAATGACACACGCACACACACACACACACACTCAGCCAGGACACAGATAGTCCCAGGTTCAGATTTGTTACAGAGCTTTGCTGTTCAGTGGAGAAGTGCGATCAAATCAAGCAGTGTAGCATCAGTCTGCACCTCCTACTCGTTCTCTCCTCATGCTGCGTGTGTACATGTGTGTGTGTGTGTGTGTGTTTGTGTGGGTGGGTGTGGGTGTGGGTGTGTATGCATGCGTTAATATGAATGTCCTGAGAAAGCAGCTGCTTCTTTCTCTTAGACAGCAGTCTAATCTCTCTCTCTCTCTTTCTCTCTCATACACATAACTCATGTCTTAGTAGAGATGTGCCGAAGGTGCCGGATTGCAAAAACATTGAAATTTCTGATGAAATGACACCTTATACCTTCCACATGCGCTACAAACCCAGTGTAGTGCTACTGCTCCTGTCTGTGGCAGAAGAACATTCATATTCAAATGCTAAATCTTTTAAGTAATTGCAGTTTGAATGCCTTTTTTTAAATAAATGTCACAGCCCTGGTGTGTACGAGGTCTGACTGACTTGCGTGTGGCTAACACACATATGAAGTCATTCAGTGGGAGACTGAGAGTGTGTGGAAGGGGAGTACCAGGCTGGATATTGGTGTGTGTTCATATATATATAGGTACATGTGAGGATGTATTTATTCATTGCTCTCTCTCTCTCTCTCTCTCTCTCTCCCTCCCTGTCTTGTTCTTTCTGTCATTGTTTTTTTCTGCAGAGAGGGAAAATCCAGAAAAGGCCTTGTGAGCCTCTGACTCACACACAGACATGTCTGAATAACACACACACACAGCAAGCTGCTGTGTGAATAAGTCTGTGATCAGCAACTGCTGTATAATTAGTACTTGTGTTAGATCAGCCATGCACACACAGAGCGCCTCATACTTATGAGGTGTGTAGACACAATGCCCTACTGTCAATGTGTGTGTGTGTGTGTGTGTGTGAGAGAGAGAGAGAGAGTCCTGTCCTTCTGCCCCTACTCTACTCAACTCAACTTTTTAACTCAGATTTGCTCAAATTAACTCAGATCTGCTAAAAGGAATTCAGATCTACTGACCTCATCTCAGATCTAGTTAACTTAGTCCTGCTCAAATCAACTCAGATCAACTTGTCTCAGATCCATTAAACTCAGACGTGCTCAAGATCTACTCAACTTGGACCTAGTCAAATCAACTCGAATCTGCTTTACTTGGATATACTCAGATTACCGTATCTGTTCAGCTCATGCACTCAGCTCAAAGCAGACACTTAGCACAACGCCTTACTCTTCCATCCTTGTAAATAAATTGCCCTTCCTGTCTGGCCTTTCTCTTTTTATCATGATAATATGTGTATTATCCTCCTTTCTTTTTCTGAAGTATCTGTCATTACTTTGAGTGCTTCCCTGTCGCCGAATGCTGAGAGAATTGGCTTATTCAGAGGAAGCAGACCAGAACCGCGCGCGTGCATGTGTGTGTGTAGGTCAGTGTCAGGGCTGTAATTTTCTGAATTCTCACTTCTAAGGTCTAAAGTCATTTGTCAATAATATTTGTTTGTAATTGTCTGCTGTCTGATAAGTGCACCGTCGTCAAGGCGTCTGGTTTTCTGGTAACAAAGCATGTCCTCAGATACCCCCATGTAAAAACGTTTGGGTGCCGTCTGAGAGCTCTCTGTCTGTCTCTCCTCTAATCTCTCTGTCTCTCCACACGCTCTCTTTCAGCAATACTCTTGCATGCTCTTGTATTCGCTGTCCTTTTCACCGAGTTGCTTGGCGGCCTCTATTGGCTGTTGTGCAGTAACAGTGCCGCTGGTTTTTTTATCCCATTTCCTGTGTAGATGTGAGGACAAAGGGCGGTCTGATCCCATAAACGTCAGCGAGTTCTGTGTCTCTGTTCCATTTTGATGCAGACATAACACAATTTAAATTAGGGTTACTGGGTTTAGCTCTTCACAAAAGCAATTCAAATCATGAGTCTTAGCGAAGCCTCAACGTACCTAAGAATTTAAGAGCGTATAGAGTTGAGAGTGTGTGTGAGTGCATGTGCTCCCCTGAGTGTCACCGACGGAGTTGGGGTGGGGTGGGGGGTGGGGTGGGGGGGCGAGCTGTCGGTTGGCTCTGAAGAGGAAGTCTGTGGTTAGACCGTTTTTCTCCATGTAGCAGTGCTTAAAAAAGCCTGGCTGTCCTTACAGATGTGGAAGCCATTTCAGGGAGTGTGTGTGTGTGTGTGTGTGGGAGGTAGGCCTGAGTTTATGAAGCATGGGATTCAGGCAAGCCTGTCTGAGAGCACGTAAAGAAGACCCCACTTGCCCCAAAGCATGCTGGGATGGGCTCAGGTTTGGGCTGCTCGTAAATGAAAGCCCTGTGCTGGTCGGGCCCAAAATAGCTCTTGAAAAAAAATGCAAGAACGCAGGCCTGGCTGTGCATCTAACAGAAAAAACAAACTTCACATCTGACACCGCCTCCTTACCCCTCTTTTTTTTATTGTCTAACTTATTATTGATTTGTTCACATTAATAATAATACTTTTTCTCACCCGAGCCATAAAGTAGCGTGGCCGGCTGCTTGGCTGCCAGTGTATGTCTGTGCTTAACATATGCATTCACATAAAAATGCTTCAGATTGAAGAGGTGTGTGTGCCTGTGTGTGTGTGTGTGTGTGTGTGTGTATCTATGCTCCTTTAATTGGCTACATTAATCACTTCCACATGGCCGCTGGCAGCTCCATCTGCCACTGACGTGTGTCCCTCTCAGCTCATCAGAGAAGTGCACGGTGACACAGGTGGCATGCTTCAACCTTACACTTCCTGCTGCTGCCTTTTTTTTTTTTTCGTCCTTTCTTCAACATTCAGCTCCTGCTTTAAACGAGTGAACTTGTTTTGTCACTGATGGAGAGGTTTATTGCGCATATGTGTACACGGGCGTGTACACGTGTGCAATAACGCAAACATGCCCGTTTTGAGGATCGCAGCTCATGAAATTAATTTAAATTAAATTAATTTCGAACCAATGAGTAAAACACAACAGCAGCTGAGTATGTCTGATTTTCAAGTGGATGCACCATAATGAACAAAGAATGATGTTGTAATGCAAGTAACTGCTTTTCACCTACATAAAGGAACATGTTTATCACCATACAGTAGCTGCTTAAATTAGTCTTATAATTTAGGGCCAAATTACTGACTTGGCACTACTCATGATGGAATGTACCATCAGTGTTCTGGCCTTCCCAAAAGAATGTTATGTAGCTCTGCTGCATTCATACCCAACACACACACACACACACACAAACATTGAATCACCTGCAGAATCAGATGAACATTTATAAGTGATAACACCTCATAATTCGCATCATTACACATTTCCACAGAGATTAAAGATGTTATCTTTAACTCCACATTGGGAGTTACCTAGACATATTACCTTAACTCATGTTACACACATTCCAACTGTGTGTGTGTGTGTGTGTGTGTGTGTGGGAGAGTTTATGTTCTTCATATGTTCTTTCATATTTCTTTCATCAGCACTGCAGGACACATCACAGACATGAGGTGCAATGATTAAACTCATCCACATGGATTTCGTGGTCGAAACCAAAATATGTTGCAGTGTAAGAGCACGTACTGTAATATAAGCATGCGGGACTGCTTTTTTTTTTCTTCTTGAACCCAGGAAACCAACAAACCAGAAGAGATCAGTCCAAAGACTGAAAAAAAAAGGTTACTCAAGCAGAACAATCATTGAAAGCATGATAGGAAACAAGAGGGTGATCTATGCTCTCTTCTTTAGCTAAAATTAGGGAAGTTATTGTATAAACTATTTCTTTTTGCTCCATGAGCATCATTTCTTCCTCGCTGCATGAGAGACAAGGACCAGGGAAGAAATTTAATATCGCCCAGACGGAGCTTTGAATGATGATAGCAACGAGAGAGCAGTCAAAGAAAGCTAAAAAAAAAAAAAATCGTCAAATTTCGATGTTTTTGTGATATTATTTATAGTGATCTAATTCCGTATTTGTAATTTAAATTGGTTAACATAATTGCAACAGGGAATCATTTTTTTGTTTATATAAATAATTGTTAGCTCCAGTTCAAAGCATACTGTTATTTTATTCCACGTTTGTGCGCATGTATTTGAGGGAGCAAGAGTTAAAAAAAAAAAAAGGACAGACATACACCTTGTAATCTTTTCAGCACACATATAAACGACAAAGGGGATGCTGTTGTTAATGTGCTACACGGTCAAATGACTGCATTTCCTCAAAACGTTGCAGACAGGATGAGTGAAAAGCAGTGAGGTGGTTCATCTAAACACAAACGTCCTGAACAAATTGGGGCACAGAGGTAAGGAGGAGAGGAAAAGCGAGTAGAGGAGAGGACAGGTTCTGGCTGCTTGAATCAAAAGCCTGGCAAAAATGAATCCCTCTGTTTACTCACCACCCCCACTTCTCTGCTAGACACACGCACACACACGCATGCACACACACACACGCATGCACACATGCACACACACTGCCCCACCCTGCCTTGTCGTCTACTCCTACAAACAACACTTTTTTTCTGCTCTGTGTCATTTACCAAATTCAAATAGCATGTCAAAACGCCATTCTAAAGACAGCAAGTCTTTTATTTACATTTTAACAAAATCACAATAAGCTCAGCGAGGCTCTGTTTTTTTCTTCCCGTCCTCCACCTTTTTTTTTTTTGTTCTTTTTATCCCAAAGCTTTTTATTGTTACTATAAACCAATGCAAGACAAGCTGGGACTTGTAGCAGCGTAAGCTTCTGGAGGTACCACATTACCCAGAAACTACTGCATAGGCCCGTACTACTGAAGAATGAAGATTGAAGTCTTTCATGCATATTTCCTTAGTCTTAGTCTCATGTTCCTTTTGAGGTCGTATCACATGGTAGGCAGAGGCGGTAGGATGTAAATACAGACTCTTTTGAGAGACCATCTTTCACCTGGAGAGATCCCTTACAAAGCATGCCTGATTCCCTAATCAAGCTTTCTCAAGAAAATAAACGCGAGAGCTGTCTATCATGTGACCGTCACTATTTTGTATGGAAGCAAGACAAAAAGAGAAATATGAGAAAATATGGAGGACGTATTGGTTGGGGAGACGCCGGCAGTGTATAATGAAAAATAAGATAGCTATTTTTATACTCTGCGAGTCATGTCGCGTTTGTGTGTTTTTATTTTTTTGTTGTTTTTTTTTGCTGTTCCTAAAAACCGTTTGGTTGTTAAAATGAAACACGAGTTCTCATAGAAGCAAAAGCCTGTTACTGTGTTTGCTGTATTTTAAACTGGCCTTCCCACACAAACAGATGGATGATAATCTGGATTCAGGAATCTGTGGCGCATGAAAGCAGATGAATTTGATTTCCTGTCGGACTCTCAGAGGCTCTTTCTCACCGCTGTACTTGAAACGAGTCACAGAGGCATTCACAGTACACGTCTCATCACAGAGAAAATCAGACGTGCTCGAAGGTATCAGAGCCTCGGTGATGGCTTGCAGACTGAGAAAATCACTACACGACTGGTCGCCGTAGGAACCTGCAGCTGGATCGTGCATGCGTGCAGCTGGCGACTGGATTATCGGGGCTAAAATCGTGTAATGTGCACTAGGCTTAATAGGCTCTCCTTTCACTCAGTCTCTTACTCCTAATCAGACTATTTTAAAGGAGCAGGTACTAACAGTGATTCGGAGCGAGGTCAGGGGCATGGTCGGGACAGAGTCAGAGTGTTAGTGAGGGAAACCGGAAATCAAGTTTCTATGATAGAGGCTGCAGTGTTTGTTCAGAATATTCTCTGCCCATGCAGCGTTTTATTTCTAAGCTTTAAATGTTTGATGAAAAAGTGGTTATAGACAGATCAGGACGTCAGCCAGGTTGCTTGACTACAGCTTATCAATGACATTCTCCCAAGTTGCGCAACAGAAAAGAGTTCCCCATATCGTCCGGAGGTCGTGAATTCAAATCCTGCTGATGCCACAGCCATCGGAGTCCACGACAGCAAAAAATTGGCCATGCCCACTGAGTGGGATGGGTGGTTTACTCTCTCTCCCCAATCAACGAGAGCGACACTAGCCAATCACTGGTGTCTGTGAGCGCATGCATGCAGAAGGGGGCAGATAGCGCTTTCCTCGGAGTGTGACACTAAGTGTGAAAACTAAGTGGGTGGTTGGCTTCACATGACTCAGAGGAATAAACGTGAGAGCCTTCACCCTCCTGGGATGGCAGTTGTATGATAGGAGAGACTTAACTGCTGGGTGGGAATTGGCCAAGACCAATTATATCAAAAAATGACCTCTGTAACCCTGAGAAAGAAAGAAAGAAAGAAAGAAAGAAAGAAAGGGAGTTTTTCCCCCTCATTTGTATATGTTGCTGGCCTGCCCCCGATGAAAGCTGTGTGTTTAAGCCGATTGAGTTATGAATGTCCTCTCTGGCTGGAATTTAGGAAGACTTTTTATATATATGTTATTAATGGCCATAATGACTGTATTGGTTGGTAGAAGGAGCTGTTTGAGTTGGACGAATGTGGAAGAAAAAAGAGTAAAACGATAAAAGAATATTTATGTTAATAGCTGTATTCAGCGTTTTTCCACGTTTTTGTCGCCCTTTTGTGCTGAACTGCTAGTGATTTTTGTTTCAGGCCTTGGAAATATTATATTACTGCTATTTGTTTGAGGAAAATGTTTTTGTCATTCGTCAGCAGTTTGTCATAAATTTGCTCTCTAATTATACAGTAGGGTTGCTCTCAGCCTTCTGTGTGTGTGTGTGTGTGTGTGTGTGTGTATGAGAGAGTGAGCGAGACAGAGAGAGTGAATATGTGGTTGTGTGAGCACTGACCTAAATGTTTGAGTATTCATCTTTCTGAAACGAGGATGCGATTTCAGTTAGGCTTTTGACACCATGTTCTCACTGATATTTAGCTTAAACTGTTGTCATGCTTCCCAGCCTTTACTTTGCATATCAGCATGTGTGTGTGTGTGTCAGTATCAGTGTATCAGTCAGTCTGCTTGGGGATATTTATGCTGAGGACACTGTGGAGAAGGAGTGGAGGGGCTGTTTTTTGAGGACGTGGGAAAAGGAAGAGTGGAAAATAGCAGTGGAGAGAAAAAAAAGGAGACTCAAAACAGAATAGAGATATAGAGAGAGATTAAAAACAGAGACACCGACTGGAAGAGCGGCAGAAAGAGTAAAACGTCAGCAGCATGCAAGTGTTTTCATTCATTCATCTGCAGAAACCGCTTTATCCACACATGCATCCATGTGCCGAGTGGCAATTTTAGTGAAACTAATTTACGTGAAACTCCACACAGATGGTAACCAGAGCTCAGGATCGAACAGGGGACCCTGGAGCGGTGAGGCAGGAACGCTACCCACTGCACAACATGCCACCCATAAGTGCTTTTAATTTCCGTGAAAGTTAAATTAATAAATGCACGAAGTAATAATCTAAAATATTACACGTAGTTGCACTAATTGGAGTCACGTCTGTGACTGAAGCTCAAATGACATTCTGTTGGGAATCTAGTGCAGAGTGAATGTGTGATCTAACCCGTGTTACGCTCGATGTAGTAAGCGTTTTTAGTGAATAGGAAGCCATTTGGCGTTTTGCCTGGCTTGGAGGCTGTAATATAAGAAAAACTAAAATCCTGTGCGAAAACGAGTGGTGGATGTCTGATACGAAATCAGTACACGACTTCTGTTAGTCTGTCGTGATTTTCTGTTCACTCTGTTAATGTTGAGGAAGAGTGTCGCAATACGTGGCCTAGCCTACATTTGCGTAATTATTTCATTTATTCTTCTGGCTGAAAAGAATTTGCTGCTTTGCCCAAAAACGTTGCTGTTATTAAATTGGTGCTGTTAGTAAAGTAAAATAATTTTGTGGAATAATTTCCTGCATAATCTCAAATAATTGATTATTTTGTGTGTGTGTGTGTGTGTGTGTTAGTGTTCTTCATTACAGAATTAGTGAACATGCTATGTAAGTTATATATAATAATAAAATGAAAATAATAAATGAGTTTCGATATAATAGGGACAGGTGAGTTGTTTCAATGCCAAGACACTTTAATAAACAGGTGCCCTGTTTTTCCTGAAAGGTAGCTTTCCTTTACAGTGAAACCCTGTTCTGTGCCACGGCTGCCAGTTTCAGTTACACACCTCGCAGGTTAAAGTAATTGAGTAATTGATTTTTAATCATTTAGAAGCCTTAATTAAAAAAAAACCTATATCTGCTACCTAGTAGTTTTAGGAGATCATGTGAAATATCACAATATCCAGCTGGGATGTGTAGATATTTCTCTGAGAACAGGGAAATTGCTGTTATGTCACGCTACATGATGGGATTTAAGTGCCATATTAAGTGTCTTCTGTTTGTTTATACATTCAGTGTTTACAATAAGCAGATGATGTAAATGGTATAACGCTGCATGACAAACTTAAAAGACGCGTTTAGCATTGATTCACTTGTTGCGGACAAATCGGTGGGCTCTGCGAGGATAAAATAATAATGTCTTAGCTAAACAGTTGTTAAAAACAGCAGAAATAAAAACACAAACACCTGCTTCCTGCTGAGGAACAGTATCAAAAGAGCTTCTTTCCCCCAGCTTCCCAGATTTCTATCTCCTCACATTATGTTGAGAGAGAGAGAGAGAGAGAAGTCTAAGAAGATTTCTAACATAATTTGTTAATTCAGAGTATCTTACAGAGCAGTGGTAAATGTATATACACACTCTTGTAGATGCTGCAGGAAGTAATGTTTTGTGTCGTATGTCAATGTCAGTGAGTGCAGCAGGTAACTAGCTAGGTAAATGTAGGTAAATGTGTGTCGGGTCTATTTGTTTTATTAATAGTTCACGTGTTCAGCACTGGACACTGGAGGTAACAAGTACAGAGGTGTTAAAATTAAAGTAAAAGCTGGCTTGAGAAAGCACAGTCCAAGTCACGCACATAGTGTTCCTGTGGTATATTCAACATACAGGAGCTTCTGCTGAGCATATCTACCCAACACTGTAGATATATTGCATTTGTGGTGCCTTGGAAGTGGTAAGTTGCAAGTTCTGTGTCTGTATAAAAAGTGATCTAAAGCCACTGATCTAAAGACTGATCTAAAGCCAATCCTGCTATAAACTAACTTAAAAGGACAGAAGGGGGTACTTTACGCTGTTCACATTGTGTGCGGCAATGTAGATTTGACGTCATTCCGTACACTGGGAAAGAACTGGTAGTTGACAAGACTACCCAGTTGAAATTTCAAGTTGAGGGGGTGTTTTCGGTGGTTTTTCCCAGTTGTAGACGGGGAATTAGAAGTTGCAACTTCGCCTCAAATGCAGAATTAAGAATTGTGGTGGACACAGGTCCCTGAATTTCAGTAATCAGGTAATAACCAGAATACTCTAGAATAGAGAAATGCACTCACTAGTCTATTCCTGTCGTTGGCGTAGTATAACAAAAGCAGGAGTCTAGGACAATGCTGCTGGTGCGAAACCAAGATTATTGTGGTTTGATTAACTAGAGGAAATTAAGCTAAAGTGCACGTCAGGTACGAGGCCAGGGTTGGATACAAATGCAGGTTTATTGAAAACACAAGTAGCAAATCATCCGAAAGACAATTCCAAAACTCATAATAAACAAAAAATGCAAAAAAGGTCAGGTGATCGGCAAACAGGCTAAACTGGGCAACCACTAATATCAACGTTAGAAAACAAACTGCAGTCAAAACCAGAGAAGCAAACGGTAAACAAAGGCTTGGAATCATCTCCAGTGCTAGGAGCGAGACAACACATTGAGTGTTTGAACGTCCTGTCTATTTAAAAGGTGTGTATGATTGATTACAGGTCTGGTGAGTTAGACATCCAATGATTGTGAGCTGGGGAATGAATCATGACTGGTTTGTAGTTTGTTTGACTGCTGGGAAATGGAAGCCAATGCGGAAGTGGTTGGCTGTGACGGGGAATTCTCGGAGTTGGAGTTTGTGATGAGAGCGGGTGACGATATGACACCGGGCCAAAATCTACATTATGGCAGTCATGAAAGTCATTCTAGCAAAATGCTCTCAACAATGATGTTGTGTGTAAATTTCCAGATGCCCTATTCAGTGAAAGCCTAGATGGAGGATGAATGGAAGAGGCTACAAAATTTTTGCATCATTGAGCCAGTACAGTTTTTCAACTAAAATGGTGACTGTAATGTAGCTGTTGTAGTAATTGTAACTTATAATGGACCCAACTTTACTAGAGTTAAAAAAAAAAAAAAAAAGGTTCTGTCATGTCATATTTGCAATGCACCCTAGCACCATTTCACTAATGGATTGGTGGGATGAGCAGTGTCTACCGTAAAAGGTGGATTGAAGGTACGGTTCCTACTAACCTCTCACATTTTGTGTTCCGGTACTGGATCACTCCACACACACCACAATACACCACGAAGAGTTTATCAGCATGGCACATCTTGACTTAGCAATATTTTCCCACTCTTTCTTGCGAAAACATTCTAGATCTGTCACATTTCTCCTGCGCACAGTCCACTTCAGGTCACCTCACAGATTTTTAGTTGGATTTAGGTCTGGGCTCTGGCTAGCCCATTCAGAAACATTGATCTTCTTTGGGTAAAGCCATTCCTTTGTAGGCTTTGGGTCACTGCTGTGCTGAAAGGTGAAATTCCTTTTCATCTTCAGCTTACTAGCAGACACCTGAAGGTTTTGCACTAAAATCGACTGGGATTTGTAGCTGTTCTTGATTCCCTCCACCTTGATAAATGCCCCTGTTCTGGCTGAAGAAAAGCAGCCCTAAAGCATGATGCTGCCACCACCATGCTGCACTGTGGCTGTGGTGTTCTTTTGGTTATGTGCCTTATTTTTTGCACCAAACATACCTCTTGGAATTATTGAATTATTATACCTTTTGGAATTGGTCTCATCAGACCGTAACACATTTTGCCACATGGTTTGGGGTGATTTAGTTGAGCTTGGATGTTATTTGTGAGAAAGGGCTTCTGTCTAGCCACCCTACCCCATCGCCCAGACATGTGAAGAACACGAGAGAATGCTGTCACATGCTGAGAGTAATCAGTACTTGTCAGATATTCCTGCAGCTCCTTTAATGTTGCCGTTGGTCTCTTGGCAGCCTCCCTGGTAAGTTTTTGTCTTTCCTTCTGTAAATTTTGGAGGGATCTCCTGTTCTTGCTAATATCACTGTTGTACCCCATTTTCTCCACTTGTTGATGATGGCCTTTACGGTGTTCCATGGTATGTCTAATGTTCTGGAAATGATACCTTTCGACAGGTGAGACTCCGTACATGCTTTGTAAGCTCTTTGCTGACCATGGCTTCAGCAGTCGGATGAAACCAAGGCGATGTCAAGAAAATCCTACAGAAACAGCTGATCTTGATTTGGGGTTCATCAGAATAATTTCATTGATGACAGCTGCATGATAATTACTTTTGAACATGAGATTGAAAGTGATTGGTTCATTCTGAACACCTTTCCCTAAAATGGTTCTGATTGTTTTTCCACTTAGTTTGTATACAGTGTAATTTCACATTGAGGGTGGAAGAAGTTCTGACATGATTTATCTTGGTTTCATTTTTTTTTTACATCACAAAAATGCCATTTTAACAGAGGTGTATATCTATTGTATATAAATAGAGGGTCCAACAGAAAGACAGGCACTATGTGTATGTCTAAAACTTTGCTGGTGGTTTGCTCTGATTCCTAGGAGTCACGCATAACCGATCTGAATCAGTGTCATTTGCAGACACCAATACCACATACTGTCTGGCTATGACACAAGTGAGGAAGAACCATGCAGTGTATCGCAGGAAGACGGTGAGAGCAATGCCATTGCCTGTAGCATAGTGCCAGCTGCTCTTGCTAATGCACTGACAGTGCCAGCTACTCCTGCAAGACGTTGACAGGGAATGTCAGCCTTCTCTCAGCCACGAAAGTCTGCAAGGAAAACATGAGGCACAGTGAAGAAAGTATTCCCAACATACAAAGACAGTTTATAGTCTCATTTTTTAATGAAACATGTCTGTTTCAAATACAAAAAAGAAATCATAAATAGTGCAAATTCTTTTAAAAATTAAAATTACAATTAATATTTTGCATGGGCTTCCCTGGAGATCATAACAGCACTGAGTGTCTTCAGTAATGTCTAACAAGGTTAGAGCCAGTTGTAGAGGGATCTTGGTCCATTCCTCCATGCAGAATATTTTACACTCAATTATATTTTTACATATGTGCATGTGGACTCTTTGCGTTTGTGTTTCTTTAATCATTTATTCGCTGATTTGGCTCACCATCTCGTTGAAAACTCTATAGCCAACTCTATACCTCCTGACAGAGCCAACCAGGTTTTGGTATGAAATTATCCTGGTTATTCTGCAGAGCAAAATTCATAATGTCGTCAGTCTTCATGAGTGGACCCTGACCTACCATTCACTAAACAGCCCTCAAGCATCACTGCTCCACCTTCATGTTGTACACTGGGTATCGGGTGCTTTTCCTTGTATGCCGTTTCCTTTTGTTGCCAAACATGCTGATAGTGTGCATGACCAAAAAAAAGTGAACTTGGTCTCATCTGACCACAACATGTTATGCCAATTGGTGAAAATCAGCCACTGCAATTTGCGAAATGCTCTCAGGAAGGGCTTCTTTCTTGCATTGTTTCCATGCAGCTTCTTTGAAATCACCTAAACTGTGTCTAAAACCATGATCTTTGGGCTTCCCTCACTATATATATATATATATATATATATAGCTGACAGTCTTCAGGACAAAGGACAAAGCTATAAGAGCATGGCCCGTCATGGCTTCAGGACAAAGCTATAAGAGCATGCCCCGTCATGTTTTATTCCTCACTTATTTGGCCCTTTTGTGGTCATTACTTCACTTAGTCAGAGGATAAACAGGATATCCTCACAGCTGAAGCACATACAGTAAAGAAGAAGAGAGAGAGACAGTTAAAACACTGTAGTAAAGGCATCTAGTGATAGACAAAGCTTGTGTTGTTTGTGTTTCTGGGAAGAGCATGTTGACTGGCAGAGACGTGTCCAGTGACCATCCACACACTGCTGTGTGATTTGGGTTTTAGCAGCTCTGTGCTTCTGTAGACTTTATACCACTGTGTTGGAACTTCTGCCTTCATTTTTGGTTTTGGGTGACTGTATGGTTTTGGCAGCGTCTGTGCAAAAGTTTGTATATAATGTGGGTGTGTCAGTGGGTGTGTGTGTGTTTGTGGGTTGGTGGGTCAGTGGGTGGGTGGCTGTGTGTGTATGTGTGTGTGTGGGTGGGTGGGTGTGTGTTTACGGCCCTGCTTTTTATGCACCACGTTGCTACAGAAACAAACAGCACTCCTGGACTGATCGACTGCACAATTTTGTCTCAGCTTGAATTCTGAGACATGATAGTCCCGTGGCTTAGAGCCAACTTTAAACCACCCCCCCCCATCCAAGTTCTCTCACTCTCTTTCCCCTCTGCCTTTCTTTCCCCTCTGACTCTGTCTTCTCCACCTCTCTCTTCACACATCTCACCTACATCTCCTCCACAACATGTCTTGCACATTTACGCCAGACACCCCCCCCCCACCTCTCTCTCTCACTCTCTCACTCTCAGACACATGGATGTAATCATGTACCCGGTGTACCACTGCCCCTGATCAGTATAAATAAATTCAGACTTGGCTTTGCTCATGTCTGCTAAGAGAGTGTCAGTGTAGTCTTTCCTGCCGCTACGCTAACCTCTAAAAATAAACAATTTCATCACAGGAAGTTAACGACAGAGCATTATGCTAGGGGCAAAAAAAAAAAACATAAACAGTGGATTATACACACATCTTAGAGCATGTCCTCATTTCTAGTTTGTCAACGCTTTTAAGACTGAGCCACACGTTTTACAATTCAAATGGGCCATTGTGTGTCCGGACATGACGCAGTGAGGCGTTTTCATTTGTGGGTACAATCATAGAGTAGTTGCTTTTGACTTTAGGGAAGAACATCCGTTGGGTATATTTTTGTATAATCATTTATTCCCCTTAATTTTAAATCAAATTCCAGTTGATATGCAAAAAAGCCACTAATCCTCATTTCAGCATCTGTGGGTTTTGTGTTTGGTTGGGTGGTTGGCCAGTTTTTTTAAATGTATGGCCTCATATTTATACCAAGACTTTAGAGACTGTAATGTCTTGGTCACATCAGTGCATTGTTTTTAACAGCTCTTCTGTATACAGTGCACTTTTATCTGTGGGATACTGCACTGCATGCATTTATTACAACCACGTCGTGTGTGTCTTTGTGTGTGTGTGCACAGGTGTACCTGAAGGCCCCTATGATCTTAAATGGAGTGTGTGTGATTTGGAGAGGCTGGATTGACCTGCAACGTCTGGATGGGATGGGCTGTTTGGAATATGATGATGAACGAGCACAGGTATAACCAGAAAACATGCCACAGCACACATTTCTCACTTTTCATACGCATTGACATGGTATGCTATTCCCTCTTTGTGTATGTCTGTGTGTGTGTGTGTGTGTGAAGCATGAGGATGCTCTTGCTCAGGCTGCCTTTGAGGAGGCTCGCAGGAGGACTCGTGATTTTGAGGACCGGGATCGTTCACACCGCGAGGACCTGGAGGTGAGTGTATATGTACGTGTGTGGTAGTGGCGAATGTGTCGTTTTTAGTGTACAGGTTAGTGCATGCATACACAACAGCATATTCTGTATATTTAGAATTGTGGTGGGACAAAAAGGTAACCCTGGTGGCGTGTATGACTATGTGTATGTGTTCTGTCTTTGTGTGTGCAGTTCCTTGCTGTATTTTTCTATTGTCCTGCAGGTGTACTTATTCTTCTAGCATTTTCATTACAGCCACTAACATAATGTATGATGCTTAAAACTAATTGTTACTTCTGTAATGAACTTATAGAAATTAGTATATGCTAAAATGCAACTGAGTTATAACTAAGGTTAAGAGTGTGTGTGTGTGTGTGCGCAATACATGTGCTTTACTTGTTGACTCGTGGCTCAGTGCATGCAGAATCTTTGCTTAGTACAGAATCATTCTGAAGTCGATCCAAACTGCGCTCCTAAGATGAAAACCAAATTGTGTTTTTTAGGACCCTGTGGCATCAAAAATCTGGGACTGATGGCATTCACGGACCAGGGTCTGTCTCTTCTGCTTCTCTCTATCCCTGTGTAATGCACTAAACCATGTCTGTGCCTGTAAGTGTGTTTGTGTGTGTGTGTGTGTGTATGTGCGTGTGTTGTGTGAAAGCAAGAGATTGCATGGGTTTGTCTTTTGTGAAGATGTTCTCTTAGAGCATGTGCATGCATTATAGCAGCTTGATCTGTGTATTCATGCTAAGTATGTGTTTCTGCACTTTCTGTTTTATATTATACTACAAAAGCTCAGTCATGATCCATATTCATACAGTTTCTGGAGCTTTTACATACACTGCCAGTCAAATGTTATTGAACACCTAGAGTTGTTTTTATTACAGTTTAATCACTATTATTGCCACAAACCAAACAAAATGATACAGAATAGCAATTAAACTAGGAATGCTAAATGCTAAACTCAGAATGGTGCTCTAAATGAGTGCTTTCTTAAAGAAGGCAAAGGTGTTAAGACTATAGATAAAGACAGTGCTAGTATTAACTGTAAAAAAAAAAATATGTGCTGTGCTACAGTGGGTATAGAAAGCAAAAAATAGCAACATTTCTGAAAAATAATAATAAATAAAAAAAAAAAACAAGAATAACCGAGATCTATGAAGGATCACCCCCTATGTTAATACTTCATGGAAGCACCTTTTGCTTTAGCTACAGCCTTGCATCTGTTTGGATACTTCTGTACCAGCTCTACACACCTAGACTGAGCACAATTTGCCCACTCTTCCTTACAGAACTGTTCAAGCTCAGTCAAATTGAATGGTGACTGCAATCTTCAAGTCATTCTATAGATTTTCAATACTGTTTAAGTCCAGGCTTTGACTAGAATGTGTCCATGTAAGGACATTCACCTTCTTCTGGTCATTGTCGAAAGGTGACTGTTGAAAGGTGAACTTTCTTCCGATCTTCCACTTTCTGGCAGAGAGCAGCGTGTTTTTCTCAAGAATTTGTTGGTCCTTTGCTCCATCCATTGTCCAAGTGCCCCTGACAACCTCCACCTCAACAGGATGCTACCACCGCCATGCTTTAACGTAGGCATGGTGGTGTTTGGCTGGTGAGCTGTATTGACTTTCCACCAGACGTACCGTTTGGCGTCGAGGCCAAAAAGTTTGATTTTGGTCTATGCTGTCCATAGCACCTTTTTCCACTTGGCCTCAGAATCTTCAAGGTCCTTTTTTGGCAACGCTCAATTGAGGAGTGGCTTTTTTCTTTCGACCCTGCCATACAATCCAGATTTGTGGAGCATTTGTGATATTGTCGTCACGTGCACACAATGACCACTCTTTGCTATAAAGTCCTGTAGCTCCTTGTTTCCACTGGCCTCTTGGTAGCTTCTCTGAGCAGTTTCCTCTGCACCTGGCCATCCAGTAGGGTACCACACACATTCCACTTTTTAATTATGGACTTACTGTGCTCCTAGGGGTGCATAAAGCCTTTGAATCTTTTTTGTAATATTTCCTAACTTGTGCCTTTCCACAACTTAATCTCCGAGTTCTTTTAAAAGGGCCTTGCCACCCATAGTAGATTGTTTGCTTTGAAATGCACTACCAAGTCCTGGAATGTTCTAGAAATAGCTGCTTTTATTCTGAACTAATCAAAACCATTACAGTTGATTAAAGCTGGAAGCCAGTTGCCTTGGTGTGCGATCCAGAAGGTGATTGGTTACACCTGATTAAGTTTACAAGTGATGATCTAAGGAGGAACCAAGTTATTCTAGTTCTTCTGCTTGGATGTTACGAGGTGCAGTGTGTAAATAAAGGAAAAATCTTGTTTTTTGGATTTTCAGTTCAGACCGTAAAGCAAAAAAAGTGAACATTTTGAAAGGGGGTGATTCTTTTCTAATTTGAGTGATAAAGAACTTGGCCTTTTCTGATTATATTAGATCTAGATTGTTCCAGTAAAGTCATTTCTAACATTTTGCAATTCACTTAACATTTAATAATAAACCTTTCTTAATTCACACACCTTTTCTTGGTTAGATTTTCAAATGTAGAGTATTTAATATGATGGCGTTTAAACAAAAAATATTAAAATATCAGGTGTATAAAACTGGCAGTGTATATATAATAATATATTCTGCTGTCACGTTGGAAAGCCCTCTGAGAGTTCCAGCATGGTTGGGCCAAACCTTCTAGTGAACGCTTAGAAAATCAATCATATTATATCATTTTTTAATGCATTTTTAGTGGGCATGAAAATCAAAACGTTTCATCAGTGACAGCCAAGGTAATCCATAATCTCTGTACCCCTTTAATTATACTTTAACACTTTTCACATCCTACCAGAAATATAATGTCTTTGGATCTTGAAGGTTCTTTTGAGATTGTGGCTCTGGAGTTTTTCTCTTCTCTCCAGCCCTCTATCCTCCTTTATTTATTCTGGCTAAGGGAATAATGGTTCGAATCTGGCGAGGATTCACATCTGACATGCAGCCCTTTATTTTGTGCAGAAATGGCTGCTGAAATGACAGGGTAGGAGTGGCACTACATTATCTGAGGAAGAAGGCGAGGTTTGCTTTGCAAATGAGAACACATGCTGTTTAGAGTGAGCAGAATCAGCCTGGACGTGACCGAGATGTTGTTGATTGTGTGTGTGACAGAGAGACTCACTTTTCTGTCTGCATGTGTAATATTTACAGCATTGTGTGCATGTGAGAGCGTATGAGTGTGTGGTCCCACCACAGAGATGTATTTGGGGGGATGGGGGTAAGAGTTTAATGGCCTTCTCTCTGATGGATGGAGAATAGATGGGCCATTTTTCATCCAACTTTCGGCCTTTACTGCAGGTGGGATTAGCGCATGACTGATGCTCCGGCCCAGAAAGTATTAATATATCATTAGTATTGATCATCTTCATTAGGAGTGCTGTCTCGCCCAGCCTAATCTAAGCTCTATTGACTTGCGGTACAGGCAAACACTCCTGCTTGGCTCCATATGATCGATATTGTTTTCTCTCGATATGGACACACACATAGTTACACACACCCAAACACACACACACATGCAGACGTTTACCCAAAAGTTTATGCTGTGTTCGAGGCGAAGTTGTAAAATCCACCGAAAACACCCCCTCAGCTTGGAATTTCAACTTGTCATCTTGGGGTAGTCTTCTCAACTGTCAATTCTTTTCCTATTTAGGGAGTGAAGCCGAAACATCATGGCCACGTACACTGAGCACAGTGTAAATTTCCCCTTCTCTACCTTTAAATTAGTTTATAGCAGTTTTGGCTTTAGAGCAGTTAATATACAGACACAGAACTTGATTAAATCTATAACACTGACCATACTAATCGCTGTACTGAGAAGGTAACCATCAACATTATAATTATCACTAACGTTAGCCGCTATTGTCTGCTGGCTAGCTTGTTGCTAAGCTACTCCCTATAGTCCACTGTTGTTGCTGTGCTGCTATTTCGGTCCAGAATGATGACTGAGTGTTTGAAATTCACTATAGTAGAACAGTACCAATAGCCACTCAGTCCTGTAACTGTAAAAATGTGGTTAAAGTAGCTTTTTAATGAGCTTTACGTGCTCTGACAGAGCAAAAGACACGCTTTCATGGAGCTGTCCAAAGGTTTTTTTTTTTGTTTTTTTTTTCACTTTGAACATCAAACGTCCAGAGGTGGGAAATTACGTTATTACAACGTGCACATTACCACTTACGAGGCACCACGAACGCAAGCATTAACTACAGTGTCTTTTGTAGTTTGCATGGCTACTACATACTACAGTTTCAGATTGCTCACAAGCTTGTTGTGCTGAGAGCAAAAACATTATCTTTTTTGGTCAGTTAAAACCCAGTCCTAGAGTCACATTACATTTGGTGTGTGAGGCCTAATTTAGAGCTTTGTCAATATTTCAAAGATCTCACTGACATGCTGTTGTAAAATTTAAATGTGTAATGTTTAACTTCTATTTCCAGGGCACAGAGACTATAATTTGTATGTATGCATTTAGAAACTCCAAGCTCTTTGAATTAAAAACCTCTTCTCATTTTGCTCTCACTAACCGCAATGTGAGTGAGTAATGGCAGTGGAAAAAGGCAATGAAAAAAGGCATAATGGGCTTGAGCTACTGCTGATTCATCCTCATATGCCAGTATGATCGCATCAAAAAAAAAAAAAAAAAAAAAAAAAAAAACTACAGCAGGCTTCATGCTTTATTGTTTAAGGCTAAAGTTTATGCATGAAGGTTGAGAAATAAAAGTTTAGATCAGCTCCAGGCTTAGAAGCTGCTATAACAGTTAGTCAGGTGGACGATGAGCTCACACGATGTCTGCCTCTATGTCTGCCTCTCCTCCTTGCCGTCTGCCTGTCCGTCTGCCCTGTCCGTGTCTCGACGTCTATGTTGGGAGAGATTTAGGCATATGCACATAAACATATGTATCTGTGATACGGGGCAGCAGTCATCTTTTTATTTTTAAATGATTTGAAGACTAATGACTGCCTGCCACTCAAACAAAAAAAGTAGCTCCATTTTTAGAGTCTGCACTGGAGCTGAGCTCTGCTGCCCTCTGCTGTATCTGTTAGGTGTTGCATGCGAGTTGTAGGGAAAATAATCGGGCTCTCTCTCCGAAGTCATTCAATACATACTGGTTTGTCTTAATTCACGTAGGCTCGTGTAGATTTTAAATTTCCACGTTATAAAACTTGCTTAATATTTTATGCTTTATGATACAGTGCTGTGTTTTTTTGTTTGTTTTTTTTTTTTTTTTGTGCTGATGTACCTTAATTCGTCAGGCAGCATGAGAACCTTACACAGCATTGTACTCGGGACAACATTCAGTTTCATCACACGTAATCACTTCTTGTATAAATGGCACAGTGTTCATTTACAGTCAGTAATTAGCTAGCATATTACATGCCTCAGAAGGCAGCTGTCCTTGTGTGTTAACCCAAAAATGTCCTAATTGTAAGGCAGAGGTAGTGAGAGTATTGTGTGCTGTCCATGATCACGGCACTGTCCATGTTGAAGGCGTAATTAAAGCTATATCAGACGTAGAGTAACGTCTGCGCAGTTTTATGTGGTCCACTGTTTTCTGATCACGATATTACGATGAACTGCTTATGAACTCTTCCGTTTTCGCTCCTGAATAATAGCATATTAAAACCACATCTCATGACAGTGTTTGAGAATATATAGCTCCAGTCTTCAAATGACCAACCACCCCATTAACGTTAACTGTGGTCTCCTTTTGTGTGTGTGTGTGTGTGTGTGTGTGTGGCACAGCCCAGGCGACAGCAGGACCCCAGCCCTGGCTCCAACATGGGCAACACTGACGATCACAAGATGCGCTAACGGCAATCAGCAATCCAGTGGGCAGGGAAAGGGTGACACCATCTCCATCACCACAACAAATTTCACAACTCCATCGCCCCAAATAATTACACAAGAGACCAAAGTCCACATGTGCGGGGTGGGGGTGGGGGGGTGGGGGAGGGTTTCATAGCACTCCCTTGCTAGAAAGTTCTGACAAGGTGTATGTTGGTTTGGGCTGGTATTAACCTGGTTATGGGGATACGTTGTATTTAATTATCCCCTCCCCCTCCCCCACCCCCACCGGTTCCTTCTTGGGGTTTTGCACTATATGATACTTTCAGAAAAGTTCCCATGTTGCCTTCCAGTAAGTGTTCCTACCTACATTTTCTTTCATCCCCCTATGCAAGCTATCTTATTTTAATTTTTGGCACTATTGTAATGAAATGGCATTCTTATTATTTTTAATCATACTTGTTTGTGTGAAAGTCAAAATGTTTACTTTTTTTGTATTTTTTTTTTTTTTCTATATATATAAAACTTGTGTGTCCTTGCGCTTCTGTAGGAGAAACCAGTAAATGTCGCTAGTTAAAGTTGTGCTATAAGGTAGTGAAAAGCAGAAAAAAAAGTAAAAGAAGCTGCTGATCTTGTTGACAAGGAAGGCTTATCATTTTGTCATCATCCCCCATGCTCTCGGTACCTTCCACTCTTTTCTTGTTAGCGTACATCAAAACACACTTTGAAAGCACCGAGCAGCAGGAAGCGCATATTAAGGTCAACCAGCTCATATCGTCTTCCACCTTATATTATTATTCCATTTTGTCATGTTTTTTCATGTTCGTACCAGTTCAGGATCTTTTTTTTTTTTTTTTTTTTTTTTTTTTCTATGCCTTGACAGAAAATGTAGGCTAGCCTTCCCTCCTACTGGTGCTGCTTGTTCGAACTCACTCCAGAAAATAAGATCAAAATATGCAACATTACCTTTTTAAGTTAAATCACAACATGATGAAACATTGAAAGACAGATAAATATCAGCTTTGTGTTTTGCTCTGTTATCTTCAGGATTTTGGTCCTTCGGGTTTCTGGAGCTCTTGTTAAAAGAATACGGGGTGATTGATTTCCTCCAAGAAGATTGGTGTCATTAGCAAGAGAAGAAAATCGCTCAAAGCTGAAAAATGAGCTGAGAGACAGGTCACGTTTGAAATGGCGATTTTTTTTTTTTTTTTTTTTTTTGTCCAAAGCAGACATATGCCAATATTCATAAAAAAAAAAAAAATCACTTCAAATGATATTATATTTGCGTTTTGAGTATCTGTAGTGTGTCAAACAACCGTTGTAGTAGAATTATTTGTAAGTATGTTCATGCTTTTCACCAAATTGTGCATATTGAGGCTTTTATAATTTAGGGGTCTTAGGATGATGCTACCAAAATCAATGTAGCCTTAAAGAACGCACTAAGCAAAACTTAGTGGCCATAATGGATACCGCTTCCTAAAGGACTGAGAGATGCAGGCTCAGTGTGCTACCGCAAAAAAAAAAAAATGTGTGTCTGCTGCAGCGTGCGACGCAGCATGCTCGATTCTGTTTCATGTTTTGTTTCTAGTCTGTGTAGTCACCCATGCCACTCATGATGTAATTTATTACTAAATTATTAATATTACTTAGACTACATTTAAGATCTGAGCTGTTAGAAAGAGCTGGGTCAGAAGTAATCTTTGTAATCTTAGTAAACTTTGGAACGATGTTATCGCAACACTGCTTTCGGGGAAAAAAAAAATCATGTTATTCGTAGGTTTGAAAGGAAGCTTAAAACAAGTACAGGTACGCAGCAGTAAGATGGCAATGGTAAAGTAGATCAGTAGTGGTGAACCCTCTGAAAACGTTCATGAGTTTATTTGCCTTTGATAACTGAACTGAAACTGCATTACCTCATTGAAATGATGCAGGTAGTAGCTCATTCTAGGTCAAAAATGCAGTTCTCAGTATATCTCTCGAATTGGTTTTACGATGTAGCCTATTTAGTCGATCATAGCCTACCTCCTAGCTACAACCAAAAAGTTTCATAGCAAGATATGTGTGCAAAAATGATCTGATGGCTCCAATGTTAAGGACGTTTCTGCTTGGCTCTTATTAAAATGGTTACTGTTATCACCAAATCAGCAGAGAAGTGGTCACTTTGAAGGTCCCATATTTTTTCAAACAATTTAGCCAAATCAGTGGTCAGTCTCGAACTGGCGTTCCTGCCAATGTCTCGAGTCTTCCTCGTACTTTCCAGCAGGAAATAGGAAACCCTCTCACACTCCCTCTTTCCCCCCCCTGCCAGGTGTGTCTTGTGCTGTGTGTCAAAAACTACCATTGCTGCACCTCATAACATTCTGAGATTCTGCATCAACCTTTTACTTAATGCTGGCATTAAGACAAGATACACACCAGGGAATGGATTTTCACACATTTCATTTTTTAAATAAATGGTTTATTTTCTTAATTGTCGTTTAAGTTATTGATGGAGGATTGCCTTTTCATTTTCAGGTCATGCTATGAAGAATTATGTAATTCTGTTTTTATTGCTTACTTTTTTTTTTTTCCTTAATTCCACCAGGGCTTAAGGATGCTTTTTCTATGTTATACGGTTTAAGCTTTCCCCCCATTTTTTAAACAGGGAGGACTGTTAACTGAAGTGTTATGTTTGACTTGTTTCTAAATAAACTTTTTACAAATTAGTTATGTACAGTCTCCATGAGGGCCGTACTATTTATGGGAAATGCTGTCACTGTACTTTTAATACTGTGAAACTGTCGGATATGAAACATTATGTGCTTATATTTCAATGATTTTTTTTTTTTCTGCTATCAGAATTTTTCTGATCATTAAAATAATAAAATTTGTGAACATTAGCCCCTTAAACGCCCAGGACCCATTGAATTATATTCTTCAATCAAAACATACCCTACATATACCCTACATACCCTTTCATACCTATTAGTATCACTGCACTGGATAATTCATATTAAATAGTAAAGTCAATAAACTGGGAGTTTAAGGGGTAACTGTAGTAACCCGATCGTAAAACCATATAGTATAAAGAATAGGTTAATACTGACATAAAACGTTTGAGTCCAAGACAAGTCCTAAAAACGTGCATGTAAATCTTTTACTTCAGGGTGGTTTGTGTTGAAACTAGTGGAGATTCATGTGTGCTGCTTTCCTTGCCCAGTAAAAATAGCAAAGTTGTCACCTCATTATCGTGAACCCATGTGCGCAACCTCTAAACGGCCCCTACTACATCATGTCCATCCCCGTTCCAATTCTTGTTTTTCCAAGGAGTATAGACGCATACTTATAAAAGCTAATCCTTTCGTTTCTTGCTAAATTTATAAATGAATATCAGCGCCATCAGAGAAGTGTGTGTTGATGCGTATATTGGGTGGTGGTTAATCTAGTCATTCTAATTTTTTTTTTTAATTCATGAGTTCCTTGCATTCAGAAATGATGCACTCTCTGGGGCTGGTTCTCTAGGCTTATGGCCCACCTCACTGGAGAGTGCTTATATATTGCCCATCCTCATCAGAATCGTCTGTGATATTGAGATGTGATGCAGCGAATGCACTGCAGGCTGGTATTCAAGCCGCCTTGGAAAAACTCCAACAACAACAGCCGATTGAATGCCTAACACATTTTGTAGTATATGCTCCCAAACAAGCTGAGTGAGCTATTTCACAATATACCAGTTTCATTAGAGCTCTTATGCATGTTGGAGAGCACATCGAAGCTGCATACTAATAACAAGCATAGTGGCTGCAATGGTAGAGGCAGAATAAGTGTTGAAATCAATGCCTCTGGTAGAGAGACTGGTGGCCTCACTATTGCAGACTGATGAAGCTCTGAGTATAAATCCATGCTGATTACAGCCTGAACATAAAAGACCTGTCAACATGGAGTTTAACTCTAACATGGTGATATAGTTCCTCCTGGCCCCTAATGAAATAATGCCTACAACAGGAGGCACAATGGATACAGACCTCCAACAGGGAGCACTCCAAGAAATGGGAACTGTACAATGCAGTACAATGCAGCAAATCACAGGGTTTGTTGGCAAAAATAAGGATGCAAATCTGGCAGTTGAGATGCAAGGACCAGATATTTTCTGTTTCTGAAAAAAAAAAAAGGAGATGGAATCTACCTCATTCTGGATCAAAGGAGCCTAAATGCCTTCTTAAAACAACTGCTGTTCTGAATGGCACATAAACCAGATTTTTTTCCCCCTCCATTTTCTCCCCAATCTGGTCACACCCAGTATTCAGCTCTCTCCTATCACAAGACAGCTACCAGCCAGGGAGGGTGAAGGCAAACACATAACACTTTTCAAACTGCTGCAGGCAAAGAAGGCTTCTGTGAACAAATGCAAATCTGAAATATATATATTACAACATTCCAATTGCGCTGGAGTCTCCACATAAGTGGAGTGACTTTCCAGTTCAGGGTTCCCCCCTTTTGGATTGGTTCTAACACCCAGGGTTTTCACAAAATGAGTGTGAATTGCTTTAGAGCCTCTGTAATGCCCATGTGGTGTGTGTGTGTGTGTGTGGGTGGGACTGAGCTTGTCAGAAAAAGTGGCGAGTTGAAAACCAGAGACTTCAAATGCTTTTCTTTCGTGTTACGTTACTGCCTGTCTACGTGTCAAAGGGGCACGAGAGCAGCAATAAAAACAGCTCATGTGTGATCCCACTCTGCGTTTGCTGTGTCCTCTGAGCAGCATGCTGCTGACATTGTGATACTCCTGATCTCTTATGGACGCTCCGGCGCTAAACATCACAGGAAAAGGCTTTTTATTTATTCCTACACAAGCTGTTCATTACGTTGGCATGAAGCTCAATATATGTGCCACGAGAGCCTTCTTAATGGAGACAGAGCCATCTCAAACATGGATGCGGTCAGAACATTTCAAGTGGCCACATGCAAATAAATTTCGGCAGATGTGCTGGCTCGCAGGAGGCCTGTGTCCACTGGCAAATTAGATTGGTAAATTAACAAGGAGGTGGTTCAGCTCATTTGGAACACCCATGGCAGAGTGGAAGTCGATCTTTCTGTGAACAGAAAGACAACGTGCTGTCCAAGGTAGTTCACAGACAGGACAGTGATACACGTGTGCTTTGGGCCAGATTGAGCTGATTAGCACAATTTCCACGGCTATCACCATTATGGATGATGCTGTAGCGCATCTGATGGACTATATTAGAATGCTGATAGCCCCATCCTGGCCAAATAGACCATGTTGTTAATGTTAGTATGGTTTCCTTCAGAAGTAGTGAACTTATTCCCAATTGCCCTCTTTCTTGCCGAGTAATAATAGCGAAGTCATCACATCGTGACTGTAACCTCACTTAGGCAGCCTATAAGAGGCCTGTGCTATGTCACTCTTGTCCATTCCTTCTATTTAAGGATGAACCAAATTGTTGCTTTAGCCATTCATAAAGTTTCTGCTCTCTCTCTGATAGGTCTGTTTTGTTTTTTTCAGCCAAATGATGGCCTCCTTCACTCGCATCGACACCTCTTTGGACCGCATATTGAGAGTTGCCATGAACAGCTACCAAATGCAAATCCAGCACTTGTGCTGCGTCTCAATTTGCCTACATATACTTATACTATGCGCTAAAAGTATGTACTCTTTTTTTATGTGAAGAAAAAGTACATACTTTTGAGTATGTAGCAAAAAAGTATGCCAGTACTGGGACATACTAATACGTCATGTAACGGAAGAGAACGTTGTTGCCTAGTTTCACAAACTGTCACCGTAAACAAACTCCTCGTTGCATTTCAGCTTTTCTTCATTCCTTATTCCTTATATCGTTTATACTACAGAATTTAATTTACCTTGATTCCCTTGATTTATTTTTCCTCATTGCATTTACACCTCTCGAAAAATGCATCCTTGAATTGCACAAAACCTTCACAAAACCCCTCCTCCCCTGCGCAAGGAGCTGTGAGCAATATTAGCTAAAATAGTGTCCACGGATCCACACTTCTGCCAGCAGCAGTAGACAGTCCGGGTACCTTGAGGACACTCATTTCAATATACTACGATTTGGGACACACTCATTCTAATCTCGGATACTGTTCAGGATAATGTCTAATTCCTTTTGAGCCTGTGAAAATGGAGGGAAAATTGAATTCCTAAACTGTTAATGCAATATTTTTGTTAAACCCCTTGAATTAAAGCTGAAAGTCACTGACACTTCAATCACATCCTGATTGCTTCATTTCAAATCCATTGTGGTGGTGTACAGAGGCAAAATTACTACAAATACTTACAGACCCAACTGCATGTTCACATAGCCAGTGCACCTACCAGTATGTTTTTGGGAGGCGGGAGTAAACTAGAGAACCCAGAGAAAACCCACATGCACAAATCTCCACACAGACAATAACCCAAGCTCAGGATCGAACCGAGGTGGCAATGCTACCTCTGTAACTGTGCCCCGGGTGAATGTATGTGCACTTTTTACATGGGAATTTAATAGTCATTAATCGGGAAGTGGTTAAACGGATAAATGAACACGCAGGAAGTTTGATGTAGGACAAGACCTAGTAAAACGTTCAGCAAGCTCATGCATTACTGGAGAATAAAGTCTTGATTTTACTATGCTGACGCATTTTGAGGATGCTGATTTAAAACATTAGCACAATGAAGCAACAACAGAAAGAAAAGCAAGAGAAAGCATCAATTCAACAAGAAAGACGAACTTGGCATTGTAGTGATTCTGTTATGAAGGAGCTGTTGGCCATTTGTGCTGAAGCTGAAGCTGAAATCCTTGAGACCAAGAAAACAGTTTACAGTGTTACATAGAGATGACTGGTATGTTCTTAAATGTCTGATACTTTACAAAAACACCACACCAAGAAAGCCGTAAAAAAAAGTCGTACCACTGTGAACAGTGCCGCTGTCATGTGACAAACTGGAGAAGGCTTTATCTTGGGTCTGGGTTTTATTCACAGCAGGACTGATTGAGAATATCTGTGCTTTCAAAGGGTCAGATTACCCTTGAAATTTTGGTAATTTTGACTTTCACAACAGTGATATTCCACCATTTGGCTGATTCTCCTAAATGGCCATGTAAAAAAAAGTATACAATGTAAAAGTCTAGTTCAAATATACTGTATGTTGGAACTAATAAGACCAAGAAATCTGATAAATTTGACTCAGCTTTTACCTTCATGTTCACTATATGGCTAAAATTATGTGGACACCTGATCATCACACCGATATGTGGAACCTCCCCAAACTGTTGCCACAAAGTGCCACTGTAGCATGACAATTTCCATTCACTGGAACTAAGGGGACCAAACATGTTCCAGCATGACAAAGCCCATGTGCACCTAGCGAGATCCATGAAGACATGGTCTGCCGCGGCTGGAGTGGAAGAGCTCGAGTGGCCTGCGCAGAGCCCTGACCTCAACCCCACTGAGCTCCTTTGAGATGAACTGAAATACAGACTGTGCCCCAGGCCTCCTCACCCAACATCAGTGCCTGACCTCACTAATGCTCTCGTGGCTGAATGAGCAAATCCCCACAGCCGCACTCCAAGTTCTAGTGGAAAACCTTCCCTGAAAAATGGAAGTTGTTGTAGCAGCAACTAAATCTGGAATGGGATGTTCACCACGCATGTATGAGTGTTATGGTCAGGTGTCCACATACATTTGGCCACATAGTACCTACATAGATTATATTCCACAATTACACTGCATGACTGTATTGTTTATTGTCATTATTTTTATAATTATATTGTAGACAATTAAATACAGGGGAACAAATGCAAGATCTTTAGGCCCTTTTATTTAAAGATACACATGGGCATTTCATACAAGTGTTAGTTGCGTATTCTATTATTAAATAATGTCAAAAATAATAGTTTTTGTTGAAAATTCCCTGTAATGACCTCTTATAAATAAATATCCCTTATAATTAAATATCACTCGGTCAGTGGCAGTGACAATCTATCTAAGGCAACTTTTAGTTTACTGTCATAGAATGGTACGATCATATTTTTTAGACATTTTTCCAATACACACCATTTATCAGATGTCGTACACCTTCACACAGCTTATAAGCCCCTCATCACGGATTTCTTCGTGTAAGCATTACCCAATATTTTTGCCTCCCCTCTCATAAGCATCATAGTGATGATCATACTAAGTAGTAGAAAGAATAGATGAATATATTTTAATTATATATATTTTTATGCAGTTGGAGTGACCTCTGTTGCCACTGGTTCAGAATCAATATTTGTCGCTTTAGTCCTAACACAGAATACATTCTGCTTTTCTCTTTGCCTGGGTCTCAGGCTGCGAGCAGAGCTGTGCTCTGTGAATAATGTTAAAGTCTGGGCGCAGCAGTGTCCTGACCTCTTCTCCCCCGTAGAATCAGAACACCAGTGTCACATCCCATACATGCCCAGGGACAGCAATGACTTGATGTAAAGCAATGCAAGCACAGGCAGCCCAAATTAAATGTTTTTCATTTTTCCCTCCCTTTCTGTTTTCGGTGTGAGTGTGTGTGTGTGTGTGTGTGTGTTTATGTTGTAAAGAAATGAGATTGCTTGGCAGTGACATGGCTCTTGTGAAGAAGGCCCCATCACACTCACCTTTCTTTTTTGTGCGAGGTCACCCCATGATGTAGTTGCTAAGGCAACGGGCCTCTCCCAATAGGGGTGGACATACAAGAGAAGGTTTTCATTACGAGGTGTTTGTTAGAAAAAAAAATGCTCTGGTGCCTCCATGTCCCCACCTTGCAGGCTCCTTCTAACTGCACTCTCCTTTTCTTTCAGGAGAGCATCTCTGCTGCAGAGGACGAAGATGAAGATGAAAAGGTACTTCAGTCTTTTTTTGTGCCTTATCTTTGTTTTTTCTCTTATCGCTAATTAGATACAGTCTGAAAGTTCATTGAGCTCTGGGTCTGACCTTGCAGCGCTGTTCGGTGTCGCACTGTCTGTCCAGCCTCGGCGTTTAACTTACAACATCCAAGTTAAAAGGACTCGAAATGAGGACAGGCGCTGTGACTGTCTCAATGAAGCACATTTTTCCTCTAGCGTCAGTGTGGCCTCACGGGAATGTTCCCTCAGACCACAAATGGATTTTGGTTGCTTCGTTGCGCTCCTTTAAAACGCAGAAATAAGCACAGAATGGAATCATTAATTGAAGTCAGCCTTTCTCTGGGGAACAGATACAGTGTGAAAAATTTCACAACAGACACATATGAATAGGGGGGCTGGTCTTTAGTTGAACTTGGGCTAAATAAATAAATGGTGCCTCATTCTCTTTGTTTATACAAAGCGCAACAATCATTTACAGGCTTCAGGTAAACACAGATTTTGTGTGCTCTTTTTATACGAATCATAAATCACTTAAAAGTCATTGTGCTCCTTGCAGATGGAATGTCATTTAGTGTGCGGCTTAACCATTAAAAGTGTTTATTAAACGTGTATAGTCATAGACATAGCTTATAGCCATATTAGCCGCGTTGTCTGCTCCAGAGAGGATTGAGTTTAAGGAAGATGATGTGTTATTGCTTTCTGACTGTGGAAGTGTGAAGCTCCGAGCCTGTGAGCACTGACCCCGGCACTGTGTGGCTGCAGGCCCAGGATTCATATCCATAACGCGCTAAATATATTCAGTTGCAATGACTGCAGGCGAGTTTCATCTTCAGAGAGGAACCGCTCTGCTGAAAGCAGGTCTCTCTTCCAAATACAGAGCTGAGCAGCTAATTCAAAGATGATGCACGTTATATGTGTGTGGATGCCCAGCAGCCAGGCAATTGTGATAAAACTTGGAAGGAGAAAATAACTTTGATCCCAAAGAAATAGCAATATTAGGCCAATTACAGGTGGCACATGAGTGCTGAATGTAGATTCAGTCTATATGTGTTTCCCATATTGACTTGGAAATAATATTAGCTTAACTTATTATCCACCAGTTTGTTTAATTTGTCTCATTTCTTTTACATTTAGCGGTAAAGGAAAGCTGACAGCTCAGATCCAACTGCCAGTGAGCAGAGATTGTTTTTAATATATTTTAATAGCTATGAATATAAGAGCTAATGGATGCTTTTCTCCTCAGATGCTTAATGTTTCTAAGAACTTTGGCATTATGTGAAAATGAAAATGTGACCTTTCATTTAATTAATTAAGCAGATGAATTTTTTTTTTTGTAAGCTTCTATAATTTAAATGTACCTGATTCCTATTTTGGCTCAAAGCTGTGACTTTTGATATCATATAGGCAGATCAAAAAGCAGAGCTTTCCACCTCCTATCAAAGGATATAAATAAGTAAATAAATAAATAAGTAAGTAAGTAAATAAATAAATAAATAAATAATGGGCAAAAGAAGTAAAAGCTAGAAGGTTATGACTACCACTTTTGATTTTTTTTTTTTTCCTGGAAGGAAGACAATATGTAAACTCCAGTAAAAGAAAGCCTAAAGGAGATGTTGTGTTAAAAAAAAAATATGGCCTTTGAACAAAAATCTGTCCTGGGGGAAAGACAGATCATGTACAATCATGTGTGTAGGCAAAGAGCTGTCCCTTTGGCCTTAGGTAACAGTCAGATTGTGCAGATCGACGCTGGTTTAATCACATCAGAAAACGAGAGGAATAGAGAAAACAACTCTCTGATTCTGTGTCCCAGATAACTGGGAGGCAATGTGGCCTGGTGGGAGAGGATCACACTGAAAGAGAACTGACCCAAAGCTGTAACACACACACACACACACACACACAAAAACCTCAACCCACCCCATACAGTTTAACTGTGCTATTTCTGCCCTTTCACCCCCTTTGGTCTCCTCCAGTGTATCAGCTTCATCATGTAGCACAAGGACATAATGCTGATAGTAGAGGTACTATGGTGCACTGTACGACTCTCTGAGCCTTGTGGCTTCTGTTTTCTAATCCTCTTTGTTCCCATTTGTGTTACCTTGTGATCCACAATCCGTGTGCGTTTTAATTATCTGTACATGGTGTAAGGCTTTGTGGAATAAGTGAATAAATACTGAAATAGTCCTTAATGAAATTTCACACCATTTCCTTTTGATTTTAATTTGAGAACTTTCAGAACTCCTGTGATTTATAATTCCAGTATTTATATCTGTTTCTCAAAATCAACTCAAATGGTTTCTAATCAGTAGAAATGTCAGTACAATATCTCAGAAAAAAGGGTGGTGGTGATGGTGATGGTGGTGCTGGTGGTGGTGGTGGTAGTTGGGGGGGGGGGGGGTATGGTTGGCGGCTCCTCTATCTTGTTCTTGTGAAGTTTGGTTTTCCAAGAGTACTGAACAGTTTACAAGGAGCATGAGTCAATACACAGATTAAAACAGACGATCATCAAATGAGTAATGTTATCTGTTAGCTGTTTCCTTCAGAGTGTTCTGTAAGATAAAATGCAATAACAAGAAGAGCTTGTTGGTGCATTTGACATGTATCATTCTATCATTCTATGTTCTTTTGATCCCCAGTAGACCAAAGATATACACACACACACACACACATGCACACACAGTCAGTGAGTTCAACATTGAGAAGCCATATATGTAAAAGTAGTCTGAATACAGAGTCCATATGATAGCCGACAGATCACAGAGAATTTAATTCGGGATTGCCACACTTCGCTTCTGCACCTCTAATTCATTTGCTTCAGACACATAATTCTGATTTGAAGCTTAAAAAAATAGATTTGTACAAAGTGTAAAGGAGTGTAAACCCTGGCATTTTGTCTGGGCTGTGCTTGGTCTCAGTGTGTGACAGACATATAGAGTGTAGGAATGGCTAGTTTCCTTTGGTCTCCTGTGTCTGAGGGAATGAAGAATGACTGTAAGTCGTGTCCTTTCTCTCCCAGGGGCTGATACAGACTCTCATTGCATTGTCTGGGGAAAGAGAATGCTTTTTTTTTTTTTAAACACAAACATAGGCACCACTCATCCTCCCCTCAATCACAAGCCTCGCCTTCCCTCATCCCCACTCTTTGACTCTGCGCTCTCTCTAGATGTCATTATTCCTGTCATTATTCGCTCCTTTTGATGTAGGGCTTCCTGGCTCCCTTTAGCTTGCATTACTCCTGTTATCTCCAGCTCTCTGCATCCCCCTGCCTCTGGAGAGCTCCACACCAGGGCTTCATTGCTGGAGGAATCTCTGATGGGATCATTCTACTTTGGACTTGAGATTATACTCGCAATCTTCCCTAAGTAAAATGGACAGCCCCCCCACAAAAGTCCATTTGGTGTGTGTGTGTCTGAATTACACTGCAACCCGATACTCCGTGATGCATCAAGTGCAAAACGGCAATGGGATTTCCCATTCCTCTCATATTAAGTAAAAACATCACTCTGTATTATAAGATTACATACACTGCCGCAAGTTCACTTACATAAGATCACAGGCAGTAATAGATTTATCTTTCGAGTGCAACGCCACACTCAATCTCGCTGATAGCCCTCGCACTGAGAAGTGTGATACCTGCTGGTGTGCACTCTACAAAAACAAGCCAACACTTGTCCAGTGTAGAGTTTTGGATTGCACACACTCTCTCTCTTTCTCTCTCCCACACACACACACACACACACACACACACACAAACCACTGTGTGTTCAGCCTGATTGCTGATGGCCATTTTTTTTTTTTTTTTTTTTTTTACATCTATTTCTTTCACCACTTAATCTTTGATTGTGATGCTCTTCTATTGTTTAGGGTTGACAAAAGCTGAATTTCTTCTTACTCAAACTCTGAGAAACACAGAACATCGCTCATTTTCTAAAGCGCCCCAACACTGACGAGATCCGAAGTTGCAGTTGCTCATTACAGACCATTGAGGATATGAATTACTCCTGATAGCACACTGGAAATAAACCCCTCTTTATCTGCCGTTTCCCAACGTCTAACATCCCTCATCACTCTTTTTTTTTTTTTTCCTCTTTAGGAATCAGAGAAAAGAGGCCTGATAGAGAAAATCCATATGGTTCATGAAATTGTGCTCACCGTCCAAAGTGTTCTCGATGAAATAGCATCCATCGGAGAGAGAGTAAAGAAGTAAGTGTTGAAGTTTTTACGTGACCTTCAGTTGTGGACTGCATTCACATGTAAGAAAGCATTTTGCTCTAAATGATATTCAAATGCCAGTGAAACTGAGTGTAAGCACCTTATTATTTTTTTTTTTTAAGACAGTTCTCTTTTCACACAAGTATAACAAATTTAAATAACTTGCACTGCTGCCAGTGTAATCAGAAGTTTTTTATATTCATTACTAGAGATACACGTTTATGGATAATTATCGCAGTTCTCAAGTCGAGAAAAAGGTGACAGGTTGTGTTTTTGTGAAGCAATCTGTAAGGGTTGCTAAGCTGCACTTAAAGGTGCGTACTATAACACTCTACGATCACATGGTGTTCTTGTGCAAAGAATGACCACAAACTGTCAAATTTTCATTTACCATCAAACAAAATTCACTTCAATTGCAGCTAAAAAAATTTTACAGATAAATGTCTACTGCAGCTTATTTAAAATATAAATGTAAATAATTTAGTAAATATTGACAAATGATAGTAATAAAAGTTTTTAAGTTAAGCCTGTGCAGATAAGAGATCTCTACCTGTCTAAATAATCTAAAATGTAATATTTCTTTTTTTTTGGCAGCACTTTCAACTGGTCAGTGCCGTTCTTGTCCCTCCTGGCCTGCTTTGTCATGTTCACTGCTACGGTTATACTCTACTACATCCCTTTGCGCTACATTGTCTTGTTATGGGGTAAGTTAGCGAGCATGCACTTCCAGCAGCGTGTCATGTAGTTCGGCTCTGTTATTCCATCTACATTTTAGGAAATATTACCACATCACCGTTGCTTATGATTGCACCTGGCAGCTTAGTGATGGCTGACTAAAGGCATTATAACAGTCATCCATTTTCACTGCGCTGCCTAGACTAGTAGATCAGAATTGGGAATTTGATCTACTGTTGCGTATTCGGCAGGGTAGGGGTGCGCAGATGTACTGATCTTAAATGAGGCTTTGTGTGTGCCCTCAAGGTACACTGCAAGCTAATATTACACATCTATGATTGTACGGCAGAAACTCATAAAAACTTTGAAATTCCTAAAACCATGTTGACAACATTCTGCCTCGAGTCAGTACAAAGATGTAATAATTTTCCCTACTAAGCCGTTTTAGTATGTATTGGTGATAATATATTGGTGATAAAAATCTCATTTGTGGTCTGTACTTGCCAAAAAGGAAAACGTTGTCAAATGTCGAAACTGAAGAGAATTGAACAATGTTGTATGAATGATTAGTAGTCTTACAAGAACACTAGTCGGATAAGGTCCAGGCCAAACTATAGCAACATATATACTTTTATATTTTACATCCTGGAAATGTTACACATTTAGTGTCTGTTTCTGTTACACTTTTTTTTTCCCTTTCGGAAACAGTTGCATGCGTGTCTTAACACTAGTTTTTGATATATTCTGGTCCATCTGCCTGCCTGCCTATCTATCTATCTATCTATCTATCTATCTATCTATCTATCTATCTATCTATCTATCTATCTATCTATCTATCTATTATTTTTGCAGGTGTTAATAAATTTACAAAGAAGCTCCGCAACCCACACCTCATTGAAAACAACGAAGTACTGGATTTTCTCAGCAGAGTACCATCTGATGTTCAAAAAGTAAGAGTTACGTTTTGGTACAATATCGAACAGACTGACCAAAAATAATCAATATATGATGCACTGATATCCACTGTAAAGTAACAATGACAATAAATTCCTTGTCGTCACTGTCCACCCACTAAGCAGTTAATCATCATTTATGGGTAAATCACACAGAGCAACTGTTTTCTATTACGTTTCATAACTGGTTGGCTAAAATGATAAATATATACACTAATGAATAAACTGGTTTATATAGTCCGAAAGCAACTATTGCCAAGCAAGATAGCTTGCATTGTAGATTTATTTTGAAATAAACACTACGCTAGCAGGTAGCTGGTAGCTAAAATGAGCTAGATACCTGCTATACTGTTTACTGTTTCTAACAGAAGAACCAAAATCAGCAGTTACCATATCTTTAAACTCCCATGGGCAGTTACGGTCAGGTGAAGCTTGTTTTGCCTTATCTTATTATATACGGTGTAACACTTATGACACTGCAGCACTGTAAAATTATAACACAAGGAGGCTACTAATCATGGACCCTATTGTTGGGAGACCAAGAGTTCAAATCCCAACGATGCAGCAGCCATGCGTGGCCACAAGCCAAGGGAGCAAATTTGGCTGTGCTATCTGGGTGGGAGTGATGGCATACCCTCCCTTACAGCAACACTAGCCAGTCTTCGGCATCTGTGAGCTCATGTGTGCAGAAGATGGCAGATAGATCTTTCTTCCAAGTGTGTTACGCTGCACTGTGACACAGCATGAGCAGCAGTTTGAAAAGATGAGGTTGGCTGGCTTCACGTGTCTTGGAGGAAGCACATGTTAGCCTTCACCCTCCTCGGTTGGTAGCTGTTGTATGATGGGGAGAGCTGGCTGGTGGGTGGGAATTGGCAGGTGCAAATTTTTTTTGGGGAAAAAAAAAAAAAAAAAGCAGAACATACTTCCAGAACTGTCATATTATTTTGCTGCATCTTCAGACAAAAGCACCTCTAACTCAGCTTCAAATTCGTTTTTTTCCTCTTCTCCATGTTTACTTCTTTCCTCTGATTGTGGACGTTTAAAAAAAAAAAAAAAATTCCTGGTCAATACTTTCTCTTTACTGGCTCACTATCACAACACCTGCACAAACTAGGCCATGGTTCATGTGGGCTTGTCGTAGACATGTACAGTATAAATAAGGGACTAGTGGTTGGAAGCTTGTTTCCACACAGCTGAAACTGAGTCATGAACTGCACTCAAATCATAGCTTGTATTGATGTTGTAGGACGGCTTACAAATCAGATGCAGATTTGTTCATACCTCATTGTGTGCATGTAAATCTGTGCTCATTTCTACACAGCGTTGCTGAATAAGGGCCAGTGTGTCTTGATGGACTGACCCAATGGCCCTGATGGGGTCTGCTTTGATCTCTGCGCAGTGATGTCACTTCAGCCTCATCCCTCATTATCGGTTTTGTTTGTGTGTGATGAAAGCGGGGTGGTCTCGGAGTAATGAAGGGCTAAGTGAGCATTGTCATACTCAAGGCCCTGTGTGATGGAATAGCCACCCTGAACCGATACGTCATTCACAGTTACATCACAGGGGTGAGGTTGTTCTGAAATTACTGTAAACCTAGCCTGAGTGAGGGAAGGATTTCCATGGCATGGACAGACCAATAATTCCAGGGTCTTTGAAGCTCATCTAAGAGGTATTATGTGATTTGGGCTTAATTTGGTAATAGAAATTGTGGCCTTTTGTTTGCACTTAACAGGTTAAAACATTTCCGTCTTGATTAGGCCTTGACTATAGTGTTCATTTTTAGCTTCCTGTGTAGAATCTCTGCACTGAGGTGCCAAAATAATCCAATGGTAGGAGGGAATCAGAGCAACACTGAGCTGCTGGAGTTGGACGGAAAAACTAGATTTTTTTTCGGGCCTTTATTTTTCCTTAATAACACATATATGTTATTTAGGTATTCGATAAGATGTGCTCTCCATGGACATATGCGCTTGCAGTGAGGAATGCATGCAAATTTCCAGATCTCTGTCTCAAAAACAATGTGAATCACCCAAATTAACGATATATTACAAAAGCTCAGATTGAATCCTTTCTCTGTTTTTGGAAATGACTTGGTAATTAGTGCCTGTGCAGTTCTTCAAACTCAAAGCCCCAAAACTGGACTTCTTACAGCAGCTCCTCTGTCCTGAAACAAGAAGCATCTGTCAGTTCTGAGGCCGGTTTCATGTTCTGATGCAGCCACCGTTATCTTTGTTCCCTCTCTCGCCGTCTCTCCATTTTCTAATCTGGGCAGGTAATTAGTGTGCGCTCATCTGCCTTACAGCTACACCACCAGGTAATTGTTTTGGGGGAAAATAAACACGAAAAGCTGTTTGACTTCTATGAGTTCTATGAGCTGAATTTGACTTCTTTTTCTTTTTTTTCTGTTGATGTTGCATTTTATGTATTTTAAGTAGCATTTTTTTTTATGTTACTTTGAGGATTCAGACATTACTCTTTTTTTCCCCCATATGTGTCAAGTGTCAAGCATAAGAATCAGTATCCTCAGCCACATATACTATATGTTTTAATGTATTTTTTAAGCAATCCTAGATCTATTTATTACAGTGAAACTAGCTTTTACATGAAGAAATAGCACTGCAGGAAGCTATACATAGGAGCATGCTCAAATAAAACATCTTGTACAAGATTTGTGCAGCATCTGAAAATAGCTGCCTACAGCCAACCATCATGGCCGTAGCAGTATTTCTCAGCATTCCTACAAAGTTTCCATTACTAAACACTTATGATGAGAAATACAATTCCAATACGTAGTTGTGAGAGAAAAAGTTGCACTTCTTCTTATTATCATTATTAGCACGGACAGTGAGGTCAGGGTTGAGGAGGATGCGTAAAAACCCTAGTCTTGTTAGTGGGATTTCTCTTTTTTAAGGCTGGCGTGTACTTTTACTGTCTACTGAAGAATTTTTTTTTCCCAAGTTAGCTTAACAATTTATTGCCCCAGCAGCCTCAAGAGACTAGCCCTGCATTGCCACCAAACAGTGCCATCTTGAAAAGGTTATCTTGAAAATTGCTGATCTGCCCGGTTATCGATTCACGATCAAGTGGCTGTTATAATCTACTTAACTATTCTTACCTTTTGTAAGCATGCTGTTCTCTTTTAAACACTTATGTTAATAGCTCACTACTTGTATTAATTACTTGGGGCCAGCCTGTGAGGTGTGTGTTGGCGTACAAGTGTGCAGTTGGTTTACATACTAATTCCTGTGTCTCACTGGCCCCTATACAAGGTTTCTAATATCCACGCTTGTGGGAATGGCCCCGTCTCATTTCTTGATAAGTTAACTATTGCAGTAAGCTACTCTTATGAACTTTGCAGGAACATGTACCACTGATGGATGTAACAATAGTTTCTAATTTCTAACTTAGGATGATGGTAAACTGGATCTGGCATCCATTTATTTTAAACTAAATTTAAAGATGTGAATGATTAGTAACATTGTGTGGGTCTGTAGCAAAACCCTATGGAGAGATCTCTGACACAGGCGCTGGAGCGATACTAAAAGGAGGCGGAGGAGCAAAGGTTGGAGATCAAGATGCCTGCAATAAAAGGGAAAATGTAAGTTGCATCTTCGGAAAGACCAGCAGAAGCTCACGATCAAGAGAAGCGCAGCCCAGACACACATTCCTGCCTACGAGCCTCTATAATTAGTCTTGCGCAGAAAGTTTCCTTGAAAGGACATAACTCGTAACTTGCCAGCTCCTCATGACCTGCAATAGCAGGGCTACTCGACTGCTACACATCTGCATCCAATATAGTCTGGCTTGGGATGTTTTGGGGTGGTGGGATGTGGGTGTGTGTGTATGTGTGTGTGTGTGTGTGTGTGTGTGTGGGGGGGGGGGGGGGTTATATGCTGCTGCATTGGTGAGGAACCATTCACTTTTCAAATTCTTCCTTGGTGTGATTAATCCCCTCTGCTCCTGTGTTTTAAAAAATGATTCATTACAGGCACGCCCGGTGCGCTTTTCCCCTGCAAGCAAGTCTTCTCAGGGGAGCCATTACTGCGCGTCGGCCTGAGCTCAGATTACCTGCCTCCCACCAAAGTGCTATTTGTTTTTACAGGTGCAGTATAGCGAGCTGAGAGCGCCCGGCATCCAGAGTGCACAGAAGAAGAAGCGCTAGTGCTCATGCAAGTTGTTCTGGATGAAAGGGCGAGACAGTGGTTGAAAGTGGTCCCCTCCCTTCCTGTAGAATCAGGTGGAGCCCCCACCCATCAGACTTATCTCCTGTGGGGAGGCTCTGAGTGTGTGTGTGTGTGTATGTGTGATAGAACATTATGTCACTCAATGATTTGCAGACCAGCACGTTGGGATGTAATTAACAGAGCATGATCATGATAAAGAATGTAAAAGCAAAGTATCCCCAGCCCCGCAGTGATAATGCAAAACACAACAAGCAATTAATAAATTAATGAATACAATAATACTGTAAATAATTAATAAGTGACACAAAATGTCCTGGTGGTATGTAAATAATTTGGGGGTGACATGTTTTGCTTATTATTAAAAGGAGATTAGGCATTAATGCATTACAGGCATGATAAAGTATCTCCTCGTTTAGACTGTACACAGCAAACAATATTGATGAAAAATGCAATCAGAAATTGTGATGCAGACAGTTATATTTATTAAATGGAAGAATGCAAATATGGCCTTTTGTAAACTGTTCTCATTAATGTGTATGGATTACATGGTTTGTATCGATATTTTTCATCCTATATATTTTATAAAGAAAGTTATACTTATAAACTTATAAAGCAAACTAATGATTTGACTTCTTGAGTATGTTATTTTTCACTGCTCACATCCTCAATGCTACCATTAACTGTGAAGGATGTTATCTGTGTGTAAACACAGCGGCGTGTGGTGAGGCCGTGTGATTATCCAGCATATCCCTGCTTTACTGGAGGACTCTGGCCTTGACAGAACCACGCTCGCATCAACACATCAAAGACCTGCATGTGTCCAGAGCAGCGGGCTAATGCACTGCTTTTGTTGTTCTATCACAATAACAAGGTCCAGATGAGAGAGCTCATCTCTCTCTCTTGCTCTCTCTCTCTCTCTCTCACACACACACAGACACACACACACACAAACACAGACAGAGACACAGAAAGAGACATAGAGAGAGTGAATGCTCTCCATTGCCTGCACTTAGTCTCTCCCATTTTCATTAAAATCACCTCCAGTGCCTAATGGCTCTCTAGCAGACCCATCAGTGTGTAGTGTTGCTCTCTGTGATGGAGCCCCAAGTACAGTAAATGGAGCTTCTCTGCCTCATCAACTTATTTATTCATATTATATACACATTCCCTTTCTCTCCTCCATCAGAGGGCCTTTTACATAAAAAAGCAACATTTTCAAAGTGTTGCAACTTGAAGCGAGCCATGGAAAGAATTCACATGATTATTTTTAGTGAATGATGATCATTACATTAATTACAATTATGAGGTCTCTTTTTGGGATGTCAATTTAAGAGTTTTGGCATGGATTTCAATTCCTATACATCATTGGAGGGATGTTTGGTTTGTCTTTCAGGAAACTGGAGGCAAAGAGAAACTCAAGTCATTCTCTATTTCCCCTTTATATAGCCTTGTAAATAATTAAACAGACTGCTTTGTAAAAATAGCCATGCTAGCACACGCACTGGAAAGTTTGTTCCAAATGGAGCACTGAATCTTTCCCTCAACTCCTTTCTCTCCTCCACAGTTTGCTTTCTGGTGAAAGAGCATCGCTCGGTGCAGCGTGAAGAGTTTGATTGGCCTCGGGGGAGCCGTCAGAGCCCCAGGCTATCTCTCTCTCTCTCTTTTTGACAGTCTGATAGAGACATCACAGTACTCTCCCAGGAGCTGCCACCAGGGGTCCGTTTCAGAGTGAGGGGGAGTGGAGGTGAGCCGAGAGGAATCCCACACACACACACACACACACACACACACACACACACACCACACTCCACTACAGAAAGAGAGAGAGAGAGAGAGCAATTCACTAAAACACACCCGATCATCCGACTGCAATAGGTGCTTGCAGAAAACCACTAGGCACAGGGTTTGGAAAAACTTGAAAAGGATGGTTTTAAGTGCGTGTGAAGTGTTTTGGCTGTGGGTGTGATTTCTTTAAAACATGACAATTTTGATAATGAAGTAGTTCCAATAAAATAAAGACCAAAGAAGTACCATGGTTATCAATTAAAGTGTCATTAAACTTGATTCACACCCAAATGTTTTATTCTAAATATATTTCACATGAAATAATGTGATAATCTGCACTGTTCATCATTTTATCCCAAGCAGATGAAGCTGTCATCAGTGTGTATGTCAGTAAAATAGAAAGAAATATCTTCTGCTGAGCCAAAACTTCTTCCTTAGCTGTCAAGTTAGCTTATGCCAGTCCTGTATACATTACTTCTTCCATACACTCAGTGACAGGAGACAAAGGATTTGGGGAAATGTTCTTGCAGCAGCAGCACCCGCTTTATGCTCATAATCATATTCAAGAAATTATTTATCAATTTACTTTGCATCCCCTGGGATATGGAACCCAGATTTTGAGAGAAGACTAAACAGGCAATATGGTCCCTGAAAGCATTTCAAGTCCCTCGATGTTTCACAAGCTTGTTAATGAACATTTCAACGGCACAGCAGTTAACACTGCTTGTATCGTCTCTCTCGTCCTCATTGTCATCGTGCTCTGCGTGCTACTGATGTCTTCATCAGCCTGTCAGAAAGGATGCGCCTGCAGCTGTGGCATGTCCCTCAAGAGCCTGTCGTTTCCATGGTAGTCCTTCAGGCAGCACCATGGGCAGGCTGTGTGCAAGGACCCCTACAACCTGTTTTCTTCCTCTCTCCTTTTTTTTTAAAGTCATTTCTCTGATTTGCAGCCCTGAAGCAGGAATCAAACTCGCCTCCACCAAACAGACGGAGAGAGAGAGAGAGAACGAAACTGCTGCATGACATCCTTTGCTGCTAGGCAGCTTTCTTTTCCTTCCAGGAGTGATGCCAGTCTGATGCCAGCCTCATTTTAATAAGCTCGCGCCTGTTCAGCACCTCTTCCTCCATTACTGCTGTGTGACTGCTTTCATTAAGGCCACAGACCTGTATTCCAGACAAAGTAGCAGGAGGCAAATGCTTCCTGTTCACTTACAGGTGTCACATCATTTTGGGTTTCATCTGTTTTTCTTCGGTAGCTAGTGCAAATAAACAGAGATTAGAGCACGGAGGCTTGGATAGGGACGACCATGCGGGAGAACTGTGACACCAATAAAGCACAGTGCTTGCCTAAAATCAGCCGCTAAGGAGATCTAAATGGCAGCCTGGATTGGATTTGCAACACTCTGGGATTGTGGTGGCAGCATAGCCAGTATCACCTGAGGACCTTAAACCTACACGCCGAGAGTGCAGCTAATAACACCGATCGAAAGGCACTTTTCTCTCCCTGTGCAGTTGTTGAATAGAAAGGCCTACGGAATAGCACTCCCAAGTCTCTAGAATAAACAACAGTACTATATTTTCTTCTGCTGTTGCAGTATGCAGATGATGTAGCAGATGAATAGCAGATGATGTATATAGAATAAAAGTAAAGCTCACCACTGAGCAGCAAAGTTAAACTATTAATGAAGTGACAAGAAATTGAGATTGTATTCAAATTTTTTTTTTTTTTTACAAAAAGCATATCACACTCATTGACACAGAGCCATATTTTCTTGTGGACTGTGGAGCATTTAAGACTTAGACTGAACCAGTGGCCTTTAAAAGCATCTCTACGAATGTGCCACATAAATAAATATTTCCAATTTGGCTTCAATACTATTCTCTACTCTTCTGAACAGCTGTGATCATGGCCAGTCTCAGAGGCGAAAGTGAGGACCAGCAGCGTTTTTAATGTGTTTGCGTATGTGTGTGTATGCGTGTGTGCGCGTGAGGGCAGACAGGTGTGTATGTGCAGCCCTGTGAGGGCGAGAGTTCTCTGTGTTACAGGTGCAGGCCTGACAGGCTTGGCTTCAGGATCAGAAAGGCCAGGATAAGATGAAAGGAGGGAGTGGAGACCGACTGACCGTTTCGGGAACAATGTCATGACTTCCAAATGGCCATGCCAGACAAGCTCAGCACGCAGATAAGAAATTGCACAGAGATGTTCTTCTGATCCTGTTTTATCAGTCAAGGGAAATTTCCCATGTTAAAGAATGTTAATAGGAAAAGATGATCCTCCTTTGACACAAAATAACAATTTGAAAAAAAAAAAATTGCTTGATAAATATAGCAACAGTTCCTCTTTTCCCATATTCTTTCATTCTATGCCTTCGGCTGAATCGCCTTGTGTACCCTTGAGGAAGCACCTTGAGAGTCTTTCAGAAGCAACAGCATTGAGATGGAGATAGAAACATGGTGTAGAAAAAGGAGTGTAAAACCTTTGTTAACTATCAATTGTTGCCTTAAATGGTCTGCGTTTAGCAGGCGCACACTCTGTCAGACAACAATACAGAGTATAATTTAATAGCATATTTCATTTTAATTAACAGTGATATAACACGGTGCGACTCGCAGCCTCCTGAGACCAGAGCACAATATTTGGTTTGATGAATCTGGCAGAGCCGCACTCCGTCCCTGCTCTTGCCCCTGGGATTCAGGTATCATTAGAGACGCATACAGATCTGCTTTTTGTCTCGCAGAAAAAGAGATTAAAAAAAACGGAATTTGCCACAGTGAGTGGGTGACTGGAGAAGTGTTCAATATTAATGGCCTTTCATCAAGGACACAATTAGGACACCTTTATTTGACACATTCCATAGTATGCGAATGAATATGTATAGTGTCCTGGAATAAGCAATAGCCAAAAAAAGACAATAAGCAGCTGATCTATTTTGAATTGCAAGACCATTAAAACTCATCATGAGCCAAACCCATATTAAACAGCCCAGGGCAAGTAGCATGCAAACAGGAATTATCATATGCATATACAGATATTATACAGAAATAAAGAAATCTCCTCCGCCCGTTCTCTTGAAGAAATAAGCAGACGTAAAAACGTGTGGTGTATACATACACAGAAAGCTCGTCGGGAAATGGCCCTGCTTATTTAAATCTTTACACGTTCAAGTGTTTCTAAGCGCACTCATAATATGCATGTTCTATTATCTACTTCATTATGGTCAGAGATGTCATTGCATTATGCTAGTCTTCAGGCTTTGACACATAGTTGGAGGATCAGAGTCGTCATCTTCTGTTGCCACTGATAACGCAGGCATGCTCAGGGCTTAGTTAGTCTCCATCACTCTCATTAACAAGGCCTGCTAATTATGGCCTGTGTGAACTCTCTTCAAGATCCAAAGCATGCCACTGCGCACGTCCTAAATGAACATACCAGTGATTCGTGGAAAGATATAATTGCATGAAAAAGCTCCAGACTCAGATTAATTAGATATGGTCGTGCAGTGTAACCACTTTGCTCTATGATCATGGTTTAAAGCACCCGGTGGCAGCGAATGCTAAAGCACTGTTTGTTTTACTTGTGAGTCTGCAATGTCAGCCACCAGGGTCCAATTAGCCAGTGACTGAAGCCGGCATTAGATCCTCCTCTTTAGCTTTGACAGCGCTGAGAGGCCCACGTGGTCATGTCCCCCCCACTGACTGCTGTGCTACAAACTCAACTCAAATGTTACACAAAGTCATATGAAAGAATGAGAGGATGACAGGTAGAGCAGTGTGTTCACATCTTTTTTTGAATTATGTTTTGATTCCTGAATCTGATATAATAAAGAATAGTTAAAACCTGACAAATCTCTTAACACCAATCTACAAGGCAAATTTATCCATGCTTTTAGTGCAGTTTGCAGTGTCAAACACATCAACCAATCATCAGCTTGTTTCACTCCAAAACATCAAAATTTGTGCTAATTATTTTAGGGAAAAAAAAAAAATGAAGAAACATCCATTTTACATCTCTCATCATAATTAAAAGCAGTGATATTTCTCATCTTAGGTAAAATACACATGTATAGTGAAACGTTGAACCATTTGGGCAAAAATGACACAGTTCCAGTTACCACAGGCTATACACTACTAATAGTCTTAAAACTCCACCACGTCAAGTTAAGACATAACACATATTCCTGCACAAAACAAGAATAGTGGAATGTCCACGGGTCTTTAGGCAGCCAGCAAGAGACCAATTAGCAAGTACTTTGAGTGTGAAGGAGAGGTGTGTGTGTGTGTGTGTGTGTGTGTGTGTGTGCGAAGGAGGGGGTAGGCTGATGATGATGGCAGGAGGAGGAGGAGGAGTCTGGGTGTCAGACACACAGAGAAACAAAGGCATCATCTTTCCATGCATGCCCTCCTCGCCCCTCTCCTGCACTGCACCAATTACTGTCTGCTCAGTTTGGGTATCAGTATGCAGGCGGCCTCGCTCTTCCCGGCTCTCGCCTCAGGCCATTGAATATGTTAGCTCCGCTATGGGGCCCCGGGCTTCAGGGCACTGTGCCCCCTAACCCTCTGGATAATTTGGGATTCCTTCCCCCAAGCTAAGGGAAAGACAGAGAGAGAGGATGAACACAGAGCCACGTACAAATCAAGAAATAAGGCCTAACCAGCCACCTACCCTGGGATCCACTGATTTATTGATTTGTTCTATCTTTCATTTGATGTTATTTGTAAATTGATATCGAGCTTCTTATGGTCCTCCATGGCTTCAACTTTTAACTAACACAACTGACACAGGTAGACACTGCATAATAACTATCCTCTAAAGTGTGCTTTATGGATTAAGAAGGAAAAAAAAAATGTCATCCTTAAAGGCTGAAAACTTGAATGACTGATTTAAGCTAAGATGGCACTGCATGGAGAAATGTCATGAGGACATCTAAAAATTCTCTGTAGCAACTCGTGACTGAGACTTCATTCAGGAAAAACCTCGAAGGAGAAAAAAATGTCCAACTTCCAGACCTCATCACTTGAATACAAGGCAGTAAGACGGAATCAGATTTTCATGTTCTTGATGTGAAAGGCTAACATCCACAACGTGTGCCTTAATTGCTGAGGTAGGATTCGATTAGGTATCTGTAGTAAGCGATTAATTCATATCATGTGATATGATTACCATTGGCACACGATACAAGAAAAACACTGTTGCAGCATTCAAATGACTTGGTTTCATAGCTTTATCTTCAAAAATGCATCGCCATCCAAACACATCCATGGCTCTTGCCACCAGACCAGCAGTGGCCAGAAGTGTAAGAAGAGATTTTTTCCCACTCCAGTTTGCCGATTTCCACCCGAGCAATGGCTGGAAGAAGAGCAAAAAAGGAAGAAAAGAATGAAACAGCTTTGTGCTCCCTCTCAGATTAAATGTGCCTTAAATGTGCCCAAAACATTTATTTATGAGCTCCTGACATTAATGTTTCTTTAATATGCCTCTGTTTTCCCCACAAATCAGCTGGAGTAACTGATTATTACGTTAGTTAATGTAGCGGTGAATTAATTATCAAAAGTGTCAGTCTTTGCTGGAAAAAAAAAAAAAAAAAATAGCCACAAGAAAAGCAAAGGTAGACACTGACTGTAATAAAGCCACAGGGAGGAAGTGCTCTTGCTCTAATGCTGTTCCTGCACGTTTCTGAGTCTTGTCTGGCAAACTAGGAAGGTCTCACATCTGGTATTCTTCATCACAGTTCTTCATCACATTTAATTGATGAGGTAAGGTGAGATGAGGTAATGTGCACCATATGATTAGATGTCTCACATGATGTGATTTGTGATGGCACACTATACATAAAAACAGTTTAAAATAAACTCTCCGGTATGAAAATGTCTCAATTTCATACCTATACTTTCACAAATGTAATAATAGATGCCAGGCAGGTGGCATACAGTAATAATCTTTCAATGCACAATTCTTACCAAGGGACAATTTCTTTATTTCACTTTTCAGCAACAACTGCTCCTGGAAGCAATCACAACCTGTGCAAAATTTCTGCATGTGCAGTTTTAAAGTTTGAGTCCTGCTAAATCTCTTTCAGCCAAGTCACTACAAATTATGGCAAATTTGTACAATATGTAGGCCTGCTAGGGAATAAAAAGTGTATAACAAAGTAATGACGCATACTTTAGGCAGAAGTACAATTCTGCTTACCCGTGTGGTTCCAGCATATTATATCTGGATGTCTCGGACAGCATTCACACTTCTATTATGCTAATTTGCTTTGTAAATATATCAGAAAATAATATGGTTTTCAGACATGTGAGCAGCGTTAGTCTGAGATTTTAGGCTTTCTTCTTTACTGGGGCACCTGCTACTCAGAGCTTGGCTCTTAATCACTCTCATCTGGGGCCCCCCTGCTGCTTCTATAACCTGGACTTACTTTAGAAAGCAGATCTGCCTGTCAAATCCTCTCACACTTCTTTCTAATTCAGCCCAGATGTGACGTTTCCCTGCTTTTCCTTTCTCGCTCTCTCCCTGCCTCTCTCCCCCACCTGCTCAGTGACCTGTGGACCTCATGCCCAGGCTCTCATTTGATTCGCCTTCTTCTGAGTGAAAGGGCCGTTCTTTAGCTCACTGTGTTTCTTCTTTCCTCCCTCGCGTTGCCTGTAGGGCCTGTGTTGAAAGTGTGTGCAGAAAAAGCGCCGTCCCGGTCACCCACTTTTGTTGCGCCATCAACGTCTCAATCAGAAGCTCTGTGCCTGTGGCCTCTGAATAAGCCACCTCCCATGTAGATGGCCGAGGACCAAGGATTCATGCAAGCATGGCCTGAAGACTCTCTGTCTGTGGTCCTTACATTCAGATTCTCACATTCTCTGATCACACACAAACACACTGCAGTGCCTGCCAGCACTTTTCAGTATGGTCTGCAGCACTTTTGTGATAGATTCTTCTTCAATAGACAAACTGCAAACTTAAAAATTTTTACAGAATGAAAGCAAGCAATTTTAACTTTAATCGTATTGGTGTGAAATTTTAACTTCAGTATCAGGCCTGAATGCATAATCTGGTACTTTGTGTTCGTTGTTTCATTTTTTTCTTTTTTCCTCTCCCATGCTTAATTATGGTGGTGCACACGGCCAGGGCCTGAGCAGGTGCCTCTTACCCACAGTGCCATGCTGACAAGAGCTGTCAGTCAAAGCTAAAGAGCTTGCGCCGCTTCCTTTTCGTCAGTTTAGAACCGCACGCAATTTGAGAAAGCCAAGGCTTAAGCATGTAGGCAAGCAGCCCCAGACTGTCAGAGGGAATTAAGAGCATGTGTGTGGTTTGCCTAGCTATCTGCGAGGTGCTTGCGGGAAGCTTGCTTGCTCTTTGCTCACGATAAAGGCTCCTACTTTGGGGACCTGCTGTGGTTAAGGCCCCGGCTGATAGGAGCTGGCTTGGTTGTTATTACAATTATCGCTCAAATTACCAGCATCATTACAGTTGCAGGCTGATTCCTTCCCTGCAAGAGGGTTCAGCAAAAAAAATTAAGCAGGGGATCAAAAGATAAAAAAAAACATTCCGTAGCCAAAATCACCTGATAGCCTACACGCATATGAAAAACATGTACATAATTGGGGCATGGTGATTCTTCTTTCAAGCTTCTGTGAACCACTTGTCCTTCTCATCAACCCAGCTTTGTTTGCCACTTCAGCATACAAATGCCCGTCAGTGAGAGGCAAGCAAAAGAATTAATGAAAAGCACATCTCTATACTGTTCACACACTCTCCTCTATATGTTACACACAAGCCAGTTTGATGGACAGAATTATGCATGCTAATGGAACGGTCCAGGCACAGTCTCTGAGGAGCACAGAAAGAGACGCCCCCGTTGTTATTCTTATACCTGACCTGGAGGGCATTGTCAAGCGGCGCAGAAACAGCTGGCCCTAAAAAAGGAGTGCATAATCAACTAAAACAATCAAAGATAGGCACGCTGGTGTGGCGACGCAGGTCCCTGATCAGGCTGCTAGGGCTGGGGGAGAGGCGTCTGCTGCCATGCCTGTGAAAACACAAGAAAGAGTGGGAAAGCGGGTCAGCGAGTCAGGGTTATTAAACTCTACTGTGCTATTGAGTGCCACTGATAGGGGAAGGCTGTGAACTATTAGAGAGAAAAAAGGTAGAAGAGAAGACCCCAGAAATCACTTCAAATACCTGACGACTATCAAAAATAAAAAAAATCAAACATTATTTTGTATCCATTTATTACTCATTTTCATGTATTCTGATGGTTTTTGTTGTAAATATGAATATTGCTGTGTAGTTAGAATAAGTATATAATCAAAAAGTAAATTTCCAGGAATTAAATGCTGAATACCAACGAGACAATATCTGTAATGGCAACATCTGCATCTTTTTAAATGATAAACCTCACTGACAAATGGGATATTAATTTTACTGGTGCTGGTCAGTGTAACACTATGTCTGAAATGGTTACACTGATTAAACAGTTTGTCTTCCATTAACCTTTCGATTTAAAGAGACAGATTTCCCGCTTTTTACCGATTATTGTTGGGTTTGCTCTGATTTTGATTATACACACTGATATTAAAAGAACGCAGACGTGCACACACATGAGGACGTAGACATTGAGGTTGCAGTCACCTGGGACAGAAGTGGCTCTAGAGATTATTATACTCACTGAACAATAAGTCACTTTTTTGCTCCTGCATCGTCCATTTTACTGAGAACCCCACAGCTCTCACAAAAGTTAATTCCAATGTGCATACCAGTGATATTTATATCAGGTTTATCCAAGTGCATTTTTTATTGCTCCACAATGTAGGAAAACAGTTTGGGGAAAAAAAAAAAAAAAAAAAAAGATTTGATAAAACCATCAAAAGCTGGACAGTTTCTTTGATAGCCGGACAGCTGGGCGTGAGCCGTGGGGAAGCAGGCTGGGGCGATCTAAAATAGATGAGTAAATAAAGGAAAGAGTGGTAGTGGAACAGCAGTGAGAAGATGTGTGTAGGTGGCCTGGCCAAGACTTCCTTACAGCCACTGCTCGGGCCGTGGGAGGAGAAGGCTCTTCGGCATACTTCGGCCCCCGGCGTACTTCAAACATACTTCGGCCCCCACCGACTTGTCCTTTCTGTCTGTCCTCTAGCTACAACAACATGCATGTTTTTTTGAAAACTTATTCCAGGGCTGAGGAGCTGACCGCATCCTTGGAAGACCTCACAAGACAAATAACTGAATTCTCAACAGTCCTCAGGTTTCCGCAGCTGTTCTACTCTCTTAGTAATCTATTTATTTGCCTGATGTTCAGAGGCCAACGCCGAAATGCACTTTCAGTGAGCAGTACACTTGGAGAAAATTTGTTATAAACTATGCAGTTTTTCCTTTAGTTATTTAGTATATTTTTTTGCATCTACACCCCAGTGGTATGTCGTCAGAATGTCACAAGCCGACATCATTAACTGCTGGCTTCTCTATTTTACCCCCCATTTTAATGGTGGAAGCCACAGTTAAAATATCTGTAAATATCTGGTTGACCCATCAATAATCTCTGCCCTAGCTAAACTGCAGGAACTCAGGGTTGACGTTTACCACCAGTAGGTGGCAGTGTGGCACCACATACAGCAGGAGCATGGCTCACTTGGCGGAGGCAGGTAGGAGCCTCCTCCTCACATTTAATTAGACAGAAACAGACACTTCCATGTTCACTCTTCAGCTGATATCTCTTTACATTTTTTCACTTCTCTTCTGGTAACTTTTAAAGAAGTCATAAAAAAAAAAAATTAAGTGCATTCAGTGTGACAAGTCATGGACCAAGATGAAGTGTTTAAGCCCTCTGAAAAATGTTAATAATTAGAAAGTAAAATGTAAGCGGTAATTTATGTAATTATGACCAGAAGACTGGAATATATGAGATAAGCAAGAATTGTTTGTAAAAAAAAAAAAAAATTGATAGAAACAATGGCATAAAATGTAAAATACATGGCCGACATCTCCTAAACAGAAATGATCATGAACTTCTCACTCACTGATTAAAATGGTTTATCCAGCACAGTTTATTGGATTTTTTTTTTTTTTACCAGTGGTTTATACACAACATAGCATGGAAGGAAACAGCTGGGATGCCATGCTATGCTAAACTAAATGGAGCCTTGTTCACATGGTGCATGTGGGCTAAACAACGCACTGCGGATATGAAACCGAGAGATAGAGAGAAAGAAAACCCAGTGAACGTGTGACTCTGAAGCTTGGTGTTACAATAACCCACGCAATTCTTATTAAAGGCATAAAGCCACTGCATGCAAATTAATAACTAGCCTGTGAAGGGCTAGCTAATGACCTCAGACCATATACAACACACACATGCGCACACACACGCACACACAAAATCAACTTTTTTTTTTTAAGTGAACTAAAAACAGCCTACTTTTTTATCCATAGTAAAGGCCTGAGTCAGATTCGCATAATTCCAGTCTTTTATTTTGTTCAAATGGACAGAGGGGATGAGCAGACAGGACTGGGACACGGCCTTCTCTTTTCACATTAATTACAGAAAGGATCAATTAACAGCGACGAAACCCATGGCGGCATACTGACTAGCTGATAGTCCAATCAAGCCTTGAAATGCAGAGCAGTCGGCGTGTCTGACGTTCCTCTCTCTTTTTTATCTCTCCAAACTTAATTGCAATTTTCCAGAGAAGAATGACGTGATGGAAACGACTGGACCGAATTAGCATCATATGAATAAGTATGTACATGCTATTGGCAAAACATTTGCCTTCGTTCATTTGTGATTCGAGCATTAGAGTGTGTCCAGTGCTGTGTTTGGTGCATGCAAAGGGAAATATCATGTGAGATGAACAGGGCCTCTTCATTTCTTCAGCTATTCTTCCTCCCGCTTTTACGTCTTTATGCCCACCTTTATCATGGAAATTTGGAACAGAGGCTATTAGCAACATGAACGGTAGCTTTTGCTGAGTCGCCAAACATCTTGGACGAAGATAATTTTTGCCTCGCGGTCCAATCATGGGCTTCACAATACAGAGAATACATTTGCATGTTATGACTTCATATATATTATCTTTTACTATACAGTAAAAACAAGCATCTTCACTTCATTAAAAAGGATTAATAGTGATTTTAAACAATAAATACACAGGTCTGTTTTTTCAGGACATGGCAAAGAAAAACTGGAATATACTGTGCATACAGCTGGAATGTTAAAAATATTTTCTGTTTAATTTATATTTGCAGACAAATATTTTAATTATTAGATACAATTACCAATTACTACATACAAAGTGCCAGCATTTGGTCTTTGATACACCAGGAACCAATGTACTACTGTATATGATCAAGATTAGCTGAAGACCAGCTCTGGTCAGCTTGAATGGAGGACATCAGTGTGACAGCATACGCTGCTGTGGTCTGCAGGACATGTAGCCATATTTGCTTGTTTTTAATAATTCATCCAGTTATTTTAACTATATTAGCAAAGATTAAACACAGCGGCGTTGCTCATTACTTTGGGAACACAGCCCGGCAAAAGCTCATTTCCTGTGGAGGGAAACTGACTAACCCCCGATTGACCTTCTGATATTTCTATTACCATGGCCCCATGTTTAAGGCAAGCTTTAGAAAGCCAGCTCCAGCACCATAAACATGAATGACAAGACAAGCTTTTTAAATGTTTTCCTGTTTAGATTCCAGAACTAAGCAAGGAGGTCTTAGGATGCATTTTCATATGAGAAATTGTGTAAATACAAAATACAAAGTAGTAAACTGATTTGCTTTTCACTTCTATTTTTGATATCTATCTATCTATCTATCTATCTATCTATCTATCTATCTATCTATCTATCTATCTTGTATACCTGATTGTTGGCTTTGAGGTATTATCATATCATTCTCATCATACACACATACACTCGACCCGTGGCTTAAATTCTGAAAAAAAAAAAAAAACATTTCAGTCATTTGTCAACCGACATAGGAAATAAATAAATAAATAAATATCCATAAGACAGTTCCAACTGGGTTTTTTCTGGAGAGCCACTTATAAACACAAAAGAGATTACTTTGCATTAATAATTTTGGATTATAAGAAAATCAGGAGGACACCTAGAAAGAAAAAAATGGAGAAAAAAAAAAACCTAGCAGTAGCAAATAATCTGATTTGTTAACAGCTGAAGTCTCTAAAAGCATGAAATTGCTCCTTTCTCTTCCTTCATAAGACTGTTTCGGTGCAAAACTACTAGAATGCTAAAAATATTGCAAATAATCACCAGAAGTTATAAATAAGAGTTACTATGTATGAGTGATTTATGTGTGTCTTTGAGAATCGGTCTTGATTTACACAGGATTTTAGACTACTGTATATTGCAAATGAAAGGGGCTGTCAGTGGTGCATAAGTCATATAATTCTCTCTCTCTCTCTCTCTCTCTCTCTCTCTCTCTCTGTCTCTCTCTCTCTGTCTCAGACTCTAATGGCTTTCTGGAAGGACTACTGTCTGTTCAAAATCTGGACCATATCTAGTTATTTGTTTGAAAATGGTAACGTAACGTAATAATGTTTGGGAGCACTTGTTTTGATTGGGAAAATGATACCCACTAAAACCATAACTACAATTTGAGAACATAATGCTAGAGTTTTACGCAGGATCTAACAGAGTCTCAGTTTCCACTTATTTAGAAATCAGATTAACTGGCTAGACATCAAGTTTGTGTTTTTACTTAGTCAGATGTAGAGGCTGCTGTGTGGACAGATGTGGGGCACTGGTGGGTGGTAAATAAACTGAACTCTGAACACAGTTTAAGGAGTAATACGCACATGAAATTGTGGCCTGCAGCAAGACACGAGTAAATACTGCAAACTGGTAGTGTCGGCAGAAAGCGACTTACTTAAATGTATGATTCATCGGCTATCAATTCTCATTTGCTAAAGTTATCAGTGGTGATAGAACAGGGCATGAATGCGGTTTGTTTGAGAGAGGACAGATTAAGGTGAGTGCCGACTTTCTTAACAGCTAAATCATATCAGATGGACTATCGACAGTGGCCCGTCAATGACGGTGCCCTCAGAGGATTAGCTATTTGCACATTGACTGATTGACTGTTTTTTAATGGACACATAATTGGTGACAAAGACCTTCCAACAGAGTGTCATTTGCCAGAACATTTGTAATAATTCACAGCCTGTCTAATTTTCCATTGGACACACTCCCAATGAGTGGACTATAGAGATGGACATATATACGGGTGGTTTGACAACTAAAGATAAAGGGTTTACTGTTTAAATTCTGTGTATTTGTGTATATATGTATGTATTTTTCTGTAATGTAACCATAGCTCATACATGCATTTTGAATACTGTATATTTACTTAAATACATATTTACAATTGCCAAATGTTAATGAATATCAGTAACTTTAATAATACTGTTATTAAAGTTGAGCTTTTAATTCTCCGCTGGATCATGACCTACCTATCAGTTTACATCCAACACCAATAGAAATTCCAGACATTTTCAATAGCTACAAGATTTTTCTTGTAGGAAAGAAAAATACTCTCATAATTCATAAGCTTTGCAGTAAGGCGTTTTTTTTTTTTTTTTTTTTTCCCAAAGCCTCTTGGGGGATGCTTTTAACATCTATTAATACAGAATTACTTCAATTGCAAGCTTCCCTTACACCTAGACCCCCTTACTTCACCAGTGCGAGATGGCACCCACCTCTGGGAGCCAATCACAGCCGGCCCCCAGCCACCAGCAGCAGATGTAAGCAATTTACTTCTGATTTCTTCATATTCAGTGCGAGACGAGCTTGTGATGACCCACGACCCTGGAGCCTGCAGGATTCTAACCCTATCAAATTAAAGCTCTCTGTTCACCTATCCCCCAGCGCTCCTCCGCTGCTAAGCAGCCATCTCGCTGCGTAGCAACGCCGGGCCGGGGCGTGCTGCCTCATACGCCCTGCCTCATCAGCTGCTATTAGGGAAAATATACAGTGCTCTAATTGGATGAGATTCAGCTAAAGGAGTGCAGTTAAAGGTCGCCGAGCTTGGCGTGCGCCGCCTGCTCTTCAAAATAATTTTGCGGTGTCCGTTCTTATTCACCAGCTGTTAAACAATAGGGCCAAAGTTCCAGCTTTGGCTCACTCGATCCAGCTCCCTTGCTCTCCTTCGGTATCTAGTTCTCGAGTGATGTCGAAGGAGAGGAGGTGGCCGTGACTGAAAGAGGAGAACCAAGAATCATATAAACAAAATGGTGGAGGCTCTGACTGAGGCTTGCTTTCTGTTGGGTGCCTGGTGCCATGGCCTTGTCGTCACTCAATTTCATACATTTACACATGATTCATATCATTACACATGAGTCATATCCTTTCCCTAATCAGGCCTTTTTGTTGTAAATCCTTCTTCCATGGTGTCAGCTCTCAAGGCTAACATCTTCCACGGCATTTTCATATTTCTGATTAAACCAGCCATTTGAAAGGGCATGTGGCAGCTCTTTGCTTGCAATGGCATGCATACTGAGAAGGTTGGAAAATACAGGAGGATTGATGGTAGCATTTGGTCTAAAGCAGTTTTTCCATCATGTAAATGCGAGAAGGTAAGCAGGGTCCTTCATAATGGCTGTTCCTGAGACAAAATCACCTGGGACATTACCATTGATTTCCTCTACTTTTGCTTTCGAATAATAGCTTATCCCCATGGTTTCAGGGGCACAAATATTTTCATTTAGCTCAATTCTCTCTTAAAAAGGCCATGGAAAAAAAGGAAATCAATATAGTTTTTTTTTTTTTTTCGCAGAGACTGCACAGCAGTGTACATGGCTAAACTTTATTTCATTACACTGTCTTACAGTAATTGTATTTGGCTTTATTTCCAGTGAGCGCATTATAAGCACTTATGGCGAGCTCATTGAATTGCTCAATGAGCAAAAGGTTAAAGAACAGCACTCTAATTTCTAATACACGTTTTATTCAATCACATTATAATACATTATTCACTTACGTTAAAGGTCCTTGAACATATGCAATCTTGTTGCTATTAATGTTTGGTTTCTATAAGCTGGTCTTTGGAAAAATATTGCCCTTTTATGGGGACAATTAGCCAGGGAAAATCTCCCAGTTGTTTGTGGACTCATTAAAGAGTGCAGGGGGCTTAGAGTCTCACTGTCAGCCAATTTTACAGCTGGAAGGCCAGGGGCCTGTGGAGCCAGCAGAGTGGGATGTACCCGGCCTCCCCCGGCCTCTTGCACCTTTTGTCCCCTTGTGAAAAGCCCCCACGCCTCACAATGCTTCACTTACCACTTTGTTTGCAGTTGGAGGGGAAAAAAACCTGATTAAAGTCGGTGATACATATACACAGATAAATGCATATACTCTCCCAACCACGTACAAACATAGACGAAACCTATCAATGAGTCCTGGTTCCCAGAAGATACAGTATTTACCCTAACAGTGCAGGTGCTCCCGGAGAATGTGTCTGTCCATTGATCTATGTTTGATAAAGCCCTTTGCGTGACGTGCATGCTAGCTTATGTGCTTCATTCCGCTCAGAGTGCTATGCCTGAGCTAATGTGGGCTCGCCTGAGCCAGGCACGGCTTCAGGGATTTTGGAACGAGTGCTGATTCTGACCGACACTATGCTCTGAGAGCCCGAGGGCTCAGCCAGCAGTGCAGCACTTTCACATGTATTTTCCACTCTTTAAAATGTCTGCACCATCAACAAGAGGAAGAAAGATGGAGAAGAGAAAGAAAATGCTTATTAAATCTACCGTCTAGTGTCACAGATTGATTGGTGTACTGTTTTAAAGTATTCAAAAGTATTAAAAATCAGTACTTGCCAATAAACAGGCCTAAAGCAAACACTGAGGAAGTGAGTTTGGATTAATATAAAGTCGTTAGGCTTTGAAGACTTGGGCTATATGTTTTTAAGATTTTATCTTTAAACAAGCTAAGAATGTAAGATTTGCTGACTTTTAAAATAACATAAGTGAGTTCAACTGAAATTAATGGGATTTTTTCCCCCTAGACTGAACACGAATTTCCATGCTTAAATAATTCCCATTGTATTTAATTGTGCCTGAAATTTTCAGTTGTTCATAGATATGATGCAAAATATGCATTTCAGAATACTGTATTGTATATATTGTATTCAGCTTTATTACAGTCTATTAAAAAAAAAAAAAAACTAACAGGATCTCTAGTTATAAAAGATGCATTTACTTTTTCAGGAGTTATAACATTTTGAGTTTAAAATCAATATGGGGGAAATAAATGTAAATTGTAGCCCAATAACAGGCAGTGTGTGACATTTCCATAAACACTGTGACATTATGACTGGCTAAATCTTCTTTGTAGCGAAAAACTACCTTATTGTTCAGTAATCAACAAAGTAGTGTTTTGAATTATTTATTGCTTTAGTGCTTGCTGCTGTATGCAATTAGTGAATGTAATTATTAATTATCCTTGATATTTGTTTATAATATCCTTGATATTATATACTTTATATATAGTAAAGGTATAAGTATACATATTGTAAAGATGAGACGTACTGTATGACTGCTGACACCACAGTCCTGTCCAGACTGGTGAGACAGATGCTTGGTGGCTCTATTGGCATGGCTCCTGCTGCCTGTCACATTTCACATCTCGGCAGAGATGAGGTGACCCCTGCCACTCAGCACCTTATCGGAACTAACCCAATCGAAAGCACGTTTCTGCTGAGGGGCTGAAAGAACGTGGCAACCAGCTCCACAAAGACAGCCAACCTCTGTGACCCCCTGACCTCCCAGCACCTGAAATGTGACCCTCATTTACAGGCAGGTCACCTCTGCGACAACTGCATTTACACAGGGTCAGCTTAAGATCTCTGTCCTCAAAAAAAAAAAAAAAAACCCAGCAAAACCAGAGGACAGATCTTAATTATGCAGGGCTCCCTGAGAGTCAGGCCGTGCACCTTGTGAGACCTGGGGCATGACCCTGATAGAGGAGAGATTAGTGCTGTTTTTCAGCAAAGCTTATCATGTTTAACGTGAAGTAGTGGAGTGTGCATTGTTGCATGTCAGTGGTGTTCATTTGGGTTCTTCATTTTCATTTTGTGTGGTTATTAGTGTTTCAGAGTATCTGTTCATGTATGGGGTCTCCTACACTATAATTTGCTTAACCACTCGATTGATTTGTTGCTCCGGGATTAAAGCTTGGTATATATTGTTTGCAAAGCTATATACAACCACCAAAGGTACTAATATTAGACTGTCCAAACATACACACTGTGATGCTATTAGGTCAGAATTAAGCTATCAAGTTATTTGATACAACACAGGCAAAAATAAACTTTCTCTTATGAATTATAGTCTTCTGGTTTGGGCCAACTGATATTTCTGTGCTGGGGGTTGTAAACGAAAATCACATTTTCTCTCTAGAAAGAAAGAGATGGACACAGAGAGAAGCATTGAGATGGTCTGGTCTCTTGGCATACAGCTGTGCTGAAACAGAGCTCTTATTGCTCTGAAGAGGTCTTTTTTTGAAGTGACCTTCTGGCAACACTAAATGGCCCTAACAGGGATAACATAATGCACCATTTTATGGTTAATCAAATTCCCACGGAGCTCAAGTTAGAATTTGACAGATGTTGGACATTGTTCATCTGCTTCACATTAAATGGATATTGACTTATGCCAAGGAATTCGGATGTTAATTTCTATTGTAAATACATGAGCGTACAGTAAGATCACGTTGTGGAGATGAAGGAACATTAATGCTTTCAAGTTTAAAAAAAAATGCTGTTGAACCCTAGGAAATGGATCGTCAGGTGATACTCTGAATTTTGTCCAGGTATAGCACCTAGCAAGTGGAAGCACTAACAGACTGCAGAAAAGAAAAGAAATAAAGCGAGAAAAGAGAGAAGAAAGTGTAAAAGTGGGATAGTGAAGGGTTATGCGGCTATGTGATGGTGCCTAACAGTGGGGTTCACACTGCGGTCAGAGAAGGCCGTTGAGGCTGGAGCTAGAGGCACAGGCCAGGCTCTGTGTGTAGGTGCCCTCTTGCTGCCCTGCTTGCTTTCATCCCTGCTCCAATCCCACGATGCTCTAGCCGCCCTGTCTGCTATCGACCAATCAGAATGCAAGAGGGGGGCCACAGCACAGTGGGGCTACATCAAAGACCCAAAGTGGTGAGAGGCTCAAGGCCTGATGCTGGCACACAACAGACTCTCACATGAGAGAGAGAGACAGTGAGAGAGAGAAAAAGTGAGAGATGGGATGTCTGTTTAAAAAAGAAAAAGCCAGACCGAATGCACCCTTTCTTACAGAAGGGCACCGGCAGAACAAAACATCTCATTCTCCTCCCCAAACCAGTATTATGCCAGCCTCACATCCAACAATCAGACCAGGTTTTTTTTTTCCTTTTGCCTCTTTTCCTCCCTGCCTCCCCCTCTCCTGCTTCTTTTAGTGCCTAGAGCCAATGGCCCCCTTGAGTGTGTGAACAAGAGAGATAATTTAATAAAGAAAATCCAATCTTCCAGTTTAGGGAACAAAGTTAGATTTGAATGAGTGTAATATGGTGCCCGAACCTCCCCCATCTCTCCTTTTTGAATTATATTTTCGTCACCGAAATCAAGAGATGTCGAGGTACCCACTTTTATAGAAATACAACCCCTAATCCACTTTATATGCAATGGTTTTCCGTCATAATGCACCAGACCTCATAAGGACTAAGATTTATTTATATATGTTTGACACAAAAATAAATCTGTATTAGGCGTACATGAAAGAATAGGGAATTATCTCACAATTCATTTCATATCATTAGATGACAATATGTGATATTCTTATCCACTCTCAAAGTCAACAGCTTGCAAAACCATACCAGGAGATCCTTACCACGAGCATGGTTATTTTGTTAGATAAAAAAAAAAAATAGCACATCAGAACCATACAAAACTAATGAATAGTCGTGACTAATAAATAAATTGCTATAATTAGACATATGGTACATCAGACCTTCAAGTTCCACTGGTAAAAATCAAAAAAAGATTAAACCTGTAGACTCATAGAGCTCAATCTATCACAATGCTCTACTCGTCTCTAGAGACTTAATTCCAGCTTTTGCCCACCAAACTTTGAATGACTCTCAGCGTAAAGCACTTGCAGAAGTTTTCAAGCCTGAAGCACTCTTAACAGTCATAAGTAGTGGGCTGCAGACACAAACAGTGTCAAGTCCTTTAGGATGATGCTCAATGCAAGGCACTGTTACATCTGCAAAGAATAACAGCATCTAAAAAGAGAGACAGTCTAATGGCTCTTTGTGAGTAGAGAAGAGAGCAAGAGTGACCAAACACAGCATCATGTTTTTCTTTGTGCCTAATGAAAATATAATCCACCATTTTAGAAATGCAATCATAATAATAATAATAATAATAATAATAATAATAAAAAGAACACTTGTAAATGTAGTGTTTATCCTATGAATGGTAGAGTTGGACAACTGATCAATACGTAAAAAACATCATGACAGCAACCCAGCTCTGAGATGGGGAAGAGAGTCAGTCTGCACGCTTGTTCATGAGCCGTTTCTCTTAAATTTTGTATTGAACCAGGAAACTACTGCACATACTCTGGTGTGAATGAAAATAAGCCCTCTCTTGCACTTGTAAGTTGGCTGAGCTTGATCTCTGTGAATGTTAAATTTGTGAAAGCAGACAAGCTAACAAGCTAACAAATAAACAATAGCAGATGAAGACATTTGTATTGACTGGCAGACAGCTGTACTTTGTCCTCACTCTAATTCCATCTGTTATGACGGCACTAAACCTATAAAGCATGAGACGCGAGGGCTTATTGACGCACATCAAAAATAACAGACAGTTGTAGGAACCCCTTAAGTGGGGCTGCTCTACAACTTTGCCATTGTGCTCTATATAGGGGACGGCAAAGCAAAGCGCCATGCCATAATGAAGCTGTATCGATGTAGAGTGTTGGTGTAATGATGGTATTGATGAAATGCACGCAGCTATTATTTGTATTTATCAAACAACTTACTGTTGTGGCGTGACAATGACTGAAGAGCAAGGAACAGTTTACTTGAATGTGTGTCATACAGCACTTGGGAATAATGCACCCTGTGAAAGGCTCAATTTAACGGCTGTCATTTTTCAACAGCCTTCAGTATTCTTCTAGAAAAACGTAATTGCACATCATATGGAGTCAACAATACAGTAGTGTTGTCTACAAGACACACACTGCTCTGCCGAGACCATTTTGCCTCTTACGTAAAAGGGAACAGTGACCTTGGCACTGGTCTCACTGCTGGTCTCATACTGGCTTGCCAGCTGATGCAGCATGATGCCAGCCAAACATGCCTAGAGCATGCCTAACACAATCTGCATGGGGCTTTCACACTTCCACGACACCTTTGCTGTGTACACTGCAGATGCGGACTAAACTATAGGAAATCACCCATGCTCTGTATGAAAGTTGGGGCTGTTAGTTGGTGGTCTGAAATGAAGGTACAGGAAGGCACTGAATGTGTTAGTCCTGACCTCACTCATGTCTGTCTTTATGCTGACTAGCTATGGCTCTTGAACATGCCCGTGCACACTGTATTTCTCTTTGGTTCTTCCAGCCTGCAACCTATCCATCTTCCCTCGTTGTGTGTGGAGATGACAGCTGGCATTCGGCTGTTTGCAAAAGGCCCTTTAAAGAAGCATGCGGGGGCCTCCGTCCTCGGCTACATTAAAGTAATTAGCTGCCAAGCAAGTCAAAAGTACCCCCTGTCGAGTGCCAGCAAGGCTGCCGATTGAAGCCGGCATCCTGTTTGACACATCTGGGCAAGGGAGAGTAATGAAAACAGCTGCTTCTGCCCATATGGCATCCAAAAGGCTGGCAGAGCCGCAGAATGCCTTGCCAACCGCGGGCAAATTATCCGTCATTAATCCCGGGATCTGACCAGCATACAAGTCGCTGCTAATCAAAACATCTGGGGAGTGGAGGTACAAGAAAGAGGAGGCCTCATCTGAAAGGGCCATATTTCGTGAGCTAAAAGATGTAAGGTGCCTGCTAAAGAAAGGGGTGCCTAAAGGATTAAATGTGGGAGGATGTTTTGCTGCAGGAAACAGAAGCAGTAAAGAGAACAGGACAAAAATCTGAGCCGATCCTGGGTACAGCCATCCATCCTAGATCCTTTAATAAGTCAAATTTAGTTTACACATTATCGTTGGTTATAAATCATTTAATCTGAACTAAAATTTAATAAAATATGAACAACTGATAGTTACAAATTACATATGTATGGGCATAAAATTTCCTAAAGAAAAACCTAAAGAACCTCATACCTAATGTACAATTCAGGAGTAAGAGTTTGCAATGTTTCCTAAAAATGTATTATAACCCCACACAGATTCTTTAAAATATTCACATGGCTTTCCAGTAATTGGTCATTGCCTATCAACTGATTTACCTCATGAATAATAACTCACCTCTCCTTCTGCCAGATTTAGGATTAACCATGGGAACATAACATTTGACTTTTAAATGCCATCAGCTTTTGAAATCCATGCATGGTAAACTTCTACTTGTAAAAAAATCAATGCTTGGACACAATTTGATTAGCCGTAAATTGCCCTCGCATTTGTTTTTGCATTTGTCTATTGCGTGTCCTTTTCGCTCATAGGCTGGCCTGTTCAAACCTGGGCTTCAAATTCCCTCAGAAAGTCTGTGACATTAAAATGTCCTTTGATGTGCCTTCTCCAAGCGGGGAATATAAACAGTAATAGCGATTCTTTAACTTAGTGCTTTTCCGGGGATCAATAGCTCTTAAATGCTACAGTGGGACAATTAAAAATAAAAGCGGGGGTTGCTGGAGTCGGAATCAGATTATACGCCATCGCCCCTAGCTGGCCCTCAAAAGCACAGTATGGTTTCATTGCCAGTCACCCACATAGCACTTGGGGTCTGTGTGCAACCCATTCATATGCAAGGAAGCTGGTATTCAAGAGCTTTCAAACACCCTCCTATAGCATGACATCTAATTGGAACAGAACTGTGTCTCAGATACAGAGCCATGGTATAAATGCCTATGTGCCAGAATGAATGTGCCAGGGTTAAGTCTTTTCATGAATATTTACATAAAAGTAAGGAAATACACATTCTTCTGAAATAGATTATCTAAATGATGGACCAGGAAGTGCTGGAATATTCATTTTTTACCCATTTTTAGCTTCTATAAATGGGTTTGTGGCTTTTAAAATCAGGCTCTCTGGAAAGGTGGTACTGAGGGTCAGAACGTGGTGTAATGTCAAACCTCCTGCTGTAATGTCAAACTCAGGTAATAATACAGCTGTAACTAGAGGCAGGAGCATGATGAGCTGCAGCTCCTGATAAACACGGGCAAATCCGACACAATTATCCCAGCGACAGCAGGTGCTGCCTGCCTAACACATCTCATGTTTCTCCCTGTAATGGCCACAAAGTGATCCTAACTTTCAATTAACACGTCCCCTCCGCCTATACAGCCCTCGCCAAATGCTCATTTCTCCACCCTGGCCATTACGTGATGCGCGTGGGTAGGCGTGAGGTGGAAGCAGCCAACATGGCATGTCTGTGTGTATACTGTATACAAGATGTTGAGTCACTGAGTTGATTTAAAACAAAGATATCAAGGTTACTTCATGGTATATGAATTTCATTCACCTTAAGCCGTTGAAGGTGGCAACTTCCATATATAATTAAAATGCTTGCCAATTTTGAAACTTCAATCTTAGGGATATAGCAAAATAATAATAAATAAAGTTAACTATCTCAAACTTTTGTGAGCTTTAAAAATGCTCTAAAATACCTAAAAAAAAAAAAGAAACAGAAATTTTGATCCTGGACGAACATTGTGTGAGGAGAATGTAAAAATGTGTGGGGAGGAAGGAAAATCAGGACAACTGACAGGTCAGCTCCAGATTAAGGCAGGTGTGAATGAGTGTTCGAATGTGTGTATATGTGTGTGTGTGTGTGTGTGCATGATGTTCCATCCAGGTGATTTCTCCCTCCCCATGCCCAGTGTCCCCAGGATAGGATGTGGATCCACCAACACCCTGACCAGGATGGAGTGGTTACTGAAGATGGCCACAAATTTTCTTAAACAAAATTTTAAGACAAATCACCTGATCTTAGGCTTAAAGCTTACTTAATGCACATTTAACACATCACATAGGGGCAGGGGGGCAGAATCCCACCATATACAGTTAGGTCTGGAAGTATTTGGACAATGACAGAGTTTTTGTGATTTTGCCTTTATACACCACCACAATGGA